>VXAK01015461.1:97181-122037 GCA_013399435.1 Arenaria interpres
CCCAGGCTGGTCTCTCCTCTCCCACAGTCCAGGACATGATCCACATCACGGTGCAGCCGGAGTCGCAGGTGGTGATGGAGGGGATGCGGGTGCTCCTGACCTGCTGGGCAACCGGTCCCCCAGGGCTTGCCTACCAGTGGTTCTGTGGGAANNCCCCCCTCCCCCGACTCTTTGGCCCCCTCCTGTCTCGTAGGTGCCCGGAGCCACGGCCCCAGAGCTGGTGATCAACACGGCCACCCTGGGCCAGCCCGAGTGGTACATCTGCCGGGTGAACTGTGGGGCCGCCTTCGCCTTCTCCAGGTGGGCCCACATCCAGGTGGAGAGGAACAGCAGCCCCAGCTCAGGTGGGCCCCAATATCTGCATCCCTGGGCTGGCACCCATGGGCCACCGCTTGCCCCATAGTAGGGCATGGCTTGCCACGTTGCGCAATGGCTCAGCCGTGAGGGTCTCTGGGCTTGCTGGGGTGATGGTGCCCATGGAGGATTTGAATGTCCTGTGTCCTCTGGTGCCCTCGGGCTCATGCAACCCGTGCCGGGGTGCCAGGGCCTGTGGGTGAGGGGCAGCTCACCCACATGTGCCATGGCCGGGTGCCACATTTGCAACCCTGTCCCCTCCCTAGCCAGTGGTTACTGCCCAAGCATGGCGGGGCTGCAGATCCTGCGCCAGCCGCAGCCGTGCCACTTGGCTGAGGGGGACACGCTGGTGCTGGAGTGCAGAGCCATCGGCAACCCCCCGCCCCAGTACCAGTGGTTCAGGAACCGGCGCCCCGTGGAGGGTGCGCAGGCGCCCCGGCTGCAGGTATGGTGGGAGCCCTGGTGCGGCACGGCGCGGCACCCCATGGCATGCCGCCCCAGCTGCCCGCTCCGTCCCGCCGGCAGGTGAAGCTGGTGACGACAGCCGAGCGGGGCTGCTACTCCTGCCGCGTGTTCAACCTCTTCCACGAGGTGTGGAGCCAGGAAGTGGACGTGGAGATCGGTGAGGGCCCCGGACAAACCTCCATGGCCCCCCAGCCCGCCTGTCCAGGCTCTGCTCTGCCCCCACCAGAAAGCCTTCCCATGGCTGCCCCACTGTTTTGGAGGGCTCCAGCCTGCACCGGCTGGTGCTGCTGCTCACGGGGCTCGCTGACCCCCTGTTTGTCACAGGCCCGCGGCTCTTTGCCTCCGGAGGCTCCTGGCAGGAGGGGGATGGAGGTAGGTGGGGGTGGAGGGGGCAGGTCCCCACTGCTCTGCCCGCTGCACTCCCTGGGCACCGCGGGGCCGTGGCATGGCGTTTCTCTCTTTCCAGGCTCTCCAGAGCATGGGAGTTCCGGCCAGCTGTATGGTAAGGGCCTGCCCAGGAGGGGCTGGTGGGGCTATGACCATCCCCAATGTCCCCATTGTCACTTCATGAGGCTCTGCTTGGCCAGGGGTACCTTGCACACTGGGGATGTGTGTGCTCCTCACACGGAGCAGTGAGGCAGGGATGCCATGGGGCACCCCGGTGCCTGGGGACAGTGACACCGGCTACAACCGGGTGTCACCTCTGTTGGCTGAAGGTAGTGGGGACAGGAGGCTCCATCCCCAGCGCCTCCCTCTCCTGTCCTGGCAGCCACCGACAAAGTGGCCCTGCTGATCGGCAACATGCACTACCTGCACCACAAGCAGCTGAAGGCGCCCATGGTGGACGTGCACGCCCTCAGCGCCCTCCTCCGCCAGCTCGACTTCAAGGTGGTCTCGCTGCTGGACCTGCGCAAGGCGGAGATGCAGATGGCTGTCAATGAGTTCCTCCTCCTCCTCGACAAGGGTGTCTATGGTGCGGCAGCACTCACCAGGGTGGCTCCAGCTGGGGGCAACTGGGTGGTTTTGCTCTGGGAGGGGGTCTTGCAGGGTGGCTGGGCAAGAAGTGGGCACCGGCAGGTCAAGGGATGTCACCCACTGTCCCCTGCTCCTGACAGGTTTGCTCTACTACGCTGGGCACGGCTATGAAAATTTTGGCAACAGCTTCATGGTGCCCATCGACGCGCCCAGCTCCTACACCTCGGCCCACTGCCTCTGTGTGCAGCGGGTGCTGCAGAGCATGCAGCAGCGCCACACCGGCCTCAACATCTTCCTGCTCGACATGTGCCGCAAGAGGTGACCCAGCCCCGGCCACCAGCCCGGGGACAAGCTGCTGCTCCAGGAGATCCTGGCACAGGGGTGTTCGTGGGTGCTTGTTCCTGGGGGAGCGGAGCCAGGCGTCCCTGGGGTCTCATCCACACCCCTTGCCTTTGTCCGGGTGCCCCAGTTGAGCTGGCAAAGGCCACAAGGGGTGGGCAGAGGGGCACGGGGCAGCCCCCGGGGTCTGGGGTGCCTTGGGGTGGGTTTTGGGGGTATGGCTGGCCCTATGGCTCTGCCCAGCGGCGCTTCTCTTGCAGGAACCTCAATGACGACATCATCCCGCAGGTCGGTGCGCTGCAGGTCACAGCCAACATCGTCTTCGGCTACGCCACGTGGGTCCCCTCCCCACCACCCCCTGGCATGGGCAGCAGGGCTGAGTGTCTCTCCCCGGTGCCGAGCGGGGCTGGAGCTCAGCCCCCTGCCATGGCTCTGACCCGTTTGCTGCCCGTCCTGCGTATCGGCCATGTCACACCCCCTGGTCAGTGCTGGGGGCGGTGGGAGTCCCCTGTCCCTGACAGGGCAGGGAGAGGCGCTGCTCGGCTTCAGGCAGCACCTGAGGAGATGAAGTCTCCAGGCTCCTCTGGAGCACAGGGATTTGGGCTGGCAATGATTTAAGCATCCAGAATACATCCGTGGCTCCCACCTCTCCCCAGCATGGTGCCTGGGTGGGCGGGCAGGAGCAGGTAGAGCCGTGGGCTGGTGACTCTGGCTTCCCAGGGCTGTGACCCTGGTGGGGAGTGACAGAGCCCCCGACAGAGCCTGCCGCTGCCCTGTCCCTGCAGGTGCGCAGACGCTGAAGCCTACGAGCTGAGCCAGGGCGAGCTCTCCAACGGCATCTTCGTCTCCTTCCTCAAGCGCTGGCTGCTGGAGGACGAGAAGATCACGGTGTTGCTGGACAAGGTGGCGGAGGGTGAGTGGGGAGTGGTGGGGGATGGCGACTACCCCGGCGGCCCCTGCTGACCCCTCGTGCCCCTGGCAGACATGGGCACTCTGGAGATCACACGGGGCCGGCAGGCGCTGGAGCTCCGCAGCAACCTCTCAGAGAGACGAGCCCTGACAGACCCCATCTGCCCCCCGGGACAGGACGAGTCCTCTGCCAGGAACCTGCAGTGGGCCAAGGCTCACGGTGAGGGACACGGGCCACCCCGTCTGGAGCTGGCACCTGGGGAGGGGACAGTGCTGAGTTGCAGGGAGAGGCATCGGGCAGCAGCTGCTGGGTTTCTCCCACCCTGGAGGAGAGAAACTGCAGGCACAGAGCCACCAGCCCAGTGGCAGCAGCATCGTGTTGGTGTCCCCGCTCCGGGGTGACCCCAGCAGTCAAGTCACGGGCAGGTGTGGCTGTGGCCCTGAGCCCCTGCAGGTCCCAGCCCCACGCTCGCTGTCCCCCACAGTCCTGCCGGAGAGCCGGCACCTCCGCTTCGACTGTGGCGTCACCGTCCAGCTGGGCTTCGCCGCCGAGTTCTCCAACATCATGATCATCTACACCCGCGTGGTGGCCACCCCCAGGGACATCACCGAGTGCGAGGCCAAGCTCACCGACATCCCTGAGGTGAGAGCAGGGTGCCGAAGCCTGTGCCAGGGCGATGCCTGGGAATAGTGGGGGGGACCTGTGGTGGATTTCACTGCTGGATGCCATCCATGGCAGGACCTGGATGTGGACCTCAAGTGCACCAACAAGGAGACCCCGGAGGAGGTGGGCAGCCCGCTGGCGCCCACCTGGAGCCTCGGCTGCCCCTCCAGCTGCCTCTACAGCCGGCTCTGCGGCTTGCAGAAACTGCGGGTAAGAGCCACACCGGGGGGGGAGCTGTGCCAGGAGCGCGGTGTGACCATGGCCTGGGACGGGTGCCCACGCTGCTGGTGCCTCTGCAGCAGGAGCTGGTGTTCACCGTCTGCCTGCAATACCGCTACCGCGGCATGGACGACTTCGTGCAGGAGAGGCGGGTGGTGAACGTGGGGAAGCCGCTCATCGCCAAGCTCAATCTGCCACTGGCAACCTCGCCCTCTCCCCCTGGCAGCCCCCTCTCTGCCTCCCCTTCCGGGAGCTGGGGGGCGGCAGGGGGGTCCTGGGTCAACACCCCTGAGGAGAACCTGAGCCCCGAGGTCCCTGGCTCCCACACCCTGTAAAGGGACAATGTGCCCCCCTCTTGTCACCGCAGTCCCCTGGGGTCACATCTGTCCTGCTGGGGGCTGGAGGGGCTGGAGGGGACATGGATGGAGGCGAGCGCTGGGTGGGGTGAGCCCCATCCTGGCCTGTGCCAGGGGGTGTGGGGCTCACTGCACAGCACGACTGGGACCCCTGCCCACGGGATGCAGCTCAGTGTGCCCTCCCCGAGTACCCAGCACTGCCGCTGTGGGCAGAGGCAACGCCAGCCCCACGTCCTCTGTGAGGACAATGACAGCCCCACATCCCATGTCAGTGCCAGCCCCACGTCCCCTGGCATGGCAGTGCCAGCCCCACATGCCAGGGCAGTGCCCAGCCACCTGGGGGGCAGAGTGCCCAGGCCCCACAGCTCGTCTGGCACGAGGCGTCGTGGTGGGGCAGGGCAGGGTTCATTCAGGCCTAGGAGAAATAGAGAGAAATAAGCAGATTAGGGGGCAAATCCTGCGGGAGGGGATTAGAGGGGGTGGGAGCAGGAGGGCTTCTGCTCTGCCACGAGGGGCTGGGGTGCCCCCAGTGCTCCCAGTAGCACCCAGTCCTCCCAGTACAACCCTGGCTGCAGGGCTGTGCCAGCCCCATTTGGGCAGCGAGCAATTTCAGGAGAGGATTGGGATCTGGGTGGGGGGGGAAAATGCCTTTTTGCTGGGTTTTTCCCAAACGTGGCCTCACGTGCAGGCGGCTGCACTGATGCAGGCGGCTCCAGCGGGGCTCAGCCAGGGGAAGCACCAATAAAGAGGGAAGGGCAGGCGGCTCGGCACTCCTATGGCTTCCCTGCAGTTAAATGGCATTTTTTGGGGCCGTCAGTATTCCCTGCCCTAAGCACAGCGTGGCACCGGGGTGCCCGTGGGAGGGGAGGGGCAACTGGCCCCTCCTGTGAGGGTACCCCAACATCCCCCGCCACCCTGGGGTGTGCCGGTGCCACCCATGCAAATTAGCTCATTTAAATAATTCACATAACTCCCCGACCCAGGCAGCCGGGAAGATGCATCCTCATCCTGGGGCCTCTCCGAGCCCTCGCTTTCAGATGGCAGTTGCAAGACCGGAGGGGGGAGCATCCTCGCCCCAATTAGGCTCTGATCAAACTGGTCGGGGGGTGCTGAGCCCCCCGCTCTCCGCGCCAGCCGGCTTTTGTTGGCGCTCCGGAGGCCGAGGGGTGCCCCGGGCTGGCGCCAGCCTTGGCAATTATGTCATGTGAAAAGCGCAGCCCCCATTGAGCGCGTCCCTTCCCCCGGATCAAACCCCATTACTTCCGCAGCCGTTGCTTCATTATCTCCCCGCCGGAGTACGCCTCTGCCGGGGCCGCTTCACCTCAGCCCTGGCCCATTAGCCGGGCTGGGGAGCCGGGGGAGCATCGATTATGCGTTTAATGGGTTGTTAAAGGTTTAATTGTCACTAACGAAGCAGACGAGCAGCAGCAGCCGGGGGACGGGGGACAGGGAGAAGGGTCTTGCTGGGGTCAGTGCCTTGCCTGGCCCGGTGGCATCCCGGCCTGTTCAACCTGACCCCGGGGCTGTGAGGATGTCGGAGTCTGGTGCTGGTGCTGTTGGGTTGGGGGGGACACTCCCAGGGTTGGGGAGCTGCAGCCAGGTGTGCTGGTGCTGCGTGGGGTCTGGCCACTGTGGGGACACGGTGGGGACACAGTGAGGATGGGGCTGCACCGGCAAAGCTATGGTTTGTGGCTGTTGTTGGGTCTGAAGTGGGAAGGTTTTCTGGGAAAACTTCCCATTTTGAGGCGGGGAAAGAGGGAGGAAAGATCGGCACTTGCCTTGCTTCCCCAGGGACCCAGGACACCCCAGGGCACCCCAGGACACCCTGG
This sequence comes from Arenaria interpres, assembly GCA_013399435.1. Taxonomy (NCBI): domain Eukaryota; kingdom Metazoa; phylum Chordata; class Aves; order Charadriiformes; family Scolopacidae; genus Arenaria; species Arenaria interpres. The sequence continues at coordinate 103,292 of VXAK01015461.1, forward strand.
GGACTCAGGGCACCCACTTGCTGAGGCTGAGCCCCAGTCTCTCACAATCCCAGATGGGCTTCACCACCTCAGAGCCACCGCGGGTGATGCTGGCTGTGACATCAGCCCCACGGGTAGGCAGGGTCCCTCTGAGGCTGCCCACCCACACCAGGGACCCTGGGGATGTGGCACCATGCCACCACCACGTTCCTGCCTGGCAGGAACACCTAGCAAGGGGTAAACTGGCCTTGGTGCACCCCGCCATGGGACCCCAGTGCTCCCAGCTGGCCCCCTCCTCTCGCCAGCCCCATCCAGGGTCACGGGGGTCTCATGGCCAACCACCTCCCACTGGCACAGTCACGGCAACTTCTTGCCACCAACATGTGGTTGGTCGGGTGCTTCTGGGGAGCAATTAGGGCAGGGGGGTGGCAGGCGCAGCCCCTGAGGGATGGCCGAGCAGATGCCCCTCGATGAGCCACGTGGCACAACACGGGTCCCAGCCCCCAGCCGGGGCTGGGGCAGGTCACCTGCGCCTGGATCCATCCCTGGCCCTGCACGGAACAGAGGGAACGGGGCAGGAGGGTGCCCCAGGATGATGCTCCCACATCTCCCTAGAAAGCTCCATCCTGGTAGAGGCTCCGCAGCCCCAGCATGTCAACCAGCAGCACCGCTAATGAGCAGCACCGCTAACGAGCATTACAGCAGGCAGGGCCCCGGCAATGCCTGACTCCAGCACGCGGCAGCCGTTCAGCTTATGTCTTTACTCACGATACAACTGTCTTCTCAGCGCCAGCGCATCTACCGGCACAACCGGTGTCACGCCCCGACACGGCTAAAAATATCCCCCCAAGTCCTCCCTACGAAACTAGAGCTTTTCTCTTCAGTTTTGTTTAAATCTGCAGCATTACAAAAAAAAAAAAAAAAAGAAAAAGAAAAAAGAAAAATTAATAATAATGGGAAAGGGAAGGTGTGTGGGGAAAGGAGGTGTCCGACTGGGGGCAGTGGGTGGCCTGGTGGTGCAGTTGGATGCCCGAGCCTTGGCTGGATCCTCAGCTCGGGCTGGTGCCTCAGCAAGGCAGAGGGGCTGTGGGTGCCTGCTGGGGTGTCACCCCATCATGGGGGCCCACCAGCGCCCCAGCTCGCTCCCCTGTCACCGACCGTGCTGCCTCAATGGGGGAAGATGCAGCCCAGCATCCTCGGCCCACGCTTTGGTCCTGCTGAGCATCCCACCGTCACCCCCTCGCCCGCCCCAGGGGCAAGAGCCAGCAGCTGGCAGGGCCAGAGGGGAGCGTTCATCAAATGGGTTGCCAGGTCTTGTCAATGGTCTGAATGTGCTCCTTGGCTTTCATGCGGAGCGAGGCGATGCTGGAACTCCTCTGGTCCACCTCCTCCAGCGGGTACTTGTCCACAAAGGTGGTGCCACACTGGTAGGGCGCAGGGGCCATGGGCTGCATGCCCTGCGCCATCGGTGGGGGGGTGTTGAGGAAGGAGTGCCCACCATAGGGGGGCTGCAGGGCCTGGGGTGCTCCCATGAAGCCAGGGATGCTGTGGACCGTGGTGGCACTGGAGATGGGGGACGTCAGCCATGGATCGAGTGGGAGGGAGTTGCTCATGGGCCCCACGTTGGCCGCCATGGGGGGCCTGTTGAAGGAGAGCACAGGAGTGTCGTGGAGCTTCATGGAGCTGGCCTCCATCTTCTCCTGCCGCCTCCACTTGGCTCGTCGGTTCTGGAACCAGACCTGCAAGGTGAGAGCCAGGGTGAGCCCCACTGTGCCCAGCTGGTTCATCACAGTGCGCCCCACACGCTGTGCCCCACAAAGGCTGCACCACAGAGGGTGCTCCAGGTGGGGCATCCCATATGGGGTATTCCACCCCACGTGGGATGCCCCATGTGGTGGGTCCCACATGGGGTGCCCCACAGGGCTACAGCAATCCCCTGGGTGCCGTGCACCTCTGCCAAACCTCTCCCGCAAACCCCAGAGACTGAGGGCACCTCCCAGGTGTGGAAAACAAGAGGTGTCACCACACAGCCCCTGCCCTCGCTGCTCAGTGGGAACACGCACGCCAGCCCCACAAACACCCGTACAGTCCTTGGTATAACATTTTCTGCCCTTCAAAATCCACTCAGTAAAACTTTTAAAAGCCAAACTGCACAGTTGCACCAAAGCCCAGCAGGAACGAGAGGAACCAGGGAGCCAAGGTGACATCTCACCCCGCTGGAGCTGCTCGTTAGAGTGCTGGTCCCCATGTCCCCAGAGCCCCCAGCAGCATGGGCTGTCTGCTGCGTGATGCAGGCGGGGGGTAAAGATGAAGGGCTGGGCTGAGAAAGGGATGTCCCCCATGGGCTGGTCACAGCTGGTGGTGGATGCTGGGCTATACTGGTGCAAACTTTGTGTCCAGAGAAGAGCAATGGAGCTGGTGAGGGGTCTGAAGCACAAGTCTTGTGAGGAGNTAGGATGGATATTGGGAAAAATTACTTCACTGAAAGGGTTATCAAGCCTTGGAAGAGGCTGCTCAGGGCAGTGGTGGAGTCGCCATCCCTGGAGGGGTTTAAAATCCGGGCAGACGTGATGCTGAGGGACATGGGTCAGTGGGGGTTTGGGCAGTGCTGGGTTGATGGTTGGACTTGGTGGTATTAAGAATCTTTTCCAACCTAAATAATTCTATGATTCTGTGCTTCTATGAACCTAGTAATTGCTCAGAGAGCTTGGCAGAGGTATCCCTATTTTCTGGACCCCCCTGCATTGTCTTGGACTGGGACTGAGGCCTGGGAAACTCAGTTCATTTGTAAGGGGATTACTGCCTTGCTCTACAGTGGGTTTGTTGCTTCTTCAACTCCCTGACCCTTTCCCTCATCCTGGTCTTGCCCTGTCAGTCAGGGCCAGGCTGTGCCTCCCCCTGCAGAGCCTTCTCCTGCAACCCAGGGAGAGAAACCTCCACACCCTACTGCCCCCCCAGCACCACCCCACTCCGACAAGCCTAAACCCCCAAATCTGTCAGGATCTTGTGCTTTCCCAGCCCTAAAGACTTGGAAGTGGTCACTAGCGGCTAAGGTTTCCCTGTGCTGGGAAGGACAGGAGCAGTTGCCACCAGCAGGGGACAAAAGTCTCTAAAATCAATCTTCCTGCCCAAATGAAGCCTCTGGCATGTGGGCTGAACTGGGACCTCGCAGGGGACGAGGCGCAGCCGTTACATCCCTTCTCTGGTTTTGGCAGGAGCGGCTGGCTCTGTGGAGATGCTGCTCCTGCCTCCACCAGTGTGGGAACCGAGGCACGGAGTGAGTGGTGGAGCTGGGAGCTCCCTGCCCTGGGCTTGTCCCTCTGCCACCCCCCAGGGGACATGTCTGGGGCGCTGCAGCCACTGGGCATCCTCCCTACCTGCACGCGGACCTCCGGCAGGTTGACCTTCATGGCCAGCTCCTCGCGGCTGTAGACGTCAGGGTAGTGGGACTTCTCGAAGGCGCGCTCCAGCTCGTGCAGCTGGTAGGTTGTGAAGGTGGTGCGGTTCCTCCGGTGCTTCTTCTTGGGCTGCTCCTCCTCAGTGGTGGCTGGTGGAGTGTCCTCACTGTCCCCTGGCTTCCGCAGCTCGCCCAGGTCCCCCTCACACTTATTCACGAACATGGTGGCACCTGCAAGGGGATCGCGGGTGTTAGCCAGGGCATGGGGACATCGACCTCACCGTCCAACCCCAGGCCAGGGACGGATGGACAGACAAGTGGAGGGAAGGATGGGAGGACAGGGCAGCCCCAGAAACAGGTTACGCAAAGGCGTAATCCTCTCTGCTGCTGCAGCGTTATCCCGGGGCCACAGCGTCCCAGGGACTGACCTGGGGTCCTGGGGACGGAGCCCGGGCCGTCCCCCACTGGGTTCCACCGCGGGATGCGGCCAGGTCAATGCGCCCACCCAAAGCTAGAAGTCAAATTCCACCTAAAGTCAGGGATTTTATGAAAGTGCCATCACTGAGCCAACCCCATCTTCCCCCTGCCCTGGCGTGGAGGAGACCAAGCCCAGGTCAGATCCCTCCTTCCAGCCCAGCTCCTCTCCTCCAGCCCCTCTTCCCCATGGACTATGAGTCGGTCCCCAAACCATTGGAGGACCCAATGTTGGTCCCTAAGAGTGGCTGGGGTGACCCAGCGCTGTCCCCAGGCTAATAACCCTTTTTCTGCACGCTTATAAGCATTTTCAACCCTTGCAACATTTCATCTTTAAGCTTTTTATCCGGCATCTGAAATCTTCCTGCAGTATTTGCTGGGGATTAAGGGTCCCTTTCTACCACAAGGATGTAGGCAAACACGGAAAAGGGGCAGAAAGCCGTAATGCTGGGGCACTTCTGCCGAGGGGAAGGTGCCACATCGCCTGGACACGCTGGCAGAAATTCAGATAACATCAGAGTGGGTGTGGGGAGGGAGGGGGAAGGAGGATTCATTCTGGGAGGGAATGAATGGGGGTCCTGAGAGGGCGGCATGCGGGGGCTGGGAGTTGGGTGTTGCACCAGCTGTGCACGTGTGGGGTGTCTGTGCGCGGTGAGTGCCGGTGCATGGTGAGCGGTGCGGGTGTGAGCAGCGTGTCCACAGCCAGGGTGGTGTGCGGCACACAGGCCTGGGGTGTGCGGGTGTCATGGATGCAGCGCGGGGGGTGTGGGATGTGTGATGTGTGTGTGGGGCAGTTTGTGCCACACACCTGCTGCGTGCAATGGGTGCAGTGCCCGTGTACTGCGTGTGCAGCGTGCACAATGCCATGTCTGCACTGGCAGCGTGCCGGGCATGGTGTGTGTGCGCAGTGTGTGCAGGGCGTGTGCAGCGTGCACAACGGACGGTGGGGGTGCAAGGAGCGCAGTGTGTGCAATGAGTGCGGGGCACACACAGTGTGGGGGCACAGTGTGAATCTGTGCACAGAGGGGTGTGTGGGGCGTGGGGACAGCGTGAATCCATGCACAGAGGGGTGTGCAGTGTGTGTGCAGTGTCTGCGCAGCGCACCCAGTGCCCGCAGGCCATGCGGCACGTGCCGTGCAGTGCAGTGCATGGTGCGGGTGTGCAGCACGTCCAGTGTCTGTGCATGCAGCGTGTGCAGCCACCCAACGCGTGCAGTGTGTGCCCGGCGTCCATCGGTGCAGGGTGGTGTGTGCAGGGCAGTGGGTGCAGTGCACGCCCAGGGACTGTGTGTGTAGTGCTGTGTGTGCAGTGTGTGCAGTGTCAGTGTGTGTGTCAGCTGCTGGCCCCCCAGGATGCCCCATGGCCCCCCACGGAGTGGGGTGTAGCCCCGGGGGCTCCGGCTGGCTCCAGCTCCATCCCTGCAGGTGGGCACCAGTCTTGGGGTGCCCTGGGGGGAGCCCTGAGCTGGGGCAGGGGTGCTGGGTGCCCCGTGGCAGGGACGAGTGGGTACTGGGGGAGCAGGGGCCCCGTTGTCACCGTGTGAGTGTTGTGGTGTGTCCTGGGGCTAGGGACATGGGGAGGGGACAGGGTCTCCCGCCGCCGTCCCGCTCTCACTCACCCGCTTCTCATTGGCGCAGCTCCGCACCTGCAAGGAGAGGGGAGAGGGGGTGAGCACCCGGAGCCCCCAGCGCCTCCGCCTGCAGCACAGACACCCCCGGGGGACTCAGCACCCCACCAGGGCCCTCCAGCCACCCTGCCCAGCCATCTCCCTCGTCCCCACAGGACAACGTGGGAGGAGAGCTGGGGCTGAGGGGGAGGTGGGGGGAACTATGGGGATGGGTGAGATGGGCACTGGGCGGGGGGGCTGGGGACAAGATGGGGCAAGCAGGAGGGGAGAAGGGGTGGGACATTGGGGGGGGACAGCGACAAGGTGTGGTGATGGAGGTCAGAGCCAGGGCTGGGGGCAGCACTCATTGTCCCCCCCCTTCCTGGCCCCATCTGAGTGCCAAAACTCTGTGGGAAGCAGAGCAGACCCCGGCGTGGGAGTGGGGTTGAGGCAAAGAACAGAAAAACAGCCAAGTGGGAGTGACCCCACAGCCGGGGGCAGCACTGGGCAGTGAGGGATGGGGGGTGCGAGGGCCAGACCCCCCCCCAACCACACTCTGCCTCTGCCTGGCCAAGGTCACAGCTGTCCCTGGCTGGGGACAGGGGGGACCCCAGCGGGGTCAGGTTGGGGGATGTCGGCACTGACCACCCCATGGTCCCCATCCTCCAGGGGCTGTCCCCGGGAGCCCCGAGCCTTTGCCATCAGCATTTCGGGAATCCTGCATGAAATCAGGCAGTGCTGAGCGGGTGTGGGGGGAGAGCTGCCCATCAGACGTTTTCCTGTGGCTGCCGTCATCCTGGCGGCAATTTTGGGGTTTAAACCCTTAAGCTTTCAAACCGTGCTGGGAACCGCAAGGACCTGAAGCCTTGGGAGGGTGTCCCCCCATCTGCTCGACACCCGCTGCCCTGGTTTTCCTGTGGGTGCTGCCAGCTCAGGAGGGAAGGGGGCACCCGAAAGACACCCAAAAAGGCAGCACAAACAGCATCAAGCCTTGGTTGAAGTGGATAAAAAAAATTCCTTCCCCAGTGCCAGAAAGCAGCAGAGCATTGGTGAGGACAAGCGGCCTCCCCCAGCAGCGGGGGACGTGGAGGGGACAGCCTGGGGACAGCCCCGGCTTTTACTGGGTCCCATATTTTTGCCTTCAAAACCCCATCTGGATGCCGGGATTTTGCCCCCCTCCTCACCCCCCGGCTGGAACCACCTGGGACAGGCTGTTTGCAGGCACCAGCATGGACGGAGGGGAGCGTGGGTGGCTCCTGTCCTCTGGCCCCGGGCGTAAACGGGCACAAGTGACGCCGACGGGTCCCCGGCATCCGTTCCCGAGCCCCCAGGGAAAGGTGCCAGCCCCGGCCCCAGCCCCAGGCGCACCCCAGGAACACCCGCTCCCTTTTTCACCATCTTCCCCCAGCGCCTCCTCCCGAACTGGAATAAAACGGCATTACCTGCTGGGCCCAACTCGGCTTTTCCAGGAGTATTTAACTTTGCCAGTCCCTCCTGGGAACCAAACAAGCGGCTCAACCTCACCAATCTTGCAGCTTTGGCAGCCAAAGTTGCCTCTAGTCTTCTTATTTGTCACAGAACCGCCGTGCTAAGGCTCGGGAGAATCTTTATTTAGTGTTGCAGATGTCACCAAGGCCCCGCAGATTGGAAATGAGTCCAAAGGATTAAGACGAGGTTATTAATTGGAGGCCTTCCCCTTTAAGAATGATTGACAGTTACTTTCTGGACAAGTAATTGCTCTAAATGTCCCCCCAGCGCGGGTCCGGGGGGGGCGGCGGCGGACAAAGCCCCGAACTGCCTTCCCCACTCAGATTGTCTCCCCACAAAGGCGTCCTGCTGGAGTTTGCCTTGTAATCCCCTCATTACGGGCGAGGAAAAAGAATTAGAAACAGGGGGAGCGGAGAAGAAAGGCCAGGGCGATGGGGGGGGAAGGGGGAGGGTTTCCTTGGGCTGCAGAGGCTCTGCCCCAGAGATGGGGTCCGGGGCTGGCACCCTGAGCCTCGGCAGGATGGGGATGGTGCTGTGGTGGGTGCCGTTACCCCTGTATAGGGATGGCAAGCCTGGGGGTGGCCCCGGTGACAGCGTGTGTGGCCCCAGTGGTGCTGCTGGCAGAGCCCTGCCCGCGTGGGGACCAGTGATGGGGACCTGGTGTGACAGCCTGCGATGGGCACTGGGCATGGGGACCAGTGATGGAGACCTGGGGACCTGGTGTGACAGCCTGCGATGGGCACTGGGCATGGGGACCAGTGATGGGGACCTGCTGTGGGGTCTGGGAGTGGGGACCAGATGTGAGGACCAAGTGTAGAGACCAGCCATTAGGGACCAGGCACCCTGAACAGTCATGGGGACGCAGAGTGGAGAGCAAGTGTGGGGAGCAGCCATGGCCATGGGCCTGAGCACAGGAACCAGGCAGGGGGACACCCTGTGGGGTCCAGCTATGGGGGCCATTACTGGGGGCTGCCCATGGGCCCTGGTCGTGAGCGTGTGGGGCAAGGTCAGCCAGGCTTGGGGGTCAGAAATAATGTCCTTCTCCTCCACCCCCACTGCTGCCCCAGGGACCTGGGCCCAGAGGACAACGGGAATGTCATGATGGGGGTCCTGGGGTACTCTGGGTGGGGTGTGCTCCATGATGCCCAGACCCTCCTGTCCCACCAGGTGAGTTTTGCTCTTTTCTTTCTCCGCTCACTTTTACTTCCTCTTCCTGCCACCTGCAAACGCTGCCACCCCCGGCCGCTGTCTCATCTTCCTCCCACCTCCTCCCTCTCCTCGCCACAGTTCCCCTTTTTGATGGCCAATGTCACCACGGGGTTTTTGGACACCTGCCCACCCTGTGACGGGTGGCTGCCCGCCCCATGTGGGTCTGTGCCCTCCCCAGTGGAGATGCTGCCCAGTGGGACCCTGTGGCCACCCCCACGCCCTGGTTTGGGTCCTGAGGCCGCCTCAGCATCTCTCCTGGTGGGGCTCCTTTGCCTGCCCCGTCTGACACTGCTCAGGGGACAGTGTGACACTGTCCTGGGGATGGCATGCCACTATCCCGGGGACAGCGTGCCACCACCCTGGAGACAGTGTGGTACCACCCCAGGAACAGGCTGACCACCACTCTGGGGACAGCATGGCCCCACACCAGGGATGAAGTGACATGGCCCTGGGGGCTACACAGCTCCTGGGAACGGGGTGACCCCCCCATGCCAGGGCCCCACCTGCAGCGGTGGGGGTGCAGGGGGGTGCCACCTTTGGGGGGTTAGGGGAAATCCCTGGGCATGGGGACATTTTGTGGGGCTGGGGATGCAAGCGGGCACCCGGACCTGCCGCTTGCCCAGGGCCAGCACTCATGCCCACACTGGCCACTGCGGCAGGCACAGGAGTCAGGTCCCCTGCTCCGTTGGCCCTCGGTGGCTTCTTCCGGGGTGTCCCCCCCAGCTCTGGTGGGCGCAGGGGGTGCAGCTCTGCTGGGACCGCAGGCTCTGGGGTGCCAGGGTTGGCTCTGGGAGCCAGGGCTGCCCGGCTGCCGGCCCCGGCGCTGCCGGCCGGTCGGTGTGTGCGGTGCTGGCTCCGCTGACCGCCTTAAGGTGTTGGCTCACACGGGGTGGGGGGCGGCGGGGGGAGGCCAGCAGGCTTATTTGCCAAATGATTATAATTGCCTTTTAGGAGCAGATAGCAAATTGATTTGCTTCCTCGTCCAAGGCCCGTAATCGCTTCATCACTTTAAAATATTAATGCTATACTTCTTTGCTAGTTTCCCAATTACCCTAATTGAAGGCAAATTGGTTAAGAAGGTGCAATGCAGAGTATCAGGGGGTTTAGTTCACTCAAATGACAGTTTTAAACCTCCCTAATCCTATTAGCGGGCAAAGCTGCTAACGCTTAGAGACGCTGCGTCAGCTTACCGGGGCGGNTTAAGAGGCCTTGGGCAGGCGGGGAGGCGGCAGGGGTGACCCAAAAGGGTGCTGAGCGGGAGGCAGGTGGCAGCATGGGGAGGGCGGGGGGGGCAGGACGATTAGCCAAGGAGACCTGGTGGAGGGTCCTGACCCGAATCCCAGCCGGCGCTGGGAGCCCCCGTGCAGCCCCACTGGGAGCACTGGGAGACAGGCTGCCATCGGGGTGGGATGGAGCCCTGGCACAGAGCGGGGATGGAGGAACCTGTTGTGACAGGGCGTACTGGGGACCTCGGTGCCACCCTCCCAGTGGCTGGCACTCGGTGTTGAGACCCAGCCCTGGGGAGAGCAGGGACGTGGGCTGGGAACGGGGCTGCACCAGGTGCTGCCACCCCATCAGCAACCTGGCCGGGGTCCAGGGGGGCACACGGATGGCCCCATCCCATGCAACATGGGTGGTCAGTGGGGACAGCAGGCCCACCAAACATGAGGAGGGTCCCAGGTGCAAAGCCCTGATGTGCCTGTCACATGCTCCCTGGGATGCTCCAGTGTCGTGGTTTAGGCCATGACAAACCAAGACATCCAGCACCCACCAGCTCCTTGACTGGGTGCCCGGGGTGGGGGAGCCAAGCACCTCGTGCACCCAGGGACCTCCTTCTGGTGCTCCTGCAGCTCCAGGTGCTGCAGCCCTGGGTGGCTGAGACCGGTGGCTCTTGTGACAGCGATGGGCCCTGTGGCACAGCTCCCAGCCCACCTGCGCTGGGTTCGGCCACCCCCTCCGAGCCCCGTCAGCGCGGCCGTGGGCAGCCCAGGCCAGGGCCGTCCCCATAGGCCTTTCCGGAGCAGATGGCCCCGGCGTGGGGAGGACGGAGGCGGCTCAGCGCGTCCTTTCTTTCATGCAAACACAGCGTGACTCCCCCGGCAGCTCCTGCTCCCGCGGGGAGGTGCCATTGGGGCCAGTGCTGGCCGTACATTTTACAAGGGTTCAGCGAGCTTAGTCCTCGGGGACAGGCGACTCAGGCAGATTAGACCTCGCTAAAATAGGCAGGTATTAGTGATCTCAGCAGCCCCCAGCCTTCCGGCGGGGCGGCGTTTAAGCCAGTTCCACTGCTGAACAGCCGGGAGCAGGGAGCAATGCCCCGGAGCGGGACATCCCGGCCCCAGCCAAAGGGACCCCCTGTGCTGGCAGGGGATGCTCGAGGAGGGGTTAAATGCTGTCACAACCCCCCAACCAGTGCTGTCCCCAAGGGATGCCCCAGGGGGGACACACCAGGTCCTGCTGGCTCCTGTGCACGCTGGGACGCAGCCGTGCCTGGGGGCTGCTGCAGAAGCGGGGACAGATCAGGGCGCAGAGAATAATGGGCTGGGTGCTCTCTTGGGGGCACAGAGAGCAGCCCTGCGGTGTCATCGTGTCCTCCCTTCCCCAGCCCAGGATAGGGTTTGTGCAGAAGAGGGGAATGGCAGCAAAACCAGGCTGGTGCCAGCAAATGCCATGTTTATTGAGCCAAATGGTGCATGAGGCTCCAGGGCTGGTTCCTGGGGGTGACAGAGCATTAGGGACGAGCAGCCACCCCGTCCGGGGGGCTCACCGCAGGGGCACGGTGGGGAGGGCCTTTGCCAGCATGGCTGAGGGGACTCAGGCGTCCTGCATCCCAGCACCCACCCGGCGCACCCCGGAAAAGCAACAGGGAATGGTTCTGGGGAGGAAAACTCACCCCCAGCGCATGTATTGGGACCCCCACCTGCAGGTAATGGCACCTGTAACACCCACATCCCATTGCTCCCGGGGGGCTGCAGGGGGGCAGGGGCTGAGCCCCAGTGCTGATGGTGTCACCCGCTGTCATGGCGGGCAGTGACACTACATCAGGGCACATTTCTCCTTCACCTCATCCATGGTGCCCAGCGCGCGGTCCCGTAGTGCCGGCAGGTCCACCTCCCGCAGCTTGGTCAGGAAGGCCAAGGCCCCGGCGTCGCCATCCTCCTCCTCCTCCTCCTCCCCCTCAATGTGCACCATGGTGGCCAGCTCCTCCGGCAGCTCCACTGCGCCACCGGCCACGTGCAGCTGGGCATCATCCCTCTCGTCCTGCACACGGGTGGGAGACAGGGTTGGGGATGTGGGAAGATGTGTGCGCCCATGGACACAGGTCCCTTGGGGCCAGCCGGGTGCTGCGGGTGCATTGGGGATACTGGGGGGGACGCTGGGACTGTCTGGTTCCAGATCCGGATGGCTGGACGGGCACAAGGATGGTGCAGAGGGAGACAGCAGCCATCTGCTGCCCTCTTCAGGAATCATCTCCTGTCCCAGGGGAAGGCCTGGCAGCCACTGGGCTGGGGCTGTCCTAGAGATGGAGGCGCTGGGGGAAGACCCCCGAGGTCTCACCACGGGGGGGCTGGTCCTTACCTGGGCCAGGTGGTACTTGTCCCGCAGGTGCATCCGCACAGTAGCCCGTTCTGCCTTCCTCTGCGCAAAGGCCTTGTCCCGCTCGATCCTGCAGCAGCCGGTGCCACACCATCACCTCCCCACCTCATCGTCACCCCCCACCTCATCATAACTCCCCCACCTCATTCATCACCCCCCACCAGAGCCCATCCCCAGCATCACCCTGCTCCTCCGGCAGTAGCGTCCCTGGGCCAGGGCAGGAGGAGAAGGGGACACAAAGGTCCACAGGCAGCCATATCCTGCCCCTCCAGCCCCATCACCCAGAGAAGCCGCTCAGGGAAGGTGCCCGCTGGAGGCTCTTGTCCCTCCTGTGGCCTCTCAGAATGTCCCCACAGCACCCAGACCCACGGAGGTGGGACCTTAATGCAATGCCATACTGACCCCTGTTGTCCCCAGCTCCAAGGGTGCTGGGCTGGCAGCAGACACTCACCACTCCGGGACACTGACACCTGGGGGTACCCCTTGTCACTTACAGGGTGACACTGTCTCAGCCCTGTGCCAGCCCCATGGGGACCTCCTGTGCTGCAGGGAGAGGCGCAGAAGGGCACTAGCTCTGCCCCTGTCCCTTGCCCCAGCTGCCTCCCTGTCCTTATCCCAATTTGGGGACAGCCCATGGTAGGTCCTGGTGCATGGAGGACCCCGGTGACCCCCCAGCCCTGGCAAAGCCTTACTTCTCCTCCAGCAGCTGCCGTTGGTATTCCTCAAACTCCTCGCGAGCCATGCCGTTGGGCAGCGTGGCCGCCTTGCCATCCTTGGGGGGCCCCTTGGGCGGTTCCTCCTCGCCCCCCTTAAAGTTCTTCAGAGCAGATGTGAAGAAGGCAGCCATGGGTGGGTGCCTGTGGCAGCCCGTGTCCCACGGTGCCCCACGCCACAGGGTCCCTGCCCGGGGCTGGTGCCTGCAAGGTCAGCGGGACCAGCGGCCCCAGGGGCGCAGCGGATCAGGGGCGGATTAAGGCATTAGGAGGGGAAGACACAGCCAACGGGGTGGAAAGACCTTCCTGCGCTGCTCGCTGCACCCAAGGGTGCTTGGGGGGGGACAGTGGTGCAGGAACACAGTGGCATGCTGCCTTGTTGGTGTGATGGGGAGGTGGAAGAAGCCACTTGAGCCCCAGCGCAGCCTGGATCGGGCTGAAAGACCCCCATTGCCAAGGCCCCGATGGACGGCAGCACCCACAGGGTCAGACCCTGCTGGGGGGAGCCCAGCATCAGTGGCACCCAGCGCCGGGGGCACCCAGTGCCCACACCGTCACGAGGGGTTGGAGGTGCTAGAAGTCAGCAGAGAGGAGACCCAGGAGGATTAGCTGAAAAAAACCCAACTGAGGGTCGAAGGACTGGAAGGCAGGCGAGGCGGTGGGTGGGTGCACTTGCACAAGCACACGCCTGCGTGCGGCCCCGTGCCCCCGTTAATCCTGGCTCCAAGACGTTGAGATTGCCTGGGAGCCAGTGCGGCTGGTGGCTTCCCACCGCCGCAGGACGTGCTCTACTCCCGTAATCTATATGCAAGCAATTCCCATAGACTCTGATTAAAAGAATAATCCCTGGCTGCGCAGAGCCCTGAGAGGAGAGGGGCCAGGCTCTGGGGGCTGGAGCTTCTGTCCCCCCCGCAAGCCTTTCCTTGTGCTTTGCCAGGCTCCAAGCAAGGAATAGGCCTAATTTGAGCCCAGAGGCTTAAAGATGCTGCTGAACCAATTTCTTTGGTTTAATCAAAAAGCCCAAATCCGGGTGGTTTAGCTGGCTGCGCCCGGCATCCCCACGCAGGGCCGGGTGGCTGGAGTGGGGTTGTGTTGGTGTTGGGGTTTCATCCTTCAGTGAGCAGATATGTCCTGTCCTGTCCCCTGTCACCAGGAGGAACAGCTTGAAGGGACCCAACATGCGGCACCTGCCATCCGTGGCTGAGTGTGGGGTGCGTGGGGCATGGCCCCCCTTGGGGAGGAGATTTGCCCCATGGGAACCTTCTCTGGGCTGTGTGGTGGGAAGTGCCAGGCTTGAGGAAGGCTGTTGCCTCCTCTTTGGGCACCCCGGGGGAGGACAGTCCCATATCCACCAGGAGAGAGCGGCATCAGGGGCCACCTCTTGCCACACCAGTCCCAACGCCAGTGGGTCTGGGGGACTTCTGGCCACAGGTCCTGGGAGTGGAACAGGGGTTAAACATCCCTCAGGTGCTTCAGCTCCTTCTGCAGCTTCTCTGTGAGTTTCTTGAAGGATGGCCGCTTGCCTGGCTCCAGCTCCCAGCAGCTCTTCATCAGGGCATAGATGGCAGGTGGGCAACCCTCAGGGGCCTCCATGCGGTACCCCTCCTCCAGCAGCTCAGTCACCTCCTTCAGGCTCTGGCAGGGGGGAGAAGTCAGTTGGGACACTCTTTACCCATCCTGCCGGGGGCTCGCCCTGACCAGGGGACAGCGGGACATCCCTGTCCCACTGGTGCCAGCAGGGTGTGACCTGCAGTGTCCCCCAGCACAGCACTCACCAGCTTGGGGTAGGGCGCTCGTCCAAAGGAGAAGGTTTCCCACAGGAGAATCCCGTAGCTCCACACATCTGACTTGGAGGAGAATTTCTGCGGTGGCAGGAAGAGGAGAGGCTGAAGCTGGGTGGGGGCTGCACTGGGCCCCCATCCCTCCCCAAGGGCAGACGGGAGACAGCTGCAGCCCTCCACCACCCCCAGCTCCTGGGGTGCAACCCCTCTCCCTTCCCATCACCCTCACAGCCCTGTGTCCATCCTGCCCCATCCCGCTGGAGCTGCCCCAATTCCCTCAATGCACCAGGGCAGGACAGAGCCTGAATTTTGGGATACGCAGGGCTGAATGTTCCAGAATCCACCACAGGGCAGGGACAGGTCGGTGGGAGCAGGGGGGACCCAAGGGAGACAGCTGCCTGGAGAGGACCCCCCCAGCCCCCTCTACTTTCCCACCACTGCTCACGTTGTGTTTCAGGGCCTCTGGTGCCGTCCACTTCACTGGCAGCAAAGTAGCGTCCGCACCCTTGGGATTGACCCGGGCCAAGCCGAAATCGCTCACTTTGGCCACGTTCTCCTCAGAAATGAGGATGTTGCGGGCAGCCAGGTCCCTGTGCACCAGCTTCTTGGACTCCAGGTAGTCCATGCCCTGGGCCACATCCCTGCCGTGGGCAGCAGAGCACAGTGTCACTGCGTGTCCCTCGGGGCTGCCAGCCCGGAGGGAGGGAGATGGACTTACAGAGCAAAGAGTAGGAGCTGCTGGGTTGGGACGCGCGCCCGGCCCCGTGTACGCAAGAAGTTCACCAGGTTGCCCTGTAGAGAAGGAAAAACATGTAAGGACCAAGAGGACGGGGATGCCCACGGATTTTGCCTCTTGCAGGGCTGCAGCCCCCGGCATCCGTCCAACTCAGCCCCCAAATGGGGATTTTGTCCCCAAATCTGAGCGGTGATGGCTTCTGCTTGCTGAGGACTGGCTGGGCGCTCTCACCTTGCTCATGAACTCCATGACGATGTAGAGGCCGTTGTGCAAGATCACACCGAGCAAACACACCAGGTTTTTGTGCCGGACCTTCCTGAAATGGAGGGGACCTGGGTCAAGGGGGTGCCTGCTCGTCCCTGGGTCATGGGGCAGGGTTGGGCTGTATCCCCCCATGGGGCTCTCACGTCATGGCAGCTGTTTCAGCGAGGAAGGCCTGGGCGGTCACATCACACTTGATGTTCTTCACAGCCACCTTCTGCCCCATATACTCGCCCTGTAGGACATCTAGGAAGGGACGCAGGGGGACAGGTTCAGCCTCACACCTGCCCCCCCGCATCCCAGGCTGAGCCCCCCATGCCACAGGATGGGGAGGGGACATCAATGGTGCCATCTGGGGAAGCCCGTGGCGAGGGAACCTCCAACCCCTTCTTCTCACTTACCTCCGAACTCGCCTTGCCCAATGCGGTCTCCCAGTGTGAGATGCTTCAGGTTCAGCAGCCAGCCAGCTGGGCACGGGCACAAGGGCATGTTAGCAGGGGTCACCAGCGGGGCCCAAAACCCAGACCACAACCCTCTCCCGTCATTTCCTACCTTTGGCCAACTCCTCCTCGGCCGACTTCATCCCGGTTTTCGGTTTGGGCTTCACCAGCTTTGTGCAGATGGCTCCCTGCTCCTTCATGTAGTGCTGCCGAGGGATGGACAGAAGTGATGTGGTGATGCCACCTCTAACCCTCAGGCTCAGGGTGTGGAGCCAAGAAGCGGCCACAAGATGCTCCATGGGACCCCACCACAATCACCAGCCTCAAGGGGTCCAGAGCCACATTTCCCCCAGCGTTGCGATTTGCAGCCCATGTCCCAACCCTGCTCCCTTCTGTACACAGCCAGGGAAATGCAATGACGGACCGTGGGTGATCTGGGATGCTACCAGTCAGCCGAGGGTGGTTTGCAGAAGTGACATGGAGAGGAAGTGGCAGGACGGCCATCGCGGTTACAGAGGGGCCGGGGCAGCTGAAAGGGGAAAGGACCCACCCGAAAGCAGAAGTTGTGTCTAAATAAGGAAAACATATGAGAGTGCAACCTCCTGAAGAGGAGACAGGCAGCAGGTATGAGACAGGGCGAAGATGGACCTTGAGGAAGAGCTTGCTGGAAGGACGAGAGCTAATGCCGCAGCCCAGGAGCCCCGTGGGATCAGCAGGCGAGAGGGGGCTCGGAGGGGAGAGAAACTCGGCAAAACGCCTCAAGCCTCTGCAGGACTTCGACCTCGTCCAGGGTCCTGGGGAGGCAGAGGCTGCCAGGATCTTAATTTTCCAAAATTTCCTAAGCCCCACTGCTGCATGAAGTGTGGAATGAGCAGGGATGGGGGAGATATGGCCCTGAGCAGGGGACCGGGGCTGCTGCCAGCACGGCTACTTCATGGCAGAGGATGTCCCCAGGGCATCCCAGATGTGTCCATTGCACCCCAAACTGAGTGGGAACCATGAGCCTTTGGCAGGGACAGAGAATTATGCCAGGTAATGAAACCCAGTGAAAACCACAGGAGAAAGGGACGGGGACCTGCCACAGCCCTGGGTGACCCCATGAGGTTCTTGCCCTGGGTCTGGTGTTAGCGGCACTCACTGCCCAGTGACGGGGGTCTCACCTCGATCATGTCGATGAGGTTGGAGAAGTACTGCTGGCTGTCGATGCTGAGCGTGTGCTCCTCGTGCACCACGCGGTAGTGGATCACCTCCTTGCCGAAGCTCACGCACAGCACGTAGTCGCCGGGGTGTCGGACAGACTCACGCACCAGAAACAGCCCGTCCTCAGGGGGCTGCAGCTCCTGCACCGCCTCCACCCCCGAGATCTTCCCGTGGAACCAGCTGGGGAGAGGGGCATTGAGGAGAGGGGCTGTGCCAGCGGGATTCCCCCAGCAGTGAGGTGGGGGGAGCAGAGCCCCTGCCAAAGCCACATAGACCCCACTGCATAAAACCCCTCCCCGTGAGGTCCACCCAAGCTGGGTGGGCACAACTGGGGGTCTTTAAAGCCAGGCATTGGCCGCAGCAAATCCCTCCATCACCAGGGCACGGCTACGGGCTGCTCTGCCCCCGCCAAAACCTGCCTGGGGGGCAGACATTCTGGACTCATCTGCTGCCGCAGCTCCTGGGGCTGAGCTGGGCTGTGGCCCCCCCGGCTCCCCCCGGCTGTACTCACGGCATGAGGCTGAGCTTGGGGTCGGCGCGGATGGCACCACGCTCCCGCAGCGCGCTGGCCACCAGCAGCCCCTCCTGCCCCGTCTCGTTGTGCCTGGCGCGGTACCAGCCCTTGCCCTGGGGGCGAGAGGGTCTCAGAGCAAGGGAAGGAAGGCAGAATCCCCCTGGGAAGGGAGGGCCTGTCTCCAGTGGCTCAGCGGATGGCACTAAGGTCCCATCCCCTCCGTTGCCTCCCAGGGCAGCGCATCCCCCAAGCATCCATCGGGCTCACCTCCACGGCCTCGATGATGGTGACCATGTCACCCTTGCGGAAGGCCAGCTCCCGGGCCTTGGGCTTGGTGTGGTCGTGCTTGGTGACACATTGCGTCCCGGGGGGCCAGTGTTTCTGCCAGGGAGAAGGCAGTGTCAGCAGGGACAGCAAGAACTGCCCCCCCTTTGCCTCCCACCGTTACCAGGGCCAGCCCCAAGGACCATCTGAAGCCCTGTCTGGGGCAAGGGGCACTGGGCATGAGCCCCCCTGCTCCCCACAGTGGTCCTGGGGGGACACGTCACCCCAGTGTCGGCAGGGGAAGAGCTGGCGTCCCTGTGGCAGCCCCACTCACCCCGGACATGGTCAGCCGTCAGTGCATCAGGGACTCCCTGTCCTCTCCTGCTGCCACCTGCAGAGAAGAAACCAAAGAGGGCTGTGGAGGGATGGGGCTGAGCTCGCCCGTGCTGGCCCACCGCTGCTGTCCCCATCGGGTCCTCTGGCCAGTGCAGCTCCTTGTAAGCCATCACCCAGGGCAGCCCTGTGCCACAGGAGGGAGAAAAAGGCTCAGATCCGGCTGCAAATCCTGCCTGTGCTGGCTGTACCCTGGGGACACTCCTGTCGCATACCCAGGGGGGTGCAGGACCCAACTGTCCTGGCCCCTGCCCCTTCTCCCTGTCTTGGAGTCCAAAGGTGGGCTCCACTGCCCACCAGCACTGCTGGCACCACAGGAGCCCATCGCCGCAGCCAGGGAGGAGACTGCGGTTTTACCAGGAACTTGTTTTTTCACCTCCTGTTTCAGCAGCTCCAAGTCATTGGGGCCACGAGAGGCAGCAGCCGCGGGGCCCCACTGACATGGGACACAGGGGGTTGGTGCGGGGGCTGCTCACCACAGGGCGAACGCTGACGGGCAAGTCAGGGCCGAGGCGGGATTGTCACATCCGCCGGCTGTGGGAAGATCACACAAGTTCCCTGTGCTCCCCCGTCACCAAGCTGTCATGCTGGGATGCATGTGACCACTTTCCAACTGAAAATTGTGTGTCTTTTCCTCCTGGAGGACTTCATCCCCAGTGTCACCTCCATGGGAGGATCGTAGAATCACAGGGCA
>VXAK01015462.1:0-15566 GCA_013399435.1 Arenaria interpres
GCTACTTTCATAAGGCCAGGAAAAAGATAACTTGCAGCATCTTTGCAGTTCATTGCAGTATCAGAACATCTGATCTGTAACAGGAACATATGATCACTTCTTTTTCAAATCAGCCAGGTAACACAAGATGATCAAGTCAGAGAGCCTGTTGTTCAAGTTTTGTCTAAATATATTTGAAGTACCAGACAGAGGTATAACAATCAGCATATAGAGTGCTTCCAGGGCACTTCTGAGCAGGTACTGGGAACAATTCTCCTGTAGTTTGGTGGTATACCTTTGGGTTGACCCAATTTGATTCCTTAACATGGATGCAACTAAATTCATAAGAGCCCATTCCTATCCTAATAGGCATCATGCTTGCAAACTGAACAGAGGTTAAATGGGATAACAAGGTAAATGGGAATTGTTTAGCCTCAGTGCTCCAGTTCTATACAGTATGGATGTTTAGATGCAACAGGATAAGTACAAGTTCAAGCAAGTGAGTTGCTGCGCTTTTAGAAGCAAATGCATGCCAAGCAGAGCCAGTACAGTTTTAGTTACCTTTATCCTTTATTGGATTTGAATGCAAAAAAAGGAAAAGTTATCATGCTTTAAAGGCTACGCTTTTCAAAAAATCATGTTACTTTATACAGTGATTTCTTACTGCCATCGTATTTCTGGAAATTAGCTTTTAAAAAAAGTTTATAAAGTGCAATTGAATTCAATGTATATGCATTCACTTAAGAAAAACTGTACAGTTTTTGTTTCAAAAAGGACATATAGTTTATTTTCAAGTTTTAAAAGACAATTTTATCTATCTGTTCTTATATGATAGGAGCTACAAATTTCATCTGGTACTGTGAATTAAGAAAAACACATTTGTTCTGTTAAGTGAGGAAGTGACCTGTTTATTTACTGGATTGTTAGTTTCAGGATTATTCATTTTTTAAACATGGGCATTTTGTGAGAGTGAGAGAATTGTCCAAAGAAAGAGGTGCAAGTTTTGATATATCTCCATATTCCTCCCCTGGGACAAGAACCTGCAAGTGGGTGTCTCTGGCTTGACTAGCCCTATCCTTTTAAGAGGACTGGTAGTCCATAGTGTCAGTGAAGTGTTTCGTGCTGTAATAAATGTGAGCCTCTAGCTCATGTACTGTTTTTAGTAAAAACCCTTCAAAGTTTTGGAGGGTTTGGAACACATTCAGCATCCACACAGTCATACATCATCTGACTTCCAAAATGAAACGCTACTTCTCTGAATTTACTTTCATATTTGAAGCTGCGATATAGTTACCAAAGCCGAGTCCACCCTGTGATCTATGAATAGCTTGTATTGATACAAGATACCACTTAAGCAGGTGAACCCTTACGTCTTCTTGAATGAGATCAAGACTTGAAGTAGCAAGACACTATCTGTTTTTTGACAGTTCAGAATATTCCCTTTACTTCACCCACCTGCTCACGGCAGAAAAAGCTTTTTTGCTTAAAATGTCACATGTTTAGTTTTAAGTCAGAAGTACCTTTTGGAAAATTTGAGGTTAGCACAGGCACGATCAGGAGTAAATATAAACTACAGCTGTGTATCATTCTTGCCTCACCAGTCACATGTGTGTGTAGTACTACAAGCACAATATTGCCATTATAGAAAAGGCAATTACTAGAACAGCTAAACAGCTATAGAATAATAGCATTACAATAAAGATATAAACATAACTGTTATAATTTAGATCTAGTTATAATGTAAGCTTGTAATACACAATTATAATTGTGTATATATTATATGTATCATTTTGTTGTACACAGTAACAGAATAACAAATTTAATAGTTGAATAGTTAATTATGACCTAGGCCATACTACTGTTAATTGTTTAGAGAGGTAGAGGAGCTTAATGAGACAATTGCTGACTTAAAAAGAATTATTCAGAAAGTTTTATTTACTCGGCTTCAATAGAATAAGTTATTTAAATGCAATAGCCTCTAGTTAATTGTAAATTTAAACCAACTAACACAAACAGAACTGTGCAGAATAAGTTTTTGTACCTGCCATATTACCCTGAGGATTATACTGTGCTCATTATAACATCCTCCGAAGGCCCTGGATTACTGTGCAGGCCAATATCCCATGCCGTATAGTTCTTTCACTGAAATTTGCCTTTATTTTGTTACAGGCAAAATTTTTGTTTTACGACTAAAGCACAAATATCTAGTGAAATTAATGAACATTCATTCATTCATAAGAACTGTTAGATTCCCAAGTCATCCTCCCTCCGTAAAAGGAAGTGTTTGGTTTCAGACATTACACATGAAGGTTTGTTTTGTCTTATAACCAACAGTTACATATTTTTCTTTAGTTTCAGAGTTCCTGTTCTTCTTTTCAAAACAGTTCTGAAAGGCATCAGATCCGTCTCAATTCTTTTGTGCCTTGCTATGCTGATTTATTTTATGAAAAAACAAGGATTTTAGGGTGCAGTGTTGAACACGACGACTAGATTCCTTCATGCAGTACCAAAGAAATTGGTGAAAGACTCTAGATTTTGTTCTATCTTTGAGAAAGTTTTGACACAAACAACACATTCCATCTTTTAGCTTTAGATTGGAGGTTGGCTACTGGAAATACTGTTGCTTTGGTAATGAAGACACACATCAATGTATGAAATAATAGCAGCTACAAACCAAAATACCAGACTAGAAATAGTTGTGTTATACTCCATTGTTAGCAAATACTGTTACATTCCTTCCTGTCCCATAGCTTATTAAGTGCTCTGTGTTTCCTTTTCTTTTTTTTCTAGGCACCCACTGGCCACCTTTTTCCACCTGTTTTTCCGAGTGAGTGCTATTATTACCTACTTGTTCTGTGACTGGTTCAGCAACAGCTTTGTTGCCTGTTTTGTCACTATTCTGCTCCTCCTATCCTTTGACTTTTGGTCAGTTAAGGTAAGATGACCCTGAGTAGTAATTACCTTTGAAAGTATTTTGTGTGCCATCAAATAAAACAAGAAAGGAAATATATATGATGACAACAGTAACAAAAATGTTATCTGTTGATTTATTAAATATCTAGCCCACTTAAATTAAGAAATTTGCATATCTTAGTCACTATTTATAACTGTGTTCTCTATGGGTGATGGAAGCTATTAACGTGGTCAGAAAATTGCCCTGCCATAGGTAGATTTGTTTGTATGCTTACCCTCTTAAAAAAAGAAAAACACCTCAAGATAAAATAATAGTGGCTTTCAGTAGCGGGTGCCAACGGATGTCCAAAGCTGCAGTGCTGTGCCCAGCCCCAGGGCACAGGAGCGGCGGAAGGTTCCTGGGAGCCCTGCTGTGGCACCAGCGCCCTGGTCACCTGCAGCCCAGAATCCCAGGGGTTCCACATGTGGAACAAGGCTTTTGCTTTGTAGAAGTGAAACATTGATGTGTCCCCAGTATACTGAGGTGCAGAAATCATCCAGGTGCAGAAATATTTTTTTAATTTGTTTGCTTGATTCTGTGCAGCTTACTTATCATTAATATTCCATTTTCTCAGTGTTCACATTTCTCCTCTCTTACTAAAGAAATTTGTTTATTGGGTGCTTCTCCAACTGATTGACTTAGAAAAGATACATTCTATAATTTCTTACCTAAATCAATGTTACTGTGCTAATTACCATATTAGAAGAGAACAGGCCTGTAAATTTATGGTAACTCATCTGTCCTTTATGGCTGTCGTGCTCAAGCTGGCACAGCTTTTTGAACTAATTTTAGTATTTGATAAAAGAATATGATTTTCAGACATGCTTGTCTTTTTTCAAATGTTACTCTGACAAGTGAATTATACAACCGGTTAATGCAAATAATTGTTTCCGTCACTAGAATGTGACAGGAAGACTCTTGGTTGGTTTGCGTTGGTGGAACCAGATTGATGAAGATGGAAAAAGCCACTGGGTGTTTGAAGCAAGAAGGGTAAGTATGCTAATAGAAGTAGGCACAGGACAAACAGAATCCATAGGAAAGCTCGAGAAGCTGATCCTAAGTCAAATAAAGAAGTAACAAATGGAGCACCTTTGTAACAGTTACTTTTTATCCATCTTCTATAGAAGACAATGTAAATATTCAGTTGCAAACACACTGGATTGTCATATCCTGGAAGCATTCGGAACAAAACTGGTCTCACAACATTGTCGTCATATGCATCAGCAGAATAAATATTCATAGCACGGTACTATAGGTATGAAAGATTTCTCATAGTTCTATTTTATTTTCTAGTGGGAACATCTTGTAATAAACACATCTTCCCATAGTTAATCCCAATGCAGAATCCTCTTCAGGAAAGATCTGTGTTGAAAGCAATGCTGAATAGTTCAAATTCAGTATTTTAAAATGAATGTTTTATTCATGCTTGAGGAATAGAACCCGGATCAGAGAGCATTCTGATACTGCTAGAGCTCCCCAAATATAGCAAAGAAAGCTATAAAATGGCTCTTGGCATTGTTGCCAGAGCCAAGACTACAGGCTTTTGCTTTCACTTGCTAACATTCTCTCCACAGCCCCATTCAGGGGCAGAGCCACGCTTGAGGCTGCTCGCTAGGACACCCTTTTCGAGCCCATCCAGCTGGGCACAGCCTGGGGACTGAGCCCAGGGGTAAAACACCCCGAGTGTGTGATGCTGGGGTGCCCTCTAGCAGCCCCACCACCCTCTGCAGCGAGAGCAGGACAGCAGAAGTTAACATTCTTCCTGTAATCTAAGTGACACCTGAAGAGACAATATAGGCAATCCTATGTGAAAGCAAAGAATCAAGAAGACCCTCAGAGTTTCTGAGTTTTGTCAAGTCAAGCCAGTGAGCAAGAGTTTTCTTAGCACTTAAAAGCAATAACATCCATAATAGGACCTTCTGACCTCAAAATTACTGGAAAATGAGCAAGCGCAGTTCACCTATTACAGTTTGTTAATTCTAGCTAAGAAGTACAAAGTTGACTCATTTGTGTGGGCTAAAGCCTTCCAAAAATTCTGGCAAGTGGTAGTTCGGTTAATGCAAAAATGATAGCAGCACAGGAAGGAACATATTAGGGTGGATTGTATTTTTGTCACAGCTTATCCACGAGAAATACTTTGTCATGGCAAGGTCCTAAAACACAGACAAATCTCTTACTTTCTGGAATCAGGCATTCCCCACCTACTTCACCAGCCCTCTGGCAACTTTTTAACATCTCTTCCTTCATGGGTAAATTTGCTTAGAAATAG
This sequence comes from Arenaria interpres, assembly GCA_013399435.1. NCBI lineage: Eukaryota > Metazoa > Chordata > Aves > Charadriiformes > Scolopacidae > Arenaria > Arenaria interpres. The sequence goes on from VXAK01015462.1 coordinate 5,202, forward strand.
CCCACTCACCAACAATACGCAGTTAATTCCTGGTGTTGCTGCTGATGCAACAGAGGTTTGTCCCTGAAATCCCGTCTTCTGCTGCAGTTTGCTGGAAGAAAAGTAACTCTCACACTTGCATTCCAAACATCACAGCTCCCCTCTCCCTTCTTTGGGATGACTGCAGCCTTTTGTAATCTTGTGCATCAAGTTATGTGGGTCCTTTAGGTGCAGAGTTCTCAGGTGTATTGACTTTTTTTTTTTTTTCCTAAATAATTAGTGCTAATGCAATGCCACTGTTGGGTAATTTGTCAGTAACCTGGGATGCAGGTAGTTAAATCCTTTTATTGACTCAGAGCATCTGTCGTCTTCTGTAGCCATGAAGGCATAGAACATTATTCTTTGCACCTCTACAACATCACTGGGTTAGAGGGTACATGAAAAAATTACAACCACCTTCTAATTTCTGCATCTTGCAGGGTTGTCTTAGACAAGACAGAGTGACTTAACCATATTTACAAGTTGGATGCCATTGTCTGCCTTATGATGGATGGATGAGTCCTATTTTTACATGGAGAGTTCAAGATACTGAAAATGAACTAAAAGGCTTTTCAGTTGCCAGAGTGGAAGAATCCACAGGGTTTTCTTTTCCAGTTGTGAAGCTTGTGTTTCAGAAGGTAGCACTGGTTTGGAGTGAGATTTTGAATTCTGGTGTCCTATGAAAGGTCAGAAACTTCTGAACAATTATCTTTCTTTAGTTTCTCCCAAGTGTTAGGAGTTAACAATGATCCTTTCAGTGTAGATAGAGGCACAGGAGTTGTGCTGACAGGAAGAAATTTGCAACCAGAGCTTTTTGCAGCCTGCTTGATTGTCTTTGCTCTCCCTGAAGAACACACATGGAGCACCGTGAATAATGATGCCTCTTTCAGAGAGATGCCCGCGGTTACTATGGTGTCCAACACTAGTATTACAGAAGAGGCATTTTTGAAGCCACAGTTCTTAATTTATGCAATATCAGTGGACTTCATAAGAAAAACTGAAGTATTAGTTTATGTAATAGGGAACTAATTTCACACAAGATTTAAATTAAACTAAGATAGTGCATGTTTTTAGGAAAACGTATCAAAATGGGCACTGTTAAGAGAATTCCACTGTCTGAACTGGAACCAACTGATAAATCCTAGGGGGGATTTTTCTGCTTGTTAGCACTTGCAACAAACAGCTCATTGCAGTTTCTACAGTATTGTAGCTTCTCTGATACTGGACTGATTTTTCCCCCCATACTTTTGGTTTGTGAAGAGGGCACGTCACAGATCTCCACTGCCAACAGCAAAGTACTCACACTAAAGTTCTGCTTGTCATTCTGCCCTCTGTTTCATACTTCTCTAAGACCTTGGTAACGTTTGAATCTAACATCAAAGTTAACTTACTATTTCTGAAGTGTAAAAGCAATTGTCAGTGTAACAGAACTTTGACTTTAAAATACCACTAATCTGTAGTGTTAGTGCGTGCTATCATTGACAAAAGGAATAATTATCTCATTTAAATGTGAACAGAGACTAGAACATTTTGAAAAGAAAAAACTGGCATGTCCAGTAGGGCAGCAGGCAGAAAACTGGCATAAGCTACTTCGTATTCAGTCTTCCTTCCATGCACATAATATGTGAAATCTAGGTAAAGAAGTAGTTTTGCCCATTCCTCCTCCTCTGCTGATTTGTTATTTATTGTGGAATTTATCTTTCTGACTAGTAGTTTCAATAATTTTCCTTCTAGGTGCCTACAAGAGCTGCCTCAACTGAAGCTGAAGCTCGAATCTTCTGGCTTGGTCTCATTATCTGTCCAGTTATTTGGACAGTGTTTTTCTTTAGCACCTTGTTCTCCTTGAAGCTGAAATGGCTGGTAAGTGGGGGGGTACTGACAGACCTACAGCTGACAGACAATTTTAGTAGAGGGAAGACTCAGATCTGTTAATTTAGCAACAGTCTCTGAATACATTCCTTCTATTGTACAAAAATTACAGCAGCTTCAAGAAATCAGAGGATTTCCCTGTACTTTAGAAAGGATTAGTAATTTTTAGCCCCACTGAGTTACCGGATGTCAACTCCTTCATCTCACTTGAGAGCCTTAAGGGGTTGGCAAAATTACAGACTTCTTTTTAATGGTAGCAACTTACTTTTCCCCAACTTATTTCAGTCAAAGGAAACTAATAGGAGAGGACAAAAAATGAACCAGTGGTGCTGGTTTTCAGGTTTTCACATCTGCTCAGGACTTGAATGTTACTTGCTCTTAAAGTAAGGTTTTTAGATTTCTGGTACAATTTCCTTTTGAAAGGACCAGTGTCATAGTGCTTAAAACCTTGATAAATTGAGCCATAACTATGTATTTTGTAATTACTGTATTTGTAAGCCATCTATTCTATGAAGAAAAACATCACATATTTTTGTAAAAACAAGAGGAAATTTACCCCATACAGTGCATTATGTTAAGATATTTTGGTCTATAAAATCATGTTTTCCCCTGTAAACATGAAGTGCTTGGATAATCATCATAGAATTCATTTTGTGGAGTTCCTAGCCATGCTAAGTACAATTTCTTAATTCAGTTTGAAACGATAAAAAGTATCTTGCACAGGTGCAGCTACGTAACCAGTAACAGCCAAGATCACACTTATTCAATGAAGCAGGAAATTCAGTTATGGATATGAATCAATTGCAAATCATTAACTGATTTTTAGAGCCCAAAGTGGCATAGCTACACAAGCAATAGTTAAAATTAAACCGCAGTCTTTCTCCACAGCTTCTCCTTTGTTTTTTGAAAACCAGAGATTGTTTGCTAACTACATGCTGGCTGGAGAAGGAGCCCTAACGAGCGCTGCAGGCAGGCTGCTCAGCTGCTTGTAAAAGGCCAGTTGCACCAATGCAACGGGACGGCTTCCAGGAAACTCTTCCTGGGGCTAAGAAAAACATTTTTTGTCAGTTATTTCATTAGTCAGTCAGATGGGTTCTGCCTGCTGCTGAGCCTGTAGTACCACAAAAGGATCTAATTATCTTCACTGCCTGTTAGTGCTAGATACTGATTTGTATCTATTGATTCTTTTTGTAATCTGTGAGTTCCAGGATCTTATTTGTATATAATAAGGCATTTGTCAGCTAAACAAGTCTGTGGGCTTGCTACGTATCTGCATGTGAAACCTTCAGATATAAATCAGGCCTAAAAAAAGTGACATGATTACAGAATCAGTTGAGCAGGTCCTTTTCTGAATAGGGGCTTTTAGGAAAGTAATGAAGTCTTTCAAGTTATGGAACAACTAAAAAAAATTGTATCTCTGTGAGAGGCATTTTGTAGAAAGGTAAGTTTGACATGACTGGATCTCTCTAAAGGCCATTTTGTTACTGGAAGGAGTATCTCCCTCTTAGAGCATGTATGTTTATCTAAATAGTATGTATACCTACACACACGTGTGCTTACCTATCCTACACATACAGTCTATACAGAGCAGTGTGTTTGTCCCAGATGAACTGTTGTTTGTCCACAGGCTCTTGTGATAGCTGGGATCTCCCTTCAGACCGCTAATTTATATGGCTACATCCACTGCAAATTAGGGGGACAAAAAAGCATCAGCAGAGCAACATCAAGTTTTTTTGTCACAGCAGACGCTCCCAACAGTAAGTACCGAGTCGCTGTGCCGGGTACAGCCCCTGAAGTACCACGCTCTTCCCAGGTCTTGGCTCCTCATCTGGCTCCTGGCAGGGCTACCCCATTCGCCAATGAGCCTCTTGTGGGACTCGCTCGGGGCAGGCCATACCCCCGTCACTTTGCTCAGTATTGAGAAGCCTGCAGAAGCCTCCCAACTGAGCTGCTCCCAAGCCCCAGGAAGAACATCCTCTATGTTAAATCCCGAGGGATGTCTGCTGAGGTGTCCCAATGCCTCTGCCCGGGCACAGCCGGGAGGGACATCTCCAGCCCCCAGGCTTCCACCAGGCTCTGCCCAGCATTTTGTAAGAGATGGCTACGTCCCAGGTTACGCTCACAGCTCCGCTCCCTGTGCTCGCTCCACAGGACAGACAGGGAGACTGTCAGAAGACCACACTGAAGAACACGGGAAGACAAGCACTAGATAATCAAATAAGGAAGAACAAAAAAGATGAGAAGTAAAAATACTCATTTATGAAAGCTATTCTTCATAAGAAGATATTTAAGTAAAGCTCTTCTAGAATTACGCCTGCATGAAATAATGATTGTGTCATTTGTGTTTCAGTCTTTAGATTCTGAAAGGTTTTGAGCCTGTTACTTAAAAGTTTCATCAAAGAGCAGGTTGTATAGGCACAAATGCCATGCTGATGTTTATACAGAGCACGCTTCATTAAGAAAAATATAGGCCAACTCACCTGAAACTGCTGGATTATCTTAACCAAGAATTAGAACATAATCAAAGGACGATGCTAATTTGTTTAATTGTGGAGCTACAATAAACAAAGTCAAACTGCCGTTCCCTCTTGTGCACAATACTGATTTATCAAAGCTTCGTTTCCTCAATAAAAAAAGTAATTACAATCACAAAGAACCTCTAAGTTATTAAAAATACCAAATGTGTATTTTTTAGTGTTCAAGCTTAAAGGTCAAGTAGAAGAACGTACAGGAGTCACGTAGCAGGTTCACACAGAACTTGTATGAAGCGGCCTGTTACGTATAGATAATTGACTTGCCTAAACTCTAGTAGGTTTTTATTTTAATACTGATGCCAATTGTAAAAAAGGAGACAACATGACACTGAATTTCACTCTAAATATAGATCTTTTCCTCTGAAAAGGAAGATACCAAAATGATGTTATTCAGTAAGAGAGAGCAGGCGTTACAATCCACCCTTGTGCAGAAGGCAGGACAAAGCCTGCCACATGCGCAGAGCAGACACATCAGACACAGCGCCGCAGTGTCAGCAAAGTGTATTTTATATTCAACTTTCTAAATAAAATCTTGTATCCACAAGTCTGCCAACACCAGGCTCCTATCCAGGTTATTAGCACCACGACAGAAGATGCAGATTGGGCCTGTGTAACAGATGAAGACACAGTTTTACAGCTTTCTAGCTTTGAGACCACCCATGAACTACAACAATCTCAACCTATGGAAAAAAACAAAGGCAAGAAAATTTTTATTAAGAATTTATTTGCAATGTACAAAAAAAATACATTCCTTCTATTAAATCAAGGCATAAGTTACTTTTCTATAATTAAACATGAACTACATTTTTAGTTCATTCATAGATTAGATAATCTTTTCTTCATGGAAATGGTGTTGATCACAGTATTCCTGAATTCCTGCAAAGACAGGGAAATAAGTAAATATTTCAGCTGCACATCAGGAGTTAGTTATTGCTGCATCGCTCTGCCCCGTTGGTATAAATATCACAAGTTGGGCCTTTATCACAGTGAAAATGGCTTTAGGAATTTCCCAGCCGTTTGTATTTTTAAACTGCATATCACCAGCTCTTTAGGTAGTTTTTGTAAGGTTTTTTGGTGCAATTACAATAAGAAGTGAAGGCAATAATTAGCCAGCTGTATCACACTCAGCTATGGTGAGCACCCCTCAACAGGCCTGCGTGATAATCTGAGAACTCTCCAGTGAAAGCAAGTACACACACGTCTGTCCTGAAAACTAATGACTGAAGCCAACCAGTGAAACCAGTTATTAAATACAGTTTCGTTATCACTTTAAAAGCCTGTCATAACCGATGCCCTGAAGAAGTGATCATAGTATTTGTATCTGTTACTTTCAGAATTGCTGTGCACAGCTACTGGTTTTGTAATTCGTGGCAGAGCAACATGATTGTGTTTAGCACCTTTACATATCGCAGAAGAGCTCAGAACGGAGAGGATTCATTTGCGCAGTGACTTTCAGACTTACTTTGAATGATATTCCTGTAAGACAACGTAGCTGGAGACTCAGGTGCTTCAGACAAGAAAGACTGGCCTTTGTCACAACTTTTTCCTTGAAGGACAGCGAAAAACATAAAAGCAAAGCAACGGGAAGAGATAAATTTTCTTGATTTCACCCTTTACGCTGCTCCCAGTTACAAACTTTCAAAAATCCCCTGGCATCTATTGCTTTGAAGAAGTCCTCACGTCAGTAACACAACCAGAACTAGAGCTTACAGTTTTACAAAGGAATACTATTAGCAGAAACTGCCAGTCTTATTTTTGAAGTACTGACCTCTTCCTTGACGTCACTAAGTCAAGTATTAATTGCTAATACCTAGTGAGTGGGCAAGGAACCACGCCTTCTCACTCACCACAACAGTTTGGGTGGTGCCAGTAACAGCGAAGTCAAAACACTAGTTTCAATGCTTAACAATTCTTCCTAGTGGTTATGATTATATTCAGTCTGTGCTTCCAAGTGATTATACTGAAGAGAAAAACATGTTGTGCTTCAAATATGATTAAACAGCTGAAAAGACGCATAATCTAATCTTAATCAAGATAAAGTTTCAGGCTAAGGAAGTTATCCCAGCAATTTCCTCTTTTCCCACCATGCCATGTCGCAGTTCTAGTAACTTTCCATTGAAAAAAATGTTCTATCTAGAAGTGGGTATTTACTTAAGAGAAAAAGTATTTAATGTTCTAATTTATCAGTGTCCAAGTCAGGGTTTTCCAGTAATAAAATCAGTACAGGAAGAACAACTAGTTTTAAATGTAGTGCAATACAGTAACGTTACCTATTTGAGGATCTAGAGGCACTTTACCCAGGAGGGAAACATTCAAGTTCTGGCACATCTTCTCTGCGCCTCCAGTAGTTGGGGGAAAGATCTGAGATTCATTCTGGGACAACATAAAATTAGAGTTAAAATATTGCAATTCTGAGAACGGGGCATCTTTGGAGCAATGTTTTATCTACAAACAGCGCCAAGATAAAAAAAGCTGTAAGATACGGGCAGCCTTACCTTACACTTTGGACATATAAAGCCACTCATGTTTTCCACAACACCTATGATGGGCAGTTTCACTTTATGGCAGAAGTTGATCTCCTTCCGAACGTCCTGAAGCGACACTTCCTATGAATATTAGGAAACACCGCTGTTCTGACCCATTAAGCTACATCCTTAGAGCTACTTCAAAGAAAGTTCATAATGAATTATTACTGCTCTCTTCACATTTTAAGGAACATAAACCTGTGGTACGTGCTCTAGCAACAATTCTATGAGTAGCACTAGAACAGGCACAGCAGTTCTAATCTACTCCATGTGCTTCTGCTTTGAAATCTGACTTGACTCTAGTAAAGACTCAACCGTATTTATGTTTTATCTCCTATTAATCTCCAATTAATCTCTTTAGTTCTTTAAATATAACTTTCACATTTTCAGTTTACAGAAGGGCCCTTGGCGCTCTCAATAGAGCAGGCAAGGGCAAGCACCACCAGCCTTACTCTTGTTATCTCTTTTCAAATTGAATTTCAAATAGCTTATCATCCCCTCAGACTTCTCGCATGTATGTCTGACCTCATTCAGTTCTCCTGTTCTCTTTTCCTTCCCTCACTTCACTTCCTCTACATTTTATTCTTTCAGCTGTTGTGGAAATATCAGGTGTCTTTTGCTAGTTTGATCTCCTGCTGCCTTCCAAATCAGGCTTTAAAACCCACGCTTCAATATGACATATTTTGAGTTTCAGCTCTCCATTTTCTTTTAGAGATGTACACCGCAAAGTTGCCTACTGGAGGCAACAGGCTATTTGGCATGCTGTCAAACAGTGCACATCCTATCATTTAAAAACTAAACTTCTTACTGACTTCTGAACATTAAGCCGTTGGCGAGTAAATTACAAATTCGCAATGATGTGAAGTCTAATCTCGAAGAAGGAAGTGAAAGGGAAGCACTTCCCTTCACCAGACATATCATGGCAGCTTTTGATTGTGAGCTGCTCAGTGACCCACTCGGATCCCCCGCTCCAGCAAGCCAACCCCTAACTCACACACCAGCCAGCTGCAGGCACAAAACAAGGAAGTCAACTCCCTTAGATTCTGTACCATTGTTTCTCTGAAGCTCAACAGAGACTCTAAATCAAGGATTGCCTTTAACTGCCACTACGCTTCCATCAGTGGAAATCCCATTCTCATACCTGTGGGGTAGTGATTATAACAGCACCGTCTATGTGCGTTGCGCTGAGATACTGCACAATAGATAAATGCTCATCCGATGTTCCCGGAGGTGTATCTACAATCAGGTAGTCGATTTCACCCCAGTCCACATCACGAAGAAATTGTTTGATCAACCCTAAAAGAAAGAATAAAAATGTAGAAGAAAGAAAAAAACATCTCCCTGTATTTCAAATGTTAAGGTCTACTTCAATATAGACTAGGTATGCAGATCCTTCTGACTCGTCAACTTAAGTACAGAAATGCTTATTTTACCAAGGCTTTAAAAAAACACCCAATAGAGCGTTTGACCTTCTAAACTCAGCAAATGAATATGTTCAACTAAAGAAAGTAAGTTCACTCATTTTTTCCTGTTGCTTACTATATTTATGTTATTAATTAAACAAGCTCATGATGCTAAATGTTCCAAGTACATAAACTGTTGTTGAGAACACTTGATATGTACCATTTTTTTTTGGTCCTCTCCAGATGACAGCATCATCAGGACTACTAAGCAAGAACCCCACGGACATGACACCTAAGTTTTCTTCAACATACTAAAAGAGAAGTAGAGAAACTCAGTAGAGCATATGGAACAGGACAGAGAGAGCAGAAAAACCAACTCTAAGAGCAGATTTTGTAGAAAAAGCAGTTGGGGGGGGGGAAGACATTAAGAAAGTAAAGGCAGAGAACCTTATGCTTCTATTTTATCAAAGGGCATTGAAAACTAGAATTTTTGTGCAATGCTCACCAACTACATTCACTGACTGAAAAAAACCCAGTTGCAGTAAGATTTGCAGTGGTTCACAGAATCGCTGGAGACAGCGTTAAGGATAAAAGCAGCCTTCCCTCTCAGCATCAAGCTGTCTTTTTAACAGCGTACACACTAAAGACAACCTTTAGACAACCAATGCTCATGCAAAACTCTCCCCGTATTTTATCAAGATTAATGAGTTTTTTCTTAGGTGTGAGATACTTTTTGTCCGCCCACGGAAAGGTGACACACTGTACAGCTGCATGATAAACAAAAAGGATGAAATCAATTAACATATTTATGGCCCATAGTATAGTAAGAGAGTAAAAAAGAGATACTTGAAATAATGAAACTATTTTAGAACTGTAAAGGTTTACGATTAACAAAAGAAATTTAACATTCTGACCTATATAGCCTATACTCAGACTCTATAGAATCTGGATATTTATGTCATTAGAAAAAGAATCAATAGAAGTATCCCCTGCTCCTCCCTCACTCATTCTTCACTTCACAAGACAGCACCCAAACCCCACAAACTTTCTGAAACAGTTCCACCAGCTTACCACTGGAGACCATCCAGATCCACTCTGATGAACCTGAAAATTGAAGTGATACATAAAGTTACATTACATATAAATACAGACGTTACACAAAACACCAACATAAGTCAAATCTGGGTAAAGAGGTGCCTATACATACAATACTGCGTTACTGGAGCAGCTCAGTTAAAAACTGCAGAAGGGCCAGATCTCCATTAACAAGTGACTAATAACTGCGGGACCCTTTTACAAGAAATTTACCTGTGACTTTATATGTTTACACAAAATATTCTAGGGCTGGTGAAGAGCATCATACTAAATTGTAAGTTTTAAGTAGTCATGAGTTTGTGGCAGATACGCAGCAAAAGCTGATTTGCAGAACTAGTCATCCTGAACACAGGTGACTCTTACAAACTAAATTATGCTGAACTTCTCTATCTCACCTACCCACTGCCAAGCACGTTTCCCAATAATCAGTCCTTTAGAAGCTTTAAGTCTACATAGACCCTGAAATGTTAATGAAAAATTGAGCCGAAAGCCTTTAAAAAACATATTTGAGCTTTCACTTACTTGTTCTCCTTCTAGACCCATCATTTTAGGGATTGATGGCCCACAGATATCGATGTCCAGCAGAGCAACCTGGAAAACAAACCAACCAACCCACCCCACTGGAAACAACCTTGCACAGGAACGTTTCCCAGGTTTAAATCACGCCATAAGAACTCCCTCATGCACTTCACACAGCACAGAAGGGCGAATCCTTAAAGGGGGGGGGACGGACGGGACGACGACCACACGCGACCAGCGCAGTCGTTCCCACTGAATCGTTACGGTTGGAAAGGGCCTCTGAGATCACCGAGTCCAACCACACACACACACACACACACANCCGGTGTACAGCAGGGCCGGAGCCCGGGGACACAGCCCCACCGGTGCCGGACGTGCCAGGCCCTCCCTCCCGCAGCTCCG
>VXAK01015466.1:0-12043 GCA_013399435.1 Arenaria interpres
CTGGGATTAACTTTATTTGCAACTAAATGCTTCATTAATTAAAAAACAAAAATCCATATTTCCTTCTTTCTCAGTCCATTGAAACCTCACTATGACATGAAAAGAAACAAACAGGAAAACAAGCCTTGCAATGAAAAGAGGGTTTGCTTCAATACACAGCCATGTCAGGACTCCAGTACCAGAATAGGGTGGGTCAGGTAGACAATCAATTTCCCAGCTCCTGGCAAGTACATAGAGCCATTTCTGAAAGGTTTTCAAATAAGCAGAAAGAACAAAATATGTCTTCTGAGTCTACGATAAAGTGAACTTGAATTTGCCTATCATCAAGTGAAAAATACAGGACTCAGCTATTCAAGCATGACAGTAAAAAACTGACTTTTCCTTAATACTGATGTAGAATTTCTCAAATAAGATTGATCATCCAGTGTTTAATGTACCCATCTCTTTTGGTGTTTGGCTCTAAATGTTTCATTTCCTACCAAGGGTGACAGAAGAAAGGAGCCAGGTCCTGCAATGAAAGAAATAGATATCAGTTTGGTGATAACCTGGATGATCTTTGTCAACTCTCAGGGGACACGCTATATCTCAAAGTTGTGTTTCTGACTGAGAAACCTTTAAACCAAGTAAAAAAAATAACAAACAAAAGGTTCAACTGAGTATATTGTTAATGGTACATTGTGGAGACTTAACAATTCTCCATCTGCTAAGTGGGTCCAGGTTGACCAGGATTTCAGCATCACAAAACCCCACTCGCAAGGGTAGGACCTTAAATGTCAAAACTTTTTTCTAAGGGCCTTATGAATATATATGAATGTATCTAACTCAAAATATGTCATTTATTTAAAAAAAAATCTGAACTCGAAATGGAAAAAACAACAGCTGAGCCACACATTAAAAAATATATATTTATATTGTCTGTATGAACTGCAATAAAAGAAAGATTTTTACTTGCATCACCACCAGAAGTTGGAATTAAATAAATCTTCAAATTATTTCTGTACGTACTAGCTGTTATTATGCACCTTTTCTCCCTATTGCTTAGGCCAGGACCAGAAGCAACAATGCTAAAATAAGAAGATAAATTATTTTCAACCCAGATGAAAAAAACATGAAGCTCTGGAAATCTGTCAAGGAAAGATCCATTCTCATAAAAATTCTAGCTCAGTTTTTCTACCAGGAGATCTGACTATAACTCATCATTCCCCATGTTTATTTTATTTGGGTTTGAATGGAGAGATCAATTAGAACTTTTTCTTTTCTCATTTCCATTCAATAGGAATGGCAATATTAGTGCAATCGTGGTTGTATAACAAGATAAAAACTCAGTAATTAAAATATATGGAAAAAAAAAAGAAAAAAAAACCACCATGAAGCACTGCTATATAGCCTGTGAAAGAGAGTCAGTGCAGGAATAAACACAAAAGGTAAGAGAATTGCTGATGTATTGAATTGACCTATTGCATTTACAGGTCAAGTTTCCAGAACTAGCCTCCAAAACTGCATGTATTTGCTGTTTATGCACATAATCAGGTACTTGTGCATTCAGATCAGGCTCTCAGATGCAGGCAGCTTGCAGCTGGACAAAAAAAAAAGTTCACAGCATGCTCTTGTTTAGGGATCAGCTTGAAAATATGGAGCAGAATAACTGTGGGATGGATGAGGGGCAGGGAACAGCGGAGAGTGGATGTTTGTTCACATGACCTCACTGGTAGTAAATATTTCTTAAATCAGGTCAACTTAGCCTCATAGCTTCATTAAAGGCAGTGGCAATTCTCTCTACAGAGAAGTAACAGAAACAAAAAAAAGACTGAGAAACTTGCCTATTGCCAAATTTGGCAAAAGCAGCAGGAAGGTACCCGAATGCTTCAGAAATTCTGTCCCCTTCTTTATCAACGCTTCTCCATCCTGTGCGAGGTGGACCAAGCACGGCTCCAGGTCTGGGACTTTGCTTGGTGTTTCAGCGTGTTCAGTTTTCCCTTACTCCAAGAAAAAACAGGATTTCTTGCAGGCATTGGGGGACCTGCCCATCACCCTGCATCAGCTACTGGAGTTCAGAGAGCCCAGAGACCTCCTGAGAACATCTACGAATTCACACCTGCACTTACAGAAAATGGGAAAAGCAGACAGTGCATCAGCCTGACGCTGAATTTTCATGAAATTCAGAAAGATACCATTGCTGGAGAAAGGAAAACGCTTCTCTCCTAAGGAGCCAGGCCCAAATCTGTCACTTGCTTGATGAGGGAGGCGTGATCTGTTCTCCCTTTTTTGTCTTGATGTGTTTTGTTCTCTTCACCCACCCCCTAAGACACTTCTGTACTTACTGTTCCCTTTCTATTGATGTCCTAATAAACAGGTATTTTGAAGCACAACATATCGGAAAGTTTTGCAGAAAACACTTCCAATCTTGAGAGAACAATACAAAAACTAACACATCCAGAAAAGCTAGCCTAACTCCTCAAAAAGATCATTTTCAGTAGGCCAATTTGGGCCTATGGTTGATCCTAATTTGAAACATAATGAAAGAAAATGATTAGTATCAGGTGTTAAGCATGAATAGCCCTTCTCCCAGCAGGTGTCAACAGCTCTCTACAGCATGACTCATCCTTGTGGATTTAGGGAATGGGATACCGGTAAAAATCAACACAAGTGTCATCTTTGCCACTGTAAGCTCTCCCTAATAGATCAATATAGCGATTTTTTTCTCCTCTTCAGTGTCTACCTGTCACTGCTCTTCAATCTCTCTTTCACATGAAAAGTAGAACTGTCTGTTAAGGTTTCCTTTTAAGAAGCTAAATCACTTGTTATTTTCAAGCCATTATGACTGCAAAGTACTGTTGAAAACTCACACTAATGATACACTTGTAGGTGGGCAGCTGAAGTAAAAGTTCATCCGAAGTAGAAGTATCAACACATCGGATTTTTCTCGGCCCTGCTTAAAGAATGGGTCAATTTAAACACCTGTCTTTCCTGGCCACCATCTCATGTATTTTCTGCACAGGTCTCATGACACATTGCAATATTATAAATGACTGCAGTGAGAGCTTTCGGTATCATATTTGGGAGTTTTATCTGTAAATTCTCAGCCAGAAGTTTGTGGGGCACGACAGAAGCAGCTATTGTGAGGAAAGGCAGCACAGAGTCAAAATGTCTCATTCTTTCAAAGACGTGTCTTAGTTTTATTTATCAGCTGTATCAAAATTCGGGTTGCAAATTGAGGATCCACAGAGAAGAGATTTATATTAACAAATGCTTCATTTATTCCTCAACCAAGCTTTCTTCTTTTAACTACTATGAAAGACTAGCAAAACCAATTTGCTAGACACAATTTGAAACAAAATAGCTGGGGAATGTTTTCTCAAATTAAATTAGTGACGGCAGTCTCAGAGAGACATAGGTAATGAAAACATTTCATGAGTGTGCACGTGACCAAGAAAAAAAAAAGAAAGAAGAAAAAAAACATGTGCTCCAAAGCCAAACTTGCTTTTTCGTTGCTCTTTTGTCACATCAGATGTTTTCATACAAAAACATAGACTGCCCGTGTATTCGCCACATCTGGTGTCCCAGTTTGGGTTTTTAGTGAAAACACACGAGAATGTGACAAACTTTGACTGATCAGCTAAAGTGAGTGACAGCTTCCCTTCTAAGTGCCTTAGACCTGGTAGCGAGCACCGGTGGGGAGGGAACCGAGACGTGGGTGTCAGCCGGGTGCGGCGGTGGCTCAGGCTAATTTTCATCAGGAGATCCAACCTCCTCATCCTGCTCACATCGGCACCTAGAGCCGAGCTCCGGGTTATTCCAGAAAATTGTCAGAGCCTGGCTTTTATTAAAGCTCGCTTTGGCTGACAAAATGCTGACACTTCTCAGAGAAAACGCCTGTAATGTTATACAGTGTGAAAATGTTAACCACTAGGCAGTGCGTAATCTTTAAAAAAATATATACTGTTTGGAAACTAATGTAATCTTCATAATATCAGTAAAAAAATAGCAGTTTAAGTGTGTAGAGAGAAAAACACATTGAGTAAGACCTTTGCTGCAGGACCCCGATAGGTAACGCCTCTTTGTGCAGAGATTATCCAGTTTAACAAAGCAAACCTGGAATAGATGGGCACAATAGCAACATCTGAGCTACACATACACACAATTTATACATAAAAACATGAAGTATTTTTAAAGGTCTGTCCATTCTAAAATAGGCCTGGTTTCATGGAAAAGTTATGTACATTTTTCTAAGCAAAAAACAAGGCCAATTTCTTCTCATATTTTCTTAAGTGTTGCTAGAAGATATTGGCAGCATGTTCTCCCTTTCTGGCAGGACTGAGGGTGAAGAATGAAGGTTCACTCCTCGAGAGTGTGAAAGAGATGTTCATATTTTCTGTTAAAAATGAGACCCTTAAAATGAAATTAGAGATGGGCAGAAAAGGTTTTGAAATATTTTCCTCTTAAAGAAAAAACAAAATAAAATTCCTAGTTTGCAGTGGGTTGAAAGAGTCAGAGAACCAGTATGTCCAAAATATCCAACCACCTGTTGGGTACTGTCTTCCCAGGAAAAAACTTCTCATAATGCACCTGCCCTCCCCAGTTTGGGAAGAACTTTGATAACCTTCAGAGGTAAGTACTGGACTGTTCCCCACGGTTGTTCATTCGTCATGCATCTGCGTGTAGAATGTGAGAAAAGTCTCTCTAAAAGTCCAGAAAATTAAATGCAGTCAAGTACTATTATTTTTTTGAAGGTCCATGTTTTCTAATGAAAAAATACTTCTGGAGTCTGGGCTGTCTGGACCAGCTTTCTCCTGGCACTGCCCTCCACCTCTTCCCATAGCCGGCTGTCCACTCTTGAGCATGGCAAATGGACCACCTGCAATCTCAAATGGTCAGAACTGCTTTGTACCCTGCCGGCCACATCTCCCTGAGATGATGCCGATGCAGAGGACCAGAACAGGCTGTGCCTGAGGCCACGCAGTTTGAGCAGTGTCCCAGCAGAGTTGTCGGCTGCTCCCTGGCCTCCATTCCAGAAGACTAAATTTGCTGGGATGGATTTAGCCCTAAGGACTGGATTCATTCCTGTCTCAAAACGTAACACAGTTGCAATAATGGGAATTAGGAGATTGATTCCAAATTGATTAAATTAATTTACCTGCTGCAGCTCTAACACTGATAAATTAAATCAGTTCAGTTTACCAAAGTTGGGGTTAATCTGTATAAAACCATAGATTGGTAGATAATTACTAGCATTATCCACCAATACTCCACACTTAGAAGGACAAGGAAGAGATGGACAGAACAGATTTTTATTCACGAAGTATACTTTTAGCTGGCTAGGTTCCTCTGTAAAGGCAAACATCATGCAACAAGCATCACGCAGATGCTTCACAAGCCTGGGTCAAAAATAGACATCATGGGATGTACACAAATTCAAAACATCTCATAGCCCTTGCATTAGTACTCATCAGACTGTGGCTGCATCTCATTTTCACAATTTTTTTTTTTTTTTAAGCAGGAGAAACATGCCCAAATCTAAGCTAAATACTTTAAAATTCACTGAGTGTTTGAAATCCAGACATACATTCATTTCCACACTTTACAGATGTTCCCTCTCTATGTTACAGTCATGCAACAGGCCTGGCTGTTGGATGCTTTAGGTGCTCGCGTTCGCATTTTGCACTTGAGCCCAAATTCAAGTGTTCTGTGCATATACTTTATTTCTGTGCATATATGCCTCTCGAATTTTCCTGCAAATGACATATCCCAAGCAGCTGGCTATGTAAACCAAGTACACACCAACTCATCAGCTGGAAACAACCAGATCTCCTTCTGTTCCTCCTTTGCACTAGTTGGTCACAGGCTGACTAAGGTTCTGGTGTAATGCAGCCATGGAAAAAACCAAACATAGTCCTAAATGTAGTCCTGCTAGACCCTAGAGAATATTAATATGCACTGCTCCAAGTACTAGTGCTTTCATCTGGAGTATTGTATGCAATTCCGGTCATGCATTTCAAGAGAGATTAATCTGAAATGGAACATGTGCAGAGAACAGCCACTAGGATAATCAGAAAAAGAGAGAACCTATTTTACAAGGGGCTGCAATTATGTGGTTTGTTAAGCTTAATTAAAAACAAACAAAAAAATGTTGAGTGAGGGGAGAGAGAGGGAAAAGGTTTGTACATATATCAGAAGAGTAGAGGGAGAGAAAACATAAGGAAAAATTAGTTATCCTGCACAAGAATACAGGAATACAAATGGGATTAATTGGCCATAAATAAATTGAGGGTGAAAGCAAGCTCCCAGCCACCACAGCAGCGTGTTTAGGAACAACCTTCATATTCTAACATACATTATAATACAACGTTATAACATTCATTATAACACAAACCTTCAAAAGAACCTGATGAAAAAGCAGTTTCAAAGACCAGGCCTCATAAGCCAGTTTATAAGTACATTTAGCCAGTCCCTGATGAAGGACTTGACCAAGCCTAAAAGGACACAGAAGGGTCCCTTCTTATTCATATGTTTATCACTTGGACCCTACGCCTACAGTTATCGTTTTAACAGCCAGGATCATTAGCTGTCAGCTCCCAAATATGAATCAAAAATGTTCTATCAGATTTCTCGTGTTGTGTACAAATAAGAAAGATGGCCCCAGATGAATATATGCAAGTGAATAGAAATGCTATTTTCAGACCCTGTACATCAACAAAAAAAAAAACCAAATCCAACCTCAAACTCTAGTATTGATTTACAGAAAGAAAACCCCCAAAATAATATATTTTTTTTTGTTTGTTTTTTTGTTTTCAGCCAGCAGTTGAACTTCAAGAGCAAAAGCAATCACAGGACTTGAGCTCATAAACTGAGCTATGTCCCAAATTGCTCTGCCATCAGTTCTTACACAGTTAACATCAGTGAAACAACCGGGAAAAGGAGGGCTGAGCACACAGAGAGAGAGAACACATATATAAATTCTTGCAGTAAGATTGGCTTGTTTTTTCCTTGCAAACTGGTGTTTGTTTTGTTGTTGTTTTTTCTTTTTTTTTTTCCAAGTCTTCAGCTAACAGAAAAATTGTAAAGATATTACTTTGTGATCATCTCTGAAAGTGTGGAGTAATTCAAAATTCATTTTGACAATTTGTTAGCTGTTGTAGTTCAGATATAATGAAGATGTAAGATCTCACACACTATATTGCACACTATGCATGCAGAATTATGCAAATTAGCGACATATCAGTCTAAGTCAAGATTTCACCATTAAAGATTTTTTCCCTATGTGCCTTTTAATAGCTCTTTTCTAGTGTACGTGTTCATATTCCTTTTATTGATCGACCTCTAAAGATTTGATGTCTTCGATAGTTATGATTTTCTGATGTTGTTCTTTCAGCATCTCTTTTGGGAACTTTTTACTGTTTAGTTCAATAATTCATACCACAAACCCCGCTAAATCCTTACCTGTTTTTCCCCTCTGATACTGATGTGATAGTGCAAGAGGAGGATAACCCACGCAAAGTCTTGCCTGCCAATGTCACACCCACCGATGTCAATAGGGGTTATACATTCATAAATCAAAGCCTGTTTAAGGCCTTCACTTGGACACAGTCCCCTTAAAATTGATTGCACTTAGCATGATGTTTAGGTTACAAGTGTCATTATCAATGAGCTTACAGGTTAAACGTCTCATTCTTCAAATCACTAGAATAAAATGTGTAGAAATGTGAGGACTTTGGGGGATTTTTTTGAAGCAGAAAGGTTATTTCAGTAGAGCAACAACTAGGGACAGGAGGAAATGCTGACAAAGTTTTCCTTTTTTGAAACAAAACATATTTCGTCCCATTATCAAATGATAAAGCAAGTTTCTATACGCATCTGGAATATACAATTCCCATCCGTAGCAGCTCTGCTGCTTAAGATCCTAGAAAAAAAATGCTGTTACCTTCAGTTTTAGAGGGGGACCTGTCAGTAGGCAGGACATCTGATCCCATCACTTACAGATTAGTCCAGACAAATAAGGAGAAATGCTTTCCAACCTTTGTCAAATGATTGCATTAAATGCAGGCTGAGTTCAGAAAAATAGTTTTATAAAGTGTAAAGCACAGCTGATTGTATAAAGGTGTCATTGTCTCCTTTCATAACAGAAGCTGCCCTGGTGCATGGGCTTGCTCATGTCAAGTGTGGAGCATCCATCTGTTGTGATTCGCGCTGCTCTCACAAGAGAGTCTTTGCACACTTCTTGGATGGCTGCACATTAGGGAAACAGGCTCTAAATTTGGCACAATGGGGAAAAAACCCTAAAAATCCTTCAAGTCAATAAGCAGAAACCCATCAGTGGAAGAAGGCAACATTAGAAAATTTGGTGAAAATCTACATCTGAGAAGACAGACAGCCTTTCCCCAACAACGAATAGCCTACTCAGGTGAATAGCATGATCATTTTATATTATTTTTTTAAACAGGAAAGCCCAGCATCACAACGTTAAATTGCTGTGGCACACAGGATATCTTTGAAGGCGTTTGCTGAAACATCTGACATGGGACAGCTGTTTAGCATGGCACCCACCATAGCAAATACACACACCTTCCCAGGGCTTTCTTCTTCTCTGCCTGTGAATGTGAGCCCCATTCACCCATGGCCACCCCACATGGCACCCAGAATTTACCATTCTGTGGCAGTATCCTGGATACACCTTGCAACATGCTTTCAGAGGATGTTTACAGAACTCCTTATGCAGAAAGGATCATGGGTGACAAAACTAGGCAGCTTTGGGTTTGATTTCCTTGGGGCTTGGAGGGGGTGGAATGTCTTCTTAGGCAGCAAAGCTTGAATGTACATCCTAAAGCTGTGGCAGGGGAGGTTTGGATTAGATATTAAGATGATTTTTTACACCGAAAGGGTTATCAAGCATTGGAACAGGCGGCCCAGGGAAATGGTGGAATAACCATCTCTGGAGGTATTTAGAAGCTGGGCAGATGTGGTGCTGAGGGATATGGTTTAGTGATGGTGTTTGTCAGTGTTAGGCTGATGGTTGGACGATGATCTTAAAGGTCCCTTCCAACCTACACAATTATATGATTCTAAAGACAGAGGATTCTAAATCCAGTCTCATCTTCTCTTTTAGTGACCATCAATAATACTTTATATCTTTATAATCCCTTTCTACCTTGTTGCTTTCCTTTTCTTGCTCCAGTCCCTCCCCTTGGTTTGCTCCTTGTTTCATCTGCCTGGACCTTTTCCAGGACAGCTTTCACCATACTTCTCTGCTACATCCTTTTGCCAGGACTGCAGGTTTTTTTTACAGTAGCTGTTGCTAAAAGATCTTGTTGGGTTATGGCTGGGAGAGGTAACGGGGGCTCCTCCTAAACCCTCTTATATCCACGTGTCTTCAGGGTATCCATGCAAGAACACAACCGATCTCAAAAGTGGGGTCAATGATAGGAAATTAGGGATTTCATCCCCCAAAGGTGCTTAAGTATGTGGGTAAGTGTACGCATGAACAGCCTCCTAGGTTCATCTTGAAGTATTTTTTTTTTAGCTGTAGAGGATTAAATAGAGATTGAGTCTGAAATTTTATGCAGTTCTGATCTAATAGCAGATCCAGTCATTGCTATGAGAGGAAGAAGCTCTTAAGGCAGGGAGTACCTTTCCCTCTTCACCCTGCAGAGCAGTTTTCTAGAGAGGGTTCACCATAACCTACCAAATGGCCACTTACATTCCCATCTGTGCTCAAAATCATGGTAATTTCTAACTCTTTGCCCAATGGGTGCATAGAAGAGCTTCTTCCCTGAGGTCACACTATGCTGCTCTTAAGAATTACACTGATTTTCCCCAATTCCCATAGTGTCAGGGTCCTGCATTTCTGCCCAAGATGTCCTGTGCAGGGGCACCGGACCAGACGTTAGTGGTACCAGGCTCTGTACCCCCCATGTCCAAGCCACTGGGAATGCAACACCATGGACGTCCTGTTGGCTCTGCTTCCAGCCAAACACTGCTGGTTGGTAGCCAAAAAGGTATCAAGACCCTCAGCCTTACTCTTGTACTCTACCCACCACCAAAAGTGCTCGTCTTGTTGAATTAAAAGCAGCTAAGGGATCCTGCACTTAAAATTCATTACCCATATCTAAGTCACCTGCCACTGAATCAAGACAGCTTTGCACATTTCTGGAAATTAGATGTCATGTCTTTTGATGGCAGTTTTCTAGAGATGTAAATGCATTATAATAAAGCTGTGGGCTATTTATAGAAAAAAAAAAAAAAAATCCCTTGGTTTGCAACCTATGTATTTGTGCCTACATCTGCCCTTTTTCACCTTCTGAGGAGCCAGAAAGCAGCTCTGAATTCCAGAGCACACACTTTCTTCTGCAGAATGGCTTACCAGCAATTAAGTACTCTTTTATTACCACTGTTTAGAAGTTACTTAACCTACTATTTATATCGGGGCAGTAAAGACAAAAAACAGAATGAGGCGGTATCTTCAGACACAGGAAGAAAATCCAGTTGGTGGTGGCAGGGCAGGGCAGCACAAACCAGCTTTCCATTTAGAAAATAACATTAGGCAATTATATTCAGAAGTATGGCATAATGCAAAATATTTAGAATACCACGCACAATATAATGAGTGTCCAGTGCTTCTGGTGATTGATCAGTTTTCCCATGACTAACTGAAAGGAAAGTAAAAAGCAGAAAAACCTATGGGCTCTCCCCAGAAACTGAGTCAGAGTTTTTCACTGATTTTCCATAGTTCATGGCTCAGTCAGTCCAAAGAAGAAAAAAAAGCAGTATCATGCAATTTCAAGCACCTGGCTGATTTGAATGAATCCAGCTAAGAAAATCAAAACATGTACTGCGAAAAGCGGTGGTGACATTTTTGCTGACATCCTGATCTCTCTCTCTAAGCATTTATACCTTGATCATTACTGATAGCCTGGATGATTTTCTGTGCTAACTTCAACATTTTCACACAAATGGCAAATTTAAATAGACAATGCGTTTTCACTGGAGCTATACAACCACAAAAATTTTGCTGGAAATAGGCTGCCTTCTGGGAACAAGATACAGCCAGAGAATGATACTTGCTTCTTTGCAAGATATAGAGTGACCAAAGGCAGTGGATAGTTTAATGTAACAGATATTGTGCTGTTCTGCGTGTTTACACCTTTAGAGAATACTGTGGCAGAGCTTTTACAAACAGTTTTAACACTATTGATACTTTAACCATTATAATATGCATGTTACACAACTTAAAATTATACCTACATTATGCCATAAAGGATGCTAAGAAAGTACCCAGTTTTAACATTTCAGGGTTGAAATATGTTGTATTATTTTATATCTTAGCACATAAGCAATGGCCATTACAAGTTTATAGAATAACTTCATCATCAGTTAAATAAACCTTTCCCTAACACTACTGCTGAAATTTCTAAGGACCTATAGATATATGTATGGGTGTTATTTCTAAAATATTTATGCAACAGTGTATTTAGAAATGAACTGCTTTTTAACAAATGAGTGTTAGTGAGCCTGTCAAAACACGGTTAGCTCTTTTATGGTTACCTGTATTTAATTTTCTACCTGCTACAATAAAAAGATTTAAATGATATGGCAAATAGCTAGTGATTTCTCTACAGGGCTTATCAAACTGCTTTGTGAGCAGAGCATACACTTTATCAAGCAGCTGAGATTATTCTCCATTCTTTCAATTAAAAAAAAAAAATAAATGTAACCAAAATAACTTTTCTTCCAAATTCCTGGCTGCCCCAATGCTAAAAGCCAATGATGTGTAGGAATTACAAAAAAAAAAAAAAAGAAAAAAAAAAGAAAAGAAGAAGAAAAAAACCCTCATAACTCCTTGCCTGATAAATGATAGGGAAAGTTTGACAGATCAGAACGATACGAAGCAGCCTAAAACATTTGGCACACTGTGTGTCTGGCATACAGAGACTGCCTGTCAAATGCCTATGACTCCATACAGCAGCTAGGGACCCTATGGAGCAGCAGATGGACCATTAAGGTAGTATTAATGTAGATGCCATCAGTTTTCAGTTCTGACTGGGACATACTC
>VXAK01015467.1:0-26067 GCA_013399435.1 Arenaria interpres
CTGATTACACCCCCTTTTTGTTGATCACTAAATGTGTTGACTCCTGGCTCATAAATCAACACCTTGTAATATCAGTAGTTCCAGAACCTCTTACTGAACCAAAAGATCATCTCCAAACAACTACAGAATGCTAATGGAAAATGAAACCTTTTTTAAAATTTTTTTTCCCCTCTAATTCTTGAACTTCTTGGTTCATGTTATAAAAGTGAATGAGTTTAATATAGAATAATACTCTGTAGAATTAGCAAGGATCGCTAGTATCCTGCAAATCTGGATTAACTCAAATATTCCACAATATCAAACAGTTAATCTCTGTGAATCTTCAGGATGAGTATTTAATTTTTATATATTTTTAAATTCCTTACAAGCCTTTTAACGAACATCATTATCACGTATTGAGTGCCTTTTCAGCTTAAATGTATACTGTAATTAGATTTTTAAAATCTTACTGATCAGTCTGATTTTTATAATATATCTTGATTCAATGCTTAATAGTTGCTAGTACATGATGCTGTTTTCCACAGTTTTGTCCCTGGAAAATGGTGTCTAAATGGTATTGACATGCAGAACGACCGAATGGTATTTAATTCGATTCTGCTTCTACCAGACAGTAAGCGCACTGGTTATTTTGTTCAAGGTGTCCTGTACAAGGTTTTGAGCAAGGCACTGGAGATGACAGACTCATCTTGTGCTCATGCATTAGATTTCCCTATCGTGATGTAGAGCGAAAGCAGCAAACAGCTGTAGAACAGGTTATTGAAAAAAGGCTTGCTTTTCTAGTATTGCTATTACATGTTGCTTATTACCCATTGAAATCTTAACGTTTCCAGATAGTGCTAGTGGTTCTGAGGGGTCTTTGCTCGATGCCACTTAATACATAAATAGATGCATCACCAAGTGGTATATCAATCTTAGTTGTGTTTTCTTGGAAGACTCTTTCTGAGGGGAAAAAGTTTATTCTATGGCCATTTCACATCTTGGGACTTTGTTGATATTTCTACCAAAGTGTCGTTTGTGAAGGTGCTTTACTTCCCTCATTGCTAGAGATTCTGTGTGTGTGCCCCAGTCAGCAGCCTTAACAATTGCTGAGGGTCACAAATGATGTCGGAGATAGATCTTCTAAGTTGCCTGGTGCTTCTCTGGAAAGGGTTATCCAAAGTCATTGAAAGCGTGGTAGATCTTCAAAGTGCTGTGAACATTAAACCCAAGATATGACACCTGGCATCCCATGTTTTATTTGCTTCCTCTAAGGCTGAACTCTTTGTTCTTTAAATGTCTTTATTTTTATCTGGACTAAAGCGTTTCTAGAATAGCAGCAACAACCCAAATGCTGTTTTCAGAAAGTAAAATCAGTAGTCTAAACTTGAAAAATATCTTTGTTGATGGTAGCTCTACTGTGATCATAAAGTAAAAATGTTGTAAAAATTACGTTTGTAAAATTGATGGTAGCGGATTGTTAGCTGTGAGTAACAAATTATTTGCATATGGCTGACCAGTCCTTCATCATCATCGAATTCCGCTATTTCGTGCAATGTTGGCTGTGTGTTTGTTTCTTCTCCTACAACAGAAGTTCTTTACCATATTGTTCAAAATACTAAAATTCAAAAGTAGTTTAATGAAGTTGTGTATTAGAATTTCATAAGTTAAACTACCCATTATCATCTAGTAATTTTTAAAATCAGTAATTCTTAAAGCAGGAGTGCATTTCTGATTATTGTGTTTTCTCTTGTGCTTGTAGTAAAATGTATTCTTTTATAAATTTTAATCCTTAAGTAATACTTGAAAGATACATTTTTAGGCGTTAATCATTTTCGTAAATGGTCGTTGCATGTGAATAATTTCCCGTTTCTTTCTGTTTTCAAATGAACTGTGCAGTGGTCGGTGAAGATGGTAAGCCCGTGTGCTGATCTGTCTGCTGTACTTCTGCTAAGATAGCATGAAAGTAATCTTTTGAGAGTGTTCCCATATCATAACTGCTTTAAGTCAGGTGCTGAAACACATCTTGAGATTTTCCACTCATATACACAGTCTTCTTAATCATCCATGCGTAATGTAAGATAATTAGACTTGTGATCTGGCTGCAACTAAATCCGTGATTTTGGAATTTTAGGGTTGACCAGTATTCACAAGTTGGTCACGATGGGAAATACTTGGTGATTTCTCCTTGTCAGGAAGATTGTTAAAGCAGCATAAAATAGCTATATGAAAAAATTACAGAACTGTGTAAAGGAGAAATATTGAATACTGCAAAATCCACTTTGAATTTAACAAAAAAATGGCAGAGGAGATGGTCCCTCATGCTGAGGAATATTAGAAAGCTGTCATATTAAATGAAAACCACACCGTAATCAATATTGTTGTTCTGCAGAGTAAATCAGTAAAAATTCATAAAAAGACCTTTGTTCTTATTATTGCTGTAGGATACTCTGGTTTCAACTGACCTGTAAGGAAGAGTGATACAGAGAATGTGATTGTCTTTTTGTTTCTTTGTAGTGTGTAAAAAGCACCTGAAAGGATTTTAATTAACTTTTTTCTGCCAGAAAGAAACACTTATGCCTTATTTTTGAAACATCGTATCTGGATTTCCCTCCTTTTATGGTGTCTTGTAGTCCCTTCTTAGAAAGCAGTGAGATTATGATTTTACAAGTGCAAAAGAACCAAGGAGTTGAGGGGCAAGGAGGTCTTAAGAAGGGGGTATCAGAAACCTGGCACCTGAGCCTAAGGCCCCTTGAGTCAAAATCTGGAAGGTCGAGTTTCTGCCAGGTTTCTTCTCGCCAAAAGGAATGCTGCCAGTTCGGTTGGCCCCCAAGGGAGGGTTACTGGAACGGCAATTGGGTTTCTTGTACTAAAACCAATTTAGACAACCAGGACACAAATGATGTAACTTAAGTTTCTGATAGTAAGGCATGGACCATATTTCCTTCTGAACGCTCTTGGTGTCTGTCACCCTGAGGGGAATTTTTACAACCGACTCAAAAGATGCATAAAAATCTCTTCCTGTGCTTTTCACACCCAAGTTCTTCCATCCTGCTTGTATTCTTGGCACATGTTTGCAATCAAACCTTTGCAGGTTTAGGCTTGTAACAATAGGTGGTCTTAAGTTTGTTTATTTAAAAAAAAAAAAAAAAGTTTGGGAAATAGGAGGTTTTTCCCATCCCTGAAACATTATTTCTATAATGAAAAGGGTGACTGGGAATATTTGAGCAAGTTTTGATTCAGATTAACAAATTGAAGTCAAAATTTTGATGTTATAAAGGCTTTTTCTGTGTTCCAGGAACTAGTTTTACTTGAAGTAAAATGCATCATAACTTTGTAAGTTTTAATATGTTTTTTTAGCCAGATTGCTGAACTTCCAGGAGAGAATTATAATAATACTTTGGAATCAAGATCCAAAATACAGTATTTTTCTTTTGATAGCATCCAAATTGCCATAGAAAACTCACTCCAGACTCGGTTATATACATGTTATTATCATATACACATCTTAGATTTTTCCTTTAACTGAAATTACTTTGTAGTAATTAATTCTGTCCTTTCTGTATCTACTTTAAGTGCAGTGGATTTACTAGGAGGTGCATGGCTCAGCTTTTCAGAAAAATAACTAAGTCTACAAAGTTTGAATTACATCTGTGAGCCAACTGTTATAGAAAGAACCTTGAATGAATGCCTACGGTCTGGCAGCAAGAACGTGTATTTATTCTGTTGTGGTCTTTTATAGAGCTGTGTGTCAAGTAGAGTTCTTTAAAGGTCCATCCTGCTTCCAGTGAACGCTGTCCGTGTGTGGGTTTGTCAGTTCAAGCTGCCCAGATACCTGCGTGTTACGTGCTTCATAGTATTTCTGCTTGCAGGGCCCTGCACTAGAAGACTTCAGCCATCTCCCTCCAGAACAAAGACGCAAGAAACTGCAACAGAGAATCGATGAACTCAACAGAGAACTCCAGAAGGAAACAGACCAAAAGTGAGTGCGTTTTTTGGAGTTTTGTCATAATTCTCTCTCTATCTGTTTCTTTTGAAGTCCTCGCCCTAAGCCAACAGTTCTCAGAACCTAGGAGAGAATATCCTAGTGTCCAGGGTATTACAGAGCATTTTTTAGTTTGTGGTTTATTGTAGGTAGGGTCTGTTAGCATTGCTTCCTTCTGCTTTACTGTAATACGCACTTGGATCCTGACATTGCGTAGGAAACATTGGATCTAAAAGCATGCACTAAAAAAAAATAAAAACCGATGTGTAGGTCTGGTCTGTTGAGAGAAAGAGCTGCAACTTAGTGCGTTAAGAAAATACCATTATTAACATTTAGGAAAAATGTGTTTAACGAACAATATGGGAAATGGTATTGAGAGGGGAGAGAGAGGAGTCGACAGCTGGAGCCCCTGTGTGCTTGTGCACGATGCGAGAAAGGGAGGCGAAGTGCTAAAATGACAGAATGGGACAAGGATTTAGGCGTGGGGTGGGGAGCAGTAGTTCCTTCTGTCTGTGCTTAACGTCTCATCGTGGGTCAGGATCTCGTACACATAAAGACTGTTTTAGCTTCAATGAATCAGTACTGATGTAAAGAGGTTTTTATAATTATTGTCGGGTTTTGTATGTTTTTAGAGATGCCCTCATCAAGATGAAGGATGTTTATGAAAAAAATCCCCAGATGGGTGATCCAGGCAGTTTGCAACCAAAATTAACTGAGACTATGAGCAACATGGACCGTCTTCGGATGGAAATACACAAGAATGAGGTTAGACTATAAAACAATTCCTTGGAAAATAGAAATGAGTGGTAAAATTGTAGTTTGCATTATGAATTATAAATATAGCACCCAGAAAAACTACTTGATTTAAGAAAGTGCTCCCGATACAATTTTTTTTGTGCGGTGCCATATTTTCAAGTATGTTCATCAGGCTAGAATGAGGATGTACATTATTAAAGATGTAAACTGTTTAGAAGAATTTCTTATTTATCACTCATTCTGAAATTCATATGTGAGTAAAGATTATTTTTTTTCTGTAGGACTAGCCTGGAGTATAGACTAAGTATGAGGGGTAGCTTCTGGCTTCAAGTGAAGTAATTATGAGACTTCACATGCGAATGCAGTCTGTGTGGCTGTCTGCTGACAAGTTAACTGTTTGTAATTAAATGCCTTTGTTAAATGGTATTTGCTGGTTTAGAATCAAGTTTTCTTTGACACCAATATTTTTCTTTTTTCCCCAAGGCTTGGCTCTCTGAGGTTGAAGGCAAAGTAGCAGCCAGAAGCGACAGGCGGCACAGCAGTGATATCAACCACCTTGTAACACAGGGCAGAGAGAGGTCACTATTCTATCTCTATTGCTTTTATATCTTATGCTAGAATTGGTACGTCTCTTTGATAGTTAATATTAGGGGGTGGTTATTACTTAGTTATTCTCCGAAAGGTTATGTCCTTCTAAAGGAAAATCTTACTTGTTCTGAATTCTAGAGATCACTTCATGTCATTATGGTAACATAAAAAAACAGTGAGTCTAATGGAAACACGCACTCATTAAGTAGCAGTGCCTTTTAAAGCTCTCTTACTCCACTGCATAGGGGTCACGAGGTTTCCATGTTCTGTAGAGACAGGTACGTCAAATTATTGTTTGTTTTTGTAGCAGAATTCAGTCCAAGCCTTTGTTAGATTGGTATTTTCAGAAAATCGCTTCCAGCAATAAATACAGAAAGGGCTCAGAAGCATTCCCAGAGCGATATCCATGCTCTGCCCTTTCTGTGATGCACGTACGAGCTGAGTTTTAGAGCTACGAACTCTTCAGAGTCCTCACGCTCCAATCATTGCATTACAGCCCTGAAGGGAGTTACACGGATGATGCAAATCAGGAAGTTCGAGGCCCACCGCAGCAACATGCACATCCAAACGAGTTTGATGATGAGTTTGAAGATGATGATCCTTTACCAGCTATAGGACATTGCAAGGCAATATATCCGTTTGACGGTAAGGTTAACAACATGCGCTATGATTCCTTGACGATAAGACATCGGATTATTTGTTGTAGAGAAGACAAGTAAAATGATTTAAAGTAAATTAACTGTATGAGCAACTAGTTGCTTATAAGATCTGTGGAAATATTTTATAAATCACTTTAATTCACGAGCAGTACTTTTGTGATGTTTTAAGATAAATATTAGCACAGCTATTGGCAAATACTCAGCTTTAACAAATTGGACGAGGCTTTTGTCTATAAGCCTGTTTGACCATATGTTTTCTTGCACAGATTTTTGGTTCTTCCTGTTTATATATAATCTGGAAACTATGCCCTGGGAAAAAGATGACCTGAAATTCTGTTTCAACACCAAGACTTCTTTGCCTCTTGTTTTTCCCAGGTCATAATGAAGGCACTCTAGCAATGAAAGAAGGGGAAATTTTGTACATTATTGAGGAGGACAAAGGAGATGGGTGGACAAGAGCTCGAAGACATAATGGAGAGGAAGGCTATGTGCCAACATCATATATAGATGTAACGCTAGAGAAAAACAGCAAAGGTGCAGTAACCTATATCTAACAGTAAACTGGCAGCTTTCAATTGTACGTTCCCCAGGGAAAATAGTGGAAAAATAGTAAGTTACACAGGTTCATGGAAAGCATTAGAATATCAGAAGTCAGCAATGGTCTGCTGTTTGCAATCTGAGTTTACTGTAGTTTTTTTCAGAGATGACCATGTTAAATTATGCATTTTACACTGGTCTTTAATTGGACCAACGTCTTCTGCTTTGTTTAACTGATCTAGTATTCCTGCTTTACAAAGCACTAAATCCAATTCAGCTATTAAACTGAAAAAGACTGGGGTTCCTGCTTGTTCTATAGAATACTTTCATTTTTAGAGAACGGAAAAATTACTTAGTTTTAAAGATCTCTTAAGATTTACTGTTCCCACTTTTACGACAAACTATATGCTTAAAACAGAGGTTTTTTCCTCTAATAACTAACTGAACTCAGTTACTGAAAATTATTAATTTCCTTCCTTAGCAAATACTTGGCAGCTTTCACTTCTTAAACAGGAAAATGTTTTCTGATTCCGAAAGCTCAACAAAAACACTCAGGAAAAAAAATATTATGATTGAGAAGGACAGAAAGTCCACTGACCTGCCTCTCTCCTTCCTTTTCAGTACTTGTAATGTAGAATGTTGTGTATTGGACACAACTTCATTGTTTTAACTCTAGATACCTTGAACAAACAAAAAAAGAGACGACATGTAATGCTTGATGAGTTACTGAAACCTCTCTCTGCTCCTGAAAAGGGATCGATTTTATACTCTTAATTTGTGCCTGTAAGCTAAATCTTTGAATTGCATCGTGTTTAGTTTGAAATCAAGGTCTTAAATGTACAGTAATTCCCCTCACTGATACATCACTGAGGAGTGGAAACTGCATTGCACTACTTGATTACTAGGGAAGAAAAAAAGAAAAATATATTCTAAAAGCCGTGGCTCATATTTCTAATGAGAGTTTGTGGGATTAAGTACAAGGCTAATGTGTAGCCGCTGAGAAAGGCCTGTTAGAACTGAGCACGCTTCTCTGTCTTCTAAAGGCCTTCAGTAACTTTGTTCTTTTCTTTTTCCTCTTGGACTGCAGGTTCCTGAAGCGGGTTTCTGAGAAAATGGGCGAGATCTTGAAGGAGGTTACATGCAGCTGCTGGGGGGGCGGGGGGTGGGTGGGGTACTAGACTGGGAGGCCCAGGGGGAACAGGTAGTTGCATGAATGCATGCAGACATACATTTAGTCACTAACATCTTAGCATCTCCATACATAGGTAAAGGATGTATTACAAATTCTTCAATTTGTGCAGGAAAATAGAGTTCCATTACCATAGTAAAAAGGCTACTGCTCCTAAAATTGCTTTATTTTTATTGTCCTAGGTTGTCCTAGATGCACAAACTATATGTTTTAGCTTGTGCTATTTTTTCATTATCTCAATTATGCTCTTTTCCATTCCTTTTGATTGGCAGTCATTTAGAATCATACCAGTTATCAGTCTGCCTGTGCCACCTCCATGCTCGCCTTTAACCTCCTCCTGCATGCCTAGGACAGTCAGGCATGTCTGCATAACACTTTGACATCATTGCTTCTCTTATTTTGTAACAAATCATTTTGTTTAAGTATCTTCAGCACTAGAGTTTCATCCCAGTATCCATGTATGCTGCTATAACTATACCACTGCAACCATCATTACATTCCAGTTTTTGGCATAACTGATAAAAGAGACGGTAATGTATTTGTGTTGATTTGGGGAAATAACGCATCTCAGCTCTAGCCTACAATGCAATCAAGAGAAACTCCTAGAACTGTGGTCCATCTTCAGCACTTCAGTAACCTGTTGTGAGCACTGGAAACCTGGAACACCACCAGAGAGATTCACCACTGCAAGCTAATGACTGTTTTCAGAAGTCAACCACTTGCCATTCAAATGCTGCCTTAAACTCGAGTGCCTAAATCTGTTGTTTGCCAACTCTACCACGTACAGTATCCCACAAAGGGCTTTGCGTCTCAGCTCTTTTCACAGTGCTGCAGCTGCTGAGGTAGCCACGGTAGGTGTTTTCTAGAGCTCTACTTTACTGGATACATGGTGCATCATGAATTTTATACATTGAAACGTGTATCTTTTCATTTGACTTTAATATTTTTTAAACTATTTTTATGGAAACTGTCTTTTAGTTTTTGACTATGAAGTTCCAATTTTAATTACTGCAGTGCTAGTCCATTTCCAGGTGACGCTTCATTGTATGGACCAGTTGAAATTTGAGTGATACTTCGTAATGATCTATGTGCACTTTTACTTGTAAACAATTGAAATTTGGATATGTTTATACGTGTAAATATAGTTGTCTGCAGTGCCCCTATTGCTTATGTTGTCTTGCCTCCCATTTGTGGTTCTATTAATAAGTACATCATATCTGATTTATTAGGGTGATAAGAATTAGACTAGAGATGTTGGGGGGAGGGAGGGATACTTGTATCGAAGCGAGCTTGTCAACCCAGCCACCTGCTGTTTGGGGAAATGAAATAATAATCAAAACATCCTGTTTTTCTGGGGTCTGAAGCAATATTTGGATGCAGCAGTGCTGGATTCTTTTTAATTTCAGTGTTATTAGGAACTGTACTACCAGTAAAACTGAATTTGAGTGACTCGTGTAGAGGTTTATTCCTTTTGTTATGTATACCACTATTACACAGCTTGACCTAGTGTATTATGGGGGCTATTAAACTCTAAAGTTTAGATTTTTGGAGCTTGTATACAGGGTTATTTATATAATAATGTGACATTACTCAATACTGACAAAACTACTTAGGTAGTTTTTTGGGTTTGGGGTTTTTGGGGGGTTTGTTGGTTTGGTTTTTTTTTTGTGTGGTTTTTTCGTTTGGTTTTTTGTTTTTTGTTTTTTTTTTTAAATCTAGTGCTTTTTTATTTTAAAGTTAGAGAAAAGGAGGAAATGTGATCTGTGTATTTTCTGCTAAAGGGCCTGTGGTTTGCCTGGCTAACAGCCTTGCAGGTCAGTAATAACACTTCCTGGTAAAGGACTAAATGTTCTTTTCACGCTACTGTTTGTTTTTCTAAAACCAGGATTTGCTTCCTTTGGAGGCAGGTTGCTTTCATGAGGGATAGTGCAACTTGTATGAGGGTTATTAAACATAGGAAAAAAACATTTGTACTTGCACAGCTAGTTATAAATCACTTATTCTAAAATTCTGAACGTGAGTTGTCTTAAAGAATCTTACATTTTCCAGTAATTTTTAATCCATTTTTGTGCACATGTTGATTTCCTAAATGTTAAATGCTTTGTTTAAAAATAGTGTTCTCTGTTGAGAATATTTTCATGGAATAAAAAAATCTTTTCATGGTCTAAGTAATTAGCTTCCCCATTTGTCTTCTGTTAAGACTGACAGGGAGACTTTCAGCATGAGGTCTGCAACCTCTCGTTACAGTGGTAGAACCTCTGCTGCGACTGTAGATGGGGGGAACATATAAGACCAGTTCGGTGTTGGTTTTGTTGTTGGCCTTCTCAGATGCTTTCAAATGCTGTAACATTTCACTCCAGAAACAGGCTTGCTGTCAATGAGCACATGCAGCTCTAACCATAGTTCTTGCTTAAATATTTATCCAACTTCTGAGGATAATGCGTATGCATCAGCTCCATATGTGACAAAGTGGAATTTGCTGCTGAAGCGCTCTTCATATAAACACCATGCACCCTGATTTCCTATCAGAAGTGCCAACAGCTTTTGCTTTGCTTTCATCCAACAGAAAAAAAAACCAAAACTTACTTACCAAAGTGATTCACCTCAGTAAATGAAGCGAGTTTAATATATACATACACCCACATTTACTCATATCTGAAAGCATTTTAATTATCTGGATTGTTTGTTCTTGCCATTTCATCATTCATTCCTGGCAGCGTAGCTGTTGTGCAGGCTCCAGCAAAAGCCAAAGTACTACAGATGCTGTCTTAGAGAAAAAACACATTAGTTTTCCCAACACATACACAAGTAATTTTCTACTTTCATAGGTGCAGTGATATTTGAGCCTTCTGTTGTGGTCACGGAAAAAGGGTAATTTCTGCGATCTGCAACTATGCAAATTATTTCGCATAAAGGTACACTTTAATTCAAGATTCTATGTACAGTGTTTTATATTCATTAAAGGAATATTATACAACAAACCTTCTGCAGTGTCACATACTTAAGCTATCATTTTATTTACACTATTTGCTTCATTTTAATATTAAGATGCCAATGCCCTTACTCTTAGGCATTATCCAAACATTGCAACTCTGGCAAAATATAGAAAGTTGTAAGACTATCTCACAGGGATGGGTAGCCTAACTATTTAAAGAGATCATTATATGACTTGATGACACAGTAAATAAATAATTTTTAGAAATCAGTAGTTTTAAAACAAGTGTGCATTGTGCAGTTAAGAGTTCTAAACATCTTGTGAAATGCATGAAGTTTGTGCAGTATCAAATTGCCAAAAGAAAGCTTAAGGTTATTTCAAGTATATAATTTAAGTAGTGTTTACAGAGTCTTACATACTTAATTGTTCCACCAGCTTCAGTGGAGGAGGTTCCAGTTTGCGGGAAAGTGCAGTTAAAATCTGGCTGAATTTCTCGTATCTTTCATTTTGATTAACTTGTGCTCCTTTGCTGCCCCAGAGCAATCTCATTTGAAATTCTGTCTTGAAGATTTCACTCATCTCTTCGTCTGGCTGGAAACCTAGTAAGTAAAAAGAATCCCACAGTCTCACCATCAGGCAAGCTTTTTATTGAGAAAAAGTGGCTTTTAAACTCTATTCTCTCCAAATAAGCTTTAGTATGCTGGGTTACTTTTGCAGAAATGATTTTAACAAGGTAGTGAAACAGTGAAAAATCCTTTCCATCTGTGACATTCTAGTAGCTCACAAATGGCTCTAGAGACACTGGGACCAGGATATCCTTTGCTCAGTTCCAGTTGTCTAGAACTGTCATTATAGCCTCACCTTAAATCTAATTACTGATGGATACATGCTGCCTGCAAAAATACTTACATTTCTCCGCTCTCCCTTAATTGCTTTTTAAACTTGCAGAGAAAGAAAGTCACATTATTAACATGCTGTTCCTTTCTGGCTGCAAGCGGTCAAGATCTCAGTGTTGCATCTTGCCCTGCTGTAAAGAATCTTACTGAAATGATAGGTGGTGGTTTATTTGCAAAAATCAGAGTAGGAATTTTAAATTGTACAGAAGGCAGGAAGTTGTCCTCGGTCCTTACTGTACATTCCATTCAGCTGCTAGAAGAGTCAGCATATGAAGTCATGAGAACTTTTGAGCATGTCTAGCAAAAATGTGTGCTATGCTGCCCACTGGAGAACTACAGCGATGAATAATTTACTGTCTGCTTTTAAACAATATTGATGTTGTCCTCAGACTGAGTTTTCTGCAGGACATTTGCTACTATATCATCTCGATTTCAATGAAAGGAGAAGAATTTCTTGCTCTGACTTTCAGCAGCACTTAGGCAGAGACCTTACTCTTCAGACGTAACCCAGACATTCTGTTAACGTGCAGCAGTTTCTCCCACCAGTGCTCCCTACCTTCCAGCATCCGCTCTGCAGTCAGGCTGTACGTTTCTGCGTCCTGTGCTATCTGACGAGCTGTGGCCAAGTGCTTGAGCATTATTTCACAGCTCTGGTCACTGCTTTCCCACAGGTCCAGGCCTTCAAAAGTGACAGCTTGTCGCTCCATCAGGGTAACGAGGGGCATCAGCAGTGGCACTGTTACGTTGTTCTGTGGGGCACTGATGGTCTCTGGGATACAGAGAGTGACAAATGAATCATATCATCAGACAGTATAAAACCTGCTAATGGAAGAAGGCATTGTAGCTGCAGTATTCTTTTCAAAGTTGGAAACTACTGGTTGTCTTTCATCTTTCAAATTAGCACCTTACCTTGGATACACTTGCCCTACCAGTTTCCAGTGAACTAGTTGGGGAGAAAGCCAAGCCAAATTAGTGTTTGAAAATTCTATTTGCTACAGGAGAAGGCTCTGCTGAATTATTAGTGGCACAGAGATTTTAACCACATTTAGAATCTGGGTCATTCCAATAAATTCTGTGAGGCTAAAAAGTTTTCCTCCTCTACCCCTCCTCTTAGAGAAATGTTGAGTGAAATGTTATTTCCCCTCTTGCAACCCTTTGGAGACCAGAGCTGCAAAGGCTCTGATGCGGGAGCACCTGATGCGATCAGAGGAATTATCTGACTGACATTCTTTGTATTTGAGGATTCATCCTCTGATCTAATAGGCAAAGCAAATAAAAAGCAAAATCTGCCCAAACTCTTCTCTGAGGAGGAAGGAGATTTTTTCCCTGTCTTTGAGGCAAGAAGATGCAGTGTTTCACCCTCTGCTCCACAAAGAGGGAGCGTGGGTTTGGGCAGAACGTCATAGGCTGTATGGGTACATGCGCACACTGATGTTTGGCTGGCAGACTCTTTCCTTCTATTTCATCGTCTCACACTGCATTACACAAGTTCCCGTAGTCATTCTAACAAGTGATGCACAGCTACCAGACAGCAGCTGCCTCATCTCAGGAAATCAGTAGTGGGAGAGTTAAAAGGCTAAATAAAAACCAGTGTCGCTCATACTCACTATTCCACTCGTCTTGTCCTTCATGCAAAGCTTTGCTAAACGGCTTCAGCTGTTTTTCATAGATAATGGCAGTCTGGGTATAGTGATGTCTTAGAGAGGTCCAGGTTTGTTCTAACCTAGTGACCTGTTCAAACAAAACAGAGAGCACCCATTACTGACTCCATAGCAGTTCCTAGGAAAAGTACACAGCTAGTGACAAAGTTTCTGTTCTGATGATTTCTCTAGTCTTGAAGAAATTAAATTAAATTAAAAAAAAACCATCAAACAACTGCATGTTTTGGAACATAAAGAAAAACGGGTTTTTACCTGTGGCATTTCCAGTGCTTTCATAATGGCAGAAAATGCATACAAATCCCCCAGTGAGTCCTTCAGCTCCACTGCGACTTGGATGATCCTGTTCAATGTTGCTGCTCTGTCTTCCACATTTCCTGTGCAACCCAAGATATCCACAGCTATTCCTATTGCCATGGTATTGTGCCTGTAAGTAAAACAATTTATACTACAGGTTACAAATTATTAATAATACATTATGCTGTAAATGCGTTCAGAGATCAGTTCAAAGGTATATTTCAGTATCTTGGTGTGCCCAGCAAACTTACCAACATCTTTGTATGAAGATCAGTAACACCCTTCTATGCAAAATATATATATACACACACACACAAATTGGCTTTGAATTTCTGTTTTAATAAATTTAACACATTTTCCTAAGATACTACTATTACACAAAATTCTGCTCAAGCAAAGAACAAATGAACGCTTAGTGGAAACTAAGTAGAAACCAATTCCCTTTGTCCTCCACACTCAAATCCTGGGACCTCCCCCTGCATTTCAGCAACCAAACTACGGAAATCTGAACCAGAAGCAGAAAAGCTGGCTCAGGGATACAAGACCCTAATTGTTCTCCCTTAACTTGTGCAGAGGTTTTACAGAAAGCTTTGCTGACCATTTTTTACTTTGCTAGATCCTCTAGCCTCTCCCCTAGTTGCAGAAGGCTGCTACCTTCAGTCTCTTCCACAAACATGCTTGGGTAGATTATAGGTCCCCGTAACTCTCAAAGGAGAGCTGGGGGTGTTCAGCAGCTCCAGGGACCTGGCTTTCAATGCAGTTCCCCTTTCCCTGCGTTACATGCAGGGAGTTGCCCCATGACCTTAAAGAATTTTTCCTGTGCAAAAAGAAGTCTTACGGTATCTCACTACATTATCTCCTGTACACACGATTTCAGAAAACGTGCAGGAGAGCATTCATTGAGGAAGTGCAGAGTACAATGTAGCAATGCTCTGATCTTCTGGCCATCTGCCCTGGAAATGAGTAACAAGAACATTTACCTTTCAATTAGATCAAGGCGCAGTTGATGTCCGTAAGGCAAGGTAATCAGTTCAAGACCGGAGTTCACTCCCATCATCCTCCTCATCTCTTCAGAAACTTCTAGTATCCTTGCCACCTGTGAAGTGCAAAAATTTGTGCATAAGTTTTGAAATTAACATATTTCAAAAAAACCCCCTATTTCCTAGAAGTCTTCCAGGTTAGTGCAGGGCACGTAGAGCTAAGTGCACAGCGTGCCATGTTAGAATGCAGTCAATAAAGAAAATCAATTTTAATTCACTTATGCACATTCAGTCCCTTACACAAAAAGACCGACATATTTTTTTGCATGATTCAGCCATCAGAAAAGCATATACAAGGTGTGACACGGTTGCTGTGTCCAACTTCTGTCCTCCACTTCCAGAAGGACATTCATATGCAAGCTCTGAGAAACGTGGTGCTCTCTTGGCCTGATCCTTGTCATGGTGGCGCTGCTCTTTGGTCTTAAAGATGTACACATTAGCTTCACCTTCTTCATTTTGAAAAATTCTGCTTGGAATGTTTTTGAATTACACCACAGAGTCCTCACGAGTATTAATTAGTAAAAGTAAAGAGGATTAAATTACTAAAAGTAAGGAGGATGCTGAATGTTGAGTGCCTAATAAAGTCAGTATGTGACAGTTGACACCCTTACCAATTTGTCTTTGCTTTTTAAGCATACAGTATTAGCTACGGGTTACATCAACAATTATATATGCTAATTACAAGCAAAACCATGTTAATATGATCATGTGAGATTATCTGCTGGTTTAGGGCCTGTATGTTGACACATCTACAAACCAATCTGTCTGCTACTTCTGAGACACCCACCATCAGGCTTTCTTGGTTACAAAAAGATGAAAGCAATCTGAGCCACACAACAAGCCTCACCGGTACAAAATCTAGCACTGCAGAGAAACCTGTTTCACTTCTGGAGCAGGAGTGATATGAAGCCCCTGGAGACACAGTGATTGCTACTCCTGCGTCACAAAAAGCCCTCTCAGGCATGCAAGTGGCAGATAGTCACTCCGCACTTAGCATATGGGTGCTTCTTTCATTATTAGAAATGTCATTATCTAAAAGGCAAACTGAGCTACTGATGCCAGAAGAAGATCTATGAACTTCAGCCTTATCACACATCTCAGTACAAAGCATTTATTCTGGCCTGTTGACATGCCAATCTCATTGTCTCATGCAGTTCTTATCACTGCAGTTGAAGGCAAGAAGTTACCAATGACTGACAGTCACTGGCCCTCAGCACTGCAATATGAAGGGAAAACAGACTTCTCTACGTGTCCCAGCTAGTTGCTGTTCCTGCTTCAAAATGCAAAAATCTGTTTCTGTAAAACACTCCCGTGACTCTTAATTGTACAGGCTCCCATACTGCCAGCAGGCCAGTTTCCTTGGCCACATTCCAAAGTTTATAGGATTTAAAATTAGATTAATAATGAGCTGATTGAACATGTTATATTTATATAAACCCCTTACTACTTCTTTAAGGCATGCATATCCTATGCCTTCAAGCAACATACTTTTTACCAATATATTAAAAGACAGTCTGGTTATTGTTATTAGGTTAAAGGAAGAAAAGGTGAATTTTGGAGCTAAAATGTTAGAGAATGCTGTTACTACTCTTGGAACCGTAGTAAAGAAGCCACAATCTATCATTTCTGAAAAGAGCAAGCAGTTGTGGAGCTGAGAGTTTCTGAGTCACCATGTCTGCATGAAGCCTCACTTAGCAGCCGCCCAACACGGCTACTGAGGGGAGAAGCTGCGTTTGCTGTTGGCAGGAGCCCAGGGCTGGCAGGCAACTCAAGCACACGCATCATCCCCTGCTGCTCCCCTCAGCTGCCCCCTTCCCAGACCCATCAGACACGTGTCTGTGAGAACACCAACATTCCCACCTTCTTTCTTGTCTGCAGTGGAAGCTCTCAAGCTGCTCTTAAAAAACCACACCAACCAACCAACCAAAAACCAGCAAAGCCCCTGACACTTGGTTCCTGTGGCTGCTCTGTGGCAGGTACAGCACTCGGTCGTCCCAGCAAAGTGCTGCAGATTCAACTGCAGATGCATTTCTTTCATTACACAAAGTCATCACTTCATAAGGAGATGACTTCTCCTGTCTTTCCATATTTCAGATGCAAGAGCTGATCTCTCAAGCCCTGTCAGCTGAACAAAGTCTACGTAGTGAAAAATAGTTCTTTCTGGTGTTACATCTTTCTAAACAATTCCACTAGTAATACAGTTCTCCCACAGGAGAGAAATGCAGAAGTCCTGGTAGCTATTGTCCCACACCACCTCTCCAGCTGTAAGACAGAGACTCAGGCAAACATTAGAAGAGCAGCTAATTTTAGAAGTTTAAACATATTTAGTTCCATTGAACTAAATATTACAGCCAGCAGTATGGCAACCAGGTAATGTCTGTCTATTATTTGCCCTTGCAAGATAACGAACTATTTCCTGTCATGAGTAGTTCTTTCCACAATGGTTTACGGCAGATAGCTCTTACTCCAGTAGAGAAGAAAGGCTGAATCACAGATACACGGCAACTGATAGGAGAGTTAAGAGATGTATGGAACATTGCAAATATGAGTCTAAAGTCAAGGATGGTGGGAGGCCTTTAGTCCAAAGGGTTTGTTAATGTTCCTGTTCTTCAAATGGGAAAAAAAACCCAACAAAAAACCTAAAAATGCCTGCAAACAAGTAAATACATTTATTACATTAGCTGCAAACCTACCCATTCATCTTTTCAAATCAGTTCTTTGAAAAGTCTAAACTTGCACAATGTAAAATAAAATGCAAGATTTTTTTTTTTTTTTTTTTACCTTGCAGTCCATTCTGAGAATATGCTGTGCAATAATCTTTGGATTGTTGTTGGTGAAAAGCTCCTTAACTCTTCTTAACATTGATGTTTCCAATGGCTTGTTTTCAGGAGGAAGTAGTCTGGATTCAAAATCATTGGGTTTAAAACTAGACACCGTCTCAAAAACAGGTGCAGAAAAGATGCTTTCTTCTTCAGCCATCTCAGTTGAAGCTTCTAAAGGATCTGCAGAGTTCATGGTAGGGTCATCTTCCAGGATGAAATAGTTTGTTTCAGAGTTCCTGAATGACTGCTTTCCCTTCTCCTTCCGTCTCAGATGTTCCACATAGCTGTTTTTCTGACATAAATGTTCTTTTGTTGCTGCAGGATCTCCAGCAGGGCTTAATTCACAATAGTGTCCTTCTGAGCTGCGGGAAGCCAAAGGAGAATCTGGGGGCTTCATCAGGGGTGCTTTGCTGGGTTTAGGTGGAGGTTTTGGGCAGAGCTGACTGTCTGAGCCTCGAAGAGCTTCCCCTGCTTGTAACTCCGAGGTGACTTTCTGAACAACTGTGGGGCTTAGAGAAGGTTCACTGCCTGTTCTAAATGCAGGAGAGCTTGGACAGGAGTCTGCATCTGGTTCAGGTAATCGAGATGGATGTCTTGAACCTGCAGGGGAAAACAGTAATTTAGAAGGTCAAAACATACAATTCCTGATGTCTGTCCCAGGTTCATCTCAATGCTATTTTCTGAGGCAAATATTGTCAGTTCATGTCAATTATTCACCGACAAAAATGTATATGAAATTATATTTTGAGGAAAGAGCTAGCCAGCGAATTCCATTCACTTGCTGATACTCCCAAAATCCCAAATACACAGAACAGCTGCACCATAATATTATTCTGTGGTGATGCTGACAATAATTCCAGTCCCTGCTGCATACATAGGCTATACTGTCAGAGCTGGATAGTCTCCATGGCTTGGAATAGGAGGTTTCTTTGTAACCTGATCTAGACTATAAAAACAGAAACTTCCAGCCACACCACATAAAAGATGAGTCATTTCTGAGAACGACAAGTTTGAGATGAAAGAAAAGCTTCCCAAAGTCAAGCCTGAACCTGCAATAAGGTATGGAAGGAATGAATTTCAGGGATGCTGATCTTTTTGCTAAACAGTAGCTGATTTGAAGAGCTGCAGAAACATCCACAAACTTCTGTGAATTTATGCCTCATCCTGTGCTCACTGCATATGCAAACTGTGGCATCCAGTACAGGACCAAACCCTGTATCAGACATACCCAACCTGCATTTCTCAGTGCATTTCCTGGTACCTACAGCAAAGCGGCCACTTGCAGCCTGTGGGCTTTACTGCTTGTTTCCAGCTGGCTCTCAATTTGCGCAGACAACAGAATCTGCAAATCACAGCCTGTCACCACTCATAACCAGTATGATACCAGAACCTGCTCAGAGAACCCCATGACAAAATGCACAGCAGAACTTTTCAGATTAACTGTTAGAGTACCAAAAGAAAAGTTTTTGCAGCCATGTATTGGAGTAAAATAATCAATTCAATTACAGATGGACAGAAGCTCATTTTATGAATGTCTGCCCATCCCACTGTTAAACACAGGAGTACACCCTTTCTATCAAAATACAATCTTGCTATAGAAGTAGCTTTGTCTTGAGAAGTCTTTCCACAATAGGCACTATAAATTTTAACAGCTACCATATTCAAAATCACTAGCAGCCTCAGAAGACAAACACTAGAATTTGTCCACATGGGAACAGATACATCGTTGCAAGCTTCCTTACACAGCCTGTTAATATGGAAACAATTGCTTAAACCTCTGAAGACTCTGAGATATAAAAAGCCATGGTCAACAACTGATCATGAGTTGGTACACCTTGTGTCGCTGGAGGAAGACAACGACAGTGGCCATGGAACCAGACAGCAGCAAAGGTGTTGAAAGAAATGAAAAGCAAAAGGCATGGCTGCGAGAGAGTGTTTGAGAGAGACAGCCGGACAGAACTGAGTACAAGCGCCATGGTAGTGCTTTTCTTCCAGTGAGGAACACTACCACATCTGCATACTCTGCCCTGAGAAAAAGCAGTTACCAGGATTTCCATGAAACACCGCTCCTACTTAATAGACTTCTGTCAGAATGACATGGGTGAACAAGTCAGTTCTTGCAAAGCACAAGTAAGGAAAGGTACTAGCGTCAAAAAGGATATTAAAGCCAACTGTAGCTGTCATTTCTTTGGTGTGGAAGCCTGCTGAGTTGTGTGCTAAGGTACTCAACTACCTGGTGTGTTGCAAATTAAAAAAAAAAAGTACGTTTCAATGGCTCCAAGAGCAAGCAGTATGCTAACACAGCTTACATTGGCCATTGAATATAACTGTACATACAGTACACTCAACAGTCTCATTTTGGTGTGAAGTCTATCAGACCACCTGGGCACACACAGATTCTAAGTGCGAAACATTTAATTAAAACATACCTATTAGCAGATAGCTCTCGGACTGGTGAGGCTTTAGAGGGAATCTTTTCTCTAGAACATGATCCAAACTAGCTGGCTGGCTACCACTTTTTTCTTTGATTCTAGAGTAAACAAAAATGCAAACAAAAACATATCAATATATCCAACACTCTTAACATACATACCGAATTGCCAGAATATATCATAGCCAGGGCAAGGATCATTACCTTCCCACTTGGGTAGCGCACAAGAATAAAAGGTACTTCATACTTTCATACTGTTGTGGTAGCGATGAAATGGGCTATAATATATGCGTGACCCCGCAGCATTTTTGAGGGTGTTTCTTTGAACGTTGAGACATTTTAAAGGAACATTTTGGAACATAAAGGATTTGGACACTGAAATTAGGATCCTTTATTCCATACATGGCATATTTTTATTGCATAAGTGAAATATGGAAGGAAAGACTTCTCTAGAGCAGCAGTAAGATTTTATTTTAATCCTTTGTCTTATACTAGTCAAAATCTGCCAAGTCACTGAAGAAGTTCACCACTTTTGTACTTCCAGAGTCTACATTTGCTCTCACTCTCTGGATTTTCTGATTTTTAGCAAAGGGTTTTTAGGGCCTAAAAAAATTCTTTGCTAAAAATCAGCAAACCCTCACATCTAGTGTTTCATCTAAAATCAGAGTGAAAACTCACATCACCTACAGCAGGAGCTGACGGAGTTCCCGCATTCCCCTCCATAAGGACAGCAAAATTAAAGTACCTCAGAAGATTTCCTCTGGGTATGCTCTGCTCCGGGGATTGCATGCTGGAAATACCAAGACTCAGCCTTTTTGAAGTCTCTGTTTTTCCTTCAGGGATACTGGGCTCTTTTTGTCGGACTGGAGTTACACCATACTTTTCTTCTAGACACCGGAGAGGCACAGTCCTGTTGATAGGCTGAAAAATAATTGCTCCGCTCTGCTTTGATATTGGTGTGCGATTCCCAACGTAGTACCTAACTAAGCCGGGGATACTGTCAAAACTTTCAAGTTCAAACTGATACTGAACACGGCAGTAGGCTTCATTGAGTCTTAGAACCGTTCTGTTGATTTTAAAATGCTGAGAGGTATTTTTCCACTGACAGGTAAGAACAAAGTTCCCAGGACTGGAAAGAGAATCCCTAATCAGAAAATCTCCATCTCTCTGAACTAGGCCTTCTGCCACCTTTGAGGAAAAAGAATTACAGAAAAGAATACTTTCAGAATCAGAAAACAGTCAAACAACACATCACAACAAAATATTCTTAAAAACAGGACTGAATTTGGCTGCTTTGGGAAGACAGACAAACCCAGAAATACAAAGCAAAGTATGAAGCACGGTAGAAGAACAATGTCTCCAATTCTAAAATTAAGAGCTCATCCCACAGCAGAAATCTGGAGGGGCTTCTTGGAAAATGCCCAGCAGCCAGAGGCATGACCCACTTTTGCATACTTATGGCTTGCTAATAGAAAATAAGGCACGAAGGGAAAGCAGGATTTTAGAATGTAAAGCATCTGAATAGGCAATCACACTGATGTTTAGAGGCCATTACTACAGGACCTCAGAAACTGTCCTTTCATTATTACCTTAAGTGCCGGAAGCTTTCGTTTTTTATTCTTTGTGAATACCGCACAGCAGTAGGAAAATCCTGGCTTTCTGTTCGGAGCTAGTCCTTTCATGCGGTAACGGCGCAGCTAACAGCTAAGGTGAGGCGCCGCGGGGGGCTGCCGTGCCGCCCCCCCCGCCCCGCCGCCAGCAGGGGGCGCTCCGGCTGCTCCGGGAGCCTACGCTCCGGTCCAACCACGGCTTTACCGTATTTTTAACTACGTTTCTAAGGATCAAAAAGGAAGGGATAGCCTAGATTTTCTTGTGTTTTGTTTCCCCCACCCCCCACCTTCCCCCAGAATTCCAAGGACAAGAAAGAAAATAAAGAAGAACACTTTAACACTGATTAAGAATACTGAACCAAATTAATGTCAGTTAGTCTGAAAAATATGCGGGGACGGTATTCTCATCTAAAGCTTAAATTCCACTTCCACCCTTATTCGGTGCATGCAAATCCTGAAATACCTACATTTTTCACCAGTGTCTGCCCTGAATCCTTCCTCAGCCTCATTTTATGCCAAGCTGTGATAAATATCATACCTTTCACACAAATAAGCATTATGTTCCCCCTAAATTAATGCAGATATCAGAGCTGTGTCTAGTACTTCAGTGCAATTCTGCTTGTCTATAAAAGCTCAAAGCACTGTTGGCAACGCAAAGACCACGTACCTGCCGAGGAATACGTCCATGGTACCAGGCATGGCTCCGCAAGTCTTCACTACTTAGCTGCAGTTCTTCCTCTAACTCCTTCTTCAATTTTTCTGGGCTGTTGTTCATAACTTGCCTCTCCCTAGAAAACTGCAATAAAAGATTAAAAGCTTCAACCGTGCCAAGTTTAGTGATTAACATTTTACCTGGGTTATAACTTCCATCACATGATCTGAACTAGCCACTGGAATGCAGGTGCTGCTGGCTTGGCTCTCTGGATTGTATTTGCAAAATCCAGCATTCAGTGAGATAACACGGGATTGTTATACACTGTGCGGA
Organism: Arenaria interpres; assembly: GCA_013399435.1. Taxonomy (NCBI): domain Eukaryota; kingdom Metazoa; phylum Chordata; class Aves; order Charadriiformes; family Scolopacidae; genus Arenaria; species Arenaria interpres. The sequence continues at coordinate 22,365 of VXAK01015467.1, forward strand.
ACAGAGCAAAGTGTTCTGTTTGTACACCAAGCTAATAATGACACACCTACAAAGGCACTTCTCATATTACTTTCTCTTCCCCATAAGAATTCTAACTAATGCCCCCCCCCAAAATGGAGCTGAACCCAAATACCCGCTCTAATATTCTTCCTCCTGTTTAAATTCCCATTTTAAAATTAAATTCTCCTCCCCCCATGTCTTTGAACCTATCCAATAAAGAACACTGCAAATGCATCAAGACAGGCTAACCTAGACCATACACAGTTGTTCAATATTTCTGTTGCACTAAAAAAAAAGTTTGCCAAAGTAGATTTTCAACCTTGAAGGGCTTCCTTCTAATAGTCATTAAATCTGCATGTCCAAAATGTTCCCTTTTTAAGGGAAAAAAGCTCTTGTTGCCCCCTAGTGCAAAAAGCATGAGATCTACTTGGATGTATCTGCATCGCTACTGTACAACTACTGTAAGATTTTCTGGAAAATTTCAATCTTCATCTTTTCTTGGAGTACAACTTCAGGGGGTGAAAGAGGGGCCTCCAGCTTGAGAGCAGACTAAAATGCAACGTTTTTCCCCAGTGCATTATGGATTTTTTTCTTAGCTCTGGATATGAGCCAAAGCTCACAGGTTCCCGTCACTGACACACTGATGTAAATATGCAACATATGCATTATTTAAAAAAAGAACTGGGAATGCTCGCCCACCAATCCTTTTCTTTCCGTGAACACTGCTCTCTATAGCATTTTCTTCTTCATATTGATACTCACAGCACCTAACCGTGGGAGCAGGTGGCACACATTTAGCACTTCTTTCAACAATCCTCCCTGCAATTTCAGCAGACTGAATTACAACTAGATTACTAGACAGCAGATTTTTGGTGGAATAATGCCAGAAGAGGCATCCTGCTGCCAAGCCTATTTAAACATGCTGGGAGCCCAGAGAAATTCTGAGATGAGTTCTCCTCTTCTCTCTGCTTTTCTCAGAGAAAACTAAGGCTTCTCTTAGACAAACACAAATGAGTGTAGTAGCTTGTACAGGAAGGCAACAGATAAAAACAACCTGGTAAAGAATCACTTTTCACCTCAGATTGGCTTCTGTGAACAGTGTGGTATTTATCCATAAAAATGTGGTTCAAAATGGACAATCATTTTCAACAAGGAGTAAATACTTTGTGCTTTTGTACAGTCAAGGCCTTTCATCAACTCCTTCCAAGCTTTACAAGAAGCAAAGTCTGTGCGGGAACAAACCATGCCACAGAAAAAGACCTTCACTGCAAGAGCTCTTCCATAAAACCGTGTACGGGAAGCGATTAAGTTACTGGGAGTAGAAAGAGTCATAGAAGAGGCTTGGTGTGGATTCAAGTCCGAAAGTGTATCAGAGTTCAAAACATAGTCAAGTAAGGCCAAAAATCTCCACTCCACTCCAAGGTCCTGTGACCTGTCAGACTAACATAGCTAAAGGCCTAGTGGCACACGCCTGCCGCCTCTATTTCCCAGCTCAAATGCCTGGGTACCCCATGTAAAGCTCACTGGCATTGATTCCAGAATTAACGGTTAAACCATTTCACTGCCACATCTTCTAGCATTTACATAAGCTGAAGGTAGAGTGAAGACTGAAAGATTGAAAGACTTTTCAAGAGCACTTTTCCCCTGACTGCACAAGGAAGTAGCCAGAGAATTTTTTAAGTCCCCCCTCCAAACTAAACAACAGTGTTCAGTTGTAATGGTATACAGACCTTCACATTCATAGTTGTGTATTTCGCTGATCTTCTGAAAGGAACTATTACTTTTGTGTGAACTGTATTTAAGTTTTTGAAAGATGCTTTTGACTGAATAGAGATTTTAAAAAACCCCAAAACTACCGTAGAAATTGTTACGATGATTCCAAAACCAACTCACTGTATCTCAGTGGTAGGCAAAGCTGCAGTAAATGGAACAGACTATAGCACCCAAATGTAGTAACTGAATTTGCTTAGGAAAGCTAGATTCTTAGCCAACAAAAAGAGCTATAGGTCTTTGTGAACAGACTAATTTCATCCATTATACTGACAGAAATTATCTTAAAAAACAGGCTGATCAAGTTACAGATACACATGAATTATAAATACAGCAGAGAAACCTAGAATTTCTTCTGGTGGTTAAATGGATTTTTCACTACTCAAACGAATGTAACGAGACACATACTGCACTTGAATAACATCTAGCAGCACAACAGGAAAAACATTTAAGGAATCCAAACCAGCTGAATTGTTAACATTCATGATTATTGGTTTGTTAAAAATCCTTTCCACCATGGTCTACCACAGTGAGTGTGCTCTGATTGCCAGAGGTCAGACATCTCCTGAGATGAAGCAAACGTGCTTAAATAACCCTTGTGCAACTCTGAACTTAGTGGAAGAACTCCTGTGGCTAGTACAAATCCCAAAATACATGGAGGGGGGAAACTGCCTAGGTAAGCAAGTTTAGTAATAGCACGTCTTCCTGGACAATTTTTTGTTGGCTGAAACTGATTTCTTTTACAACCTACATCCATTAAAAGAGAAGTGCGATCAATGAAATCGCTATAATCACATCAATCTATGCCCTTCTCAATGCTATACCCAAGGTCCTGCAAGAATCTCTGCATACACTGAACCTCCCATAGGGCAAGTAAGGGCTCAAAAATCACTCCAGGCACAGCCCACACAAGCATGTTAGTCTGTAAATAAGGAAGAGTGTAAGCTTAGAACAGCATAATTAGCTAGGTCAATTCACTTTCTTTTGAAAGAAAAGGTGACCTGTTCCACACAATGTGACACAGATACTTCAGCCTCATTTCCCAGGAGCACCCAAAAATTAATGGACAATAATGGCATGCTGTAAATTTGCACTAACTTCATAGTAACAAATTTTCATTTAGCAGTATGTCCTCAGTTAATGCCTTTGTCTAAGACTTTTTGTTGGCTCCTGCCCAGTGACAGAAAGAAACTTGAACTTACATTCACAGTTAGTTAGTGAAGTGGATGGTAAAAAGAAATTTAAAACAAAAAAAATCTAGGACAAAAATTAAAGACTTCAGTATATTCTGCAACGAAACATGGTTGAAGCGACATAGGGAAGCTTCCAATTCAAATACTTTAAGATTTCCAAGTAGTAACAACCCTGTCAGAGATCCCTGTAATATAAAAGCAAATCAAATCAGCAAAACTCTTTTCCTGACCTACAAAGAGCTCCCCCTAAGTATGTGTTTTCCAGAACTGTTTGTTCACATTTTAGTCACATTTTTTCCAGTCCTGGTGCTATTTTAAGATATTCCTGCTATGCTGACTTTTTGTGAACAGGTCTTTCAAAGAAAAATACAAAACTATTTAGCAATACAATATTACCAACTCCAGCAAAATCCCAGAATCTTACGTACATACCCAATGGAAAACCTAAAGACCCAAGAGTCTAGGAGGAGGAAAAAAAATTCCGATCAGTACAGTTATTTTAGAGTTTTTAATAAATGTCATGCAAGTTTATTACATTTCACAAAGGATTTCTACTTCAGGGCCATTAAACTAAAAGCAGACTGTTCTTACAGATGTAACAAACTACCCTTGATATTACATATTCTTTTACCTCTTTTCAGGCAAATATTAAACTAGCATACCAAAACCTGAAGAACATCAAAATTTAAGGAAGTAAAACATCAAAATATGATCTTATTCAGGGTAAATTTAAGGAGAAC
>VXAK01015468.1:557-45886 GCA_013399435.1 Arenaria interpres
TTATGTTTCCCCTTTTCCAGTCAGTGTGAACTTCACTGAACTGCCATGACTTCTCAAATATTGTGGATAGTGACTCGGCAACTTTATCCGCCGCTTCGCTCAGGACCTGCAGATGGGTCTCGTCAGGTCCCATGGACTTGGGTACCTTCAGTTTCATTAGATGGCCTTGAACCTGGTCTTCGCCTACAGTGGTCAGTTCTTCATTCTCCTAGTCCTTGCCTTTGCCTTCTGCAACTTGCATGGGGTGGCTAGAGCCCTTGCCAGTGAAGACTGAGATAAAAAAGTCGTTGAGTACCTCAGGCTTGTCCATATCCCGGGTAACCAAGTGTCCTGTTTCCTTCTGGAAAGGGCCTGTATTTTTCCTTGTCTACCTTTTATCACTGATGTGCCTGTAGAAGCTTTTCTTGTTGCCCTTTGATCTAACTCATAAAAATATTTTGATTCATCTGAATTGTCTGAGTGAGTTCAGCCCAGCTCAGCCCTTCAACTTGTGTCGCTGCAGCGTTTTTGATCCATTGCTAGGACTCACAGTACTGAAATTACCGTATCTTCAAGTCAAGACTTAAGGTCTTGGAAGCTTCCTGGGGACACTTCTTTCCACTGACTATGCAGTGAACTGAGTTGTCTTAACCTTTAGTTTCTGAATTGCATCTGTGTTAGAAGGATAGAGTGAGAAACTGGTTTGCTTCCCTTTTGTGAACGTGAAGGCTATAGAGGAGTACGTTGTATTAAGTGGCCCTTTTGTGAGCAACCTGCAAATGCTGGGCAACCTGTAGCACTTCTAGGACTTACTCTGCTTAGCTCAGTTTGCAGCTGCTGCTGATCATAGCTTCCAGGGACACTAATTTTATTCCCAGTGTGGTAGCCATCATAAGCTTTTCTATAAGCAGGGCATCCAAGAAATGGCTGATTGCTGTGTTCACCAGATAACGGATCTGTGTGCACTTTCAGTGATGCAGAACACTGGAGAGGTTCTGGCTAGCTATAAAAAAATATGCATGCTGAGAACAATTTCACTGGAACTACCTGTTTGTCAGGGTGAAGGACCCTTTCCTACATGGGGAAGACTTGAATGCATGTGAGCTAATAACGATTCTTAATTGGCTTTGTATTTGGTCAGGATCCAAAAAGAAGCTGATGAAGCAAAAGAGAAGGTCCTGGATTACAGTGAGAAGCTCAGCAAGGTGGCAGCAGACAAAGATAGCAGCGACCAGAAGTTATTTGCTGAACTGGATGACCTGACGAGAACAAAACAGTTCCTTGAAGAACGTTTGATAGAACTTATCAGGTTGGCATCAAAATGAACAGTAAGCAGAAGTCAAAATCCTAGCTTAGGGTGTTAGGGGATACTGCCTGTGTGGTTCAGTCTTGTATCCCTGAATTGAAGATACAGGTAATAGACAAGTTCATCAGCAGTTGAAATTTTGCATTTCCATAATGCAGTCAAAAATGTAACACCCAATATTATCTCCTTCTTAATTTGTTGTCTGTTTTTTCAAAAATATTTAGTTCTCTGCATGGCATGCATTTTTCTCCCCTCTTCCCAAGTGCTTTGGTAGGTTTCTTGGTCTGTCTATTTCTGAAAGCTCCTCAGAAGTTACAGCAAAGCCATTTTTACTGCGAAGCTGTCACCAACATTCAAATTGAGGTTGGTTAACAGTAAACCAGCACTGTTAATTTCTGTGTGTTTTTCTTTCTTTTAACTGTCTCTTTGCAGAGACAAGGATGCTTTGTGGCAAAAATCAGATGCTCTGGAGTTCCAGCAGAAGCTTAGTGCAGAGCAAAGGTGGCAGGGGGACACAGAGGTTAATCATTGTCTGGACTGCCAGAAAGAGTTCTCATGGATGGTGCGCCGACACCACTGCAGGTCAGTTTGTTGAACCTCTGTTACACTGTTCAAAAGCAGAATTCAGTATGAGAGTTTACATGGATGAAATACTTCTTAACATTCACAATTCATTGGTCAGAATCGTTGGTACAGGACATTGTAAAGGCTGAAGGAACACATGAGCTTACAAGGGGGTAGGAGATGTTGATGGGAAGATCCCTTGACACGTATTAAGGCAAAGATCTGGATGTAATTCTGATTTGTGGAGTCTGTCAGTTTCTCTTTCTGGAAACAAAGATAATCACACCCTACATATACATAGTATGTTTCTTTGAATGATGGTGCTTTAAATATATTTAGCACGCACAGCTCTGTGCATGCTGTAAACAATATTCACTAAGGTGATTTTGCTATTGTGATGGAAGTATTCCAGAATAAATCTGACATGCTGTGCAATTATAAATTTGGTTACTTACTGTAGGTATGTTCAGAGATAATTACCGATTGCAGAGTAATCTTTTTTTAAAAATTTAATATTAAATTATTTTCGATACAGTTAACCTGCTTGGAGTTATTAGCTACCCGATCTAGATTTATCCAAATATATTTAAGTGGATAAATTCCAGAGTCTTAGTGATATGTTTGCTTTGGCTCTTTACTGTTCTTTATTGTCACGGCCTGATTCATCATGTGAGGTATGTAGTACAGAGACTGCTTCAATTCCTTATGAATATGAGGACCATTCAATTGTATTAATAAGTAGTGAAGTAATTTCTGGTAACAACTTCCAAATTACTCATTTCTACTAAAATCTGTAAAATCAGGTTTCATGTTTTCACCTCCTAGTGTTTTGGATGATTATGAAAAACAAAACCATTAAGACTTAACAAGTAACAGTCATCTCTGCTGGGTGCTTTTCTTCATGAAAATCTTAACGTGTTCACTGAAGAGTAGTTGACAGGTTTAATACTGAGAGACTGCAGAGCGCAGAGGGCTTCTCCCCTCTCTGAAGGGGAGAGGAGTGATTACTAAGTAGAGACATATAGACAGATTCTTACAGTCCTTACAGTTGAGTTTTGCTCTAACTTAGTGTGAGCTTTGGCCTGTGTAATATTAAGTACATTTCCTTCGTATGTACTTCATATATATTTATTATTTATTTGGATTGCATATTTGTGGGTATTTGTTTTATGTCTTTATATTTAAACTTACATTCATTTTTTAAAGTATTTTTATGTTTTTTTCTGTTTTCCCTATTTATTAAGGCAGCAAAGTGTGAATGTGAATTTATGTCCTGTGTTTGTCAAGAAAACTTGCTTCACCTCAGAAAGCAGCACAGTCTGTATTATGATACCTGCCATGGATGTAGTGTTCGGGCTTTTTCAGAGAACAAGAGCTTTATGACAAAGCCCCAAACTGTTGCATAGATATGTTCCGCTTGTATGTGGTATTATTCTAACATCTGTGGTTTCAAATCATTTCTAGAATGTGTGGTCGCATTTTCTGCTACTACTGCTGTAACAACTACATGGTGACAAAGCCGGGTGGAAAAAAGGAGCGTTGCTGCAGAGCTTGCTTTAATAAGCCTAGAGTCATTGTGGACAGTACAGATGACTCTGGATCCAGTGCCAACCAAGAAGGATCACCAGCTTCATTGGAATCGCCTGTGTCACCGTCTGAGGGAGCTTTTGGTTAGTGTGTTGTTTGCGTGTTGTGGAGAAATAAATAGGGTTCTTAGACGTTCTCCAAGACACCACATGGTCACCTTCTGTCCCAAGGACCTGCATGTCCATGGAGTGCTTTCAGGGTGGGACTGGTCCCATCTTTGGTTGGTATTGACAGAAATTTGCATGTATATTAAATGAGTGTCAGTCAGTCTGAAGTTTTCGGTTGGTTCTAGTAGCCATCTAATGCTTCTGTAAGGGTAGAGGAATGGCCTAGTCTTCCCCCTTAAAGGTTTTGCTTGTTTGTTTTCTGGATAACCAGCTAATATTGTTGATGTTTCTTTTCACCTCCTTTTATGGCACAGTTGCAAGTGAAGCCTGTAAACCACCAGATGATGCAGCATTTGATATAATCACTGATGAGGAGCTGTGCCAAGTACAGGAATCAGACTCTCTCCACAATGAAAGTGAGATGGAAAGAGACTCTCTGGATCAAAGCGTGACAGATCTGTGAGTAAACACTGCTTCATGGAGAGGGAAATCTCTTGGGTTTTGTTTGGAGTGCTGTTGTTTTTTTTCCATTCAGTGAGGATAGCCAACCTCTGCATAAATAGAAGACACTTCTGTTCCCAGCCACATGTTCAGTAAATCAACACAAAATAATTTTGGCCTAGTTGCACAGTCAGGATCAAATCTAATAAATTGAAACAGCTGTGTCCTCTCCCTCCACCTGCTTCACCACAGCATGGAGGAGTGATCCCGGTTCTGTGCTGTCATCAGGCCAGCTGCCACCATTAAAATCAGCTTGCAGGCCATACTGGATCGCTGGTCATTCACACAACTTATAATGGGAGCTAAGTGATTCTCTCAGTCAGACTCAGTATTACTTAGTATCAAGAGAAGGAGGTGGAGAAAGATAAGGAAAGATGTGCTCTTTCTATGACAGGCTTCAGATGTGCTCTTTCTATGACAGGCTTCTTTGAACTGAATGTGAAATAGCTGTGTCTGTAGGATTCTTTACTACTTTAAAGATAACAGCTTACAGAAAAGAAAAAGAACAGCAATTGCGTAGCTAACTCTGGCACAAGTTTTTTCTTTTTTTCTTAAGAAAATTAGAGTGAATGCAGATTTCAGTCTTTTTTTTTTTTTTTTACATCTACTTCTACGTAAATTAGCAATGAAGAGGATTTAAGGCCATCTGAGTATCTGGATACTTGGTTTGCAAACTGTTGTAATATTATTGTTTAATATATATCCATGTTTATACAAAATATTTTCTTACTGTTCAAATATTTTAAAATATTTTCCAAAAATTCTATTCTGTAAAATGCATTATCTTTCAAAAACTTTTATATATTGGAGAAGAAAAAAAAAGAGTGATTTCACCTAAATTGTGTGCTTGTTTTGCTTCTGAGCAAAAAAATAAGTGTGATAAATCTAAATGCTAAACTGAAAATAGCCACAGAGTAACCAGCCTACTGCTGAGAAAACAGACTTAGAGTTTTTGCCCTCAAGAGACCCATTTCCGGCATAAACCACAGTGACTTGCAATTTGAGTAGAAGGCAGACTGTACAGATGGGCATTTGGAAAAAAAACCTTATCAAAATTCTACATTTTTGTTCCTCGGTGAATAAGATCTATGTATTCTGCCTGGTTTGTGTGCTGTTGACACTGACAGTATATTCATGTTCATCATGCATTGGGCAGACATGAACTAACTGAGCTTCACAATACTCTTGTGAAGTTAGTATATTGCCTTTCTTTTGCAAAGGACAATTTGCAGTCAGGGATTTTTGTTTGTTGGTTTTAAGAAGAAGAAAAAAGTGTACTGTACTACTACGTTGAATTCATGCTACCTCCAGAGGGCATATCACAGGTGAGTTAGCTCCGGAGAATACAACCAGGGGAAAAAAATAAATGTGTGTCACTGTTTTTTTCAGTTTGTGATTAAGCTAGATTCATCTTGTCCCACAGAGTATTCGGGCTGGAAGGAAAGATTGCCACTAACAATGGAATACTATTCTGAAAGGGCGCCCGTGCATCATCCTACTTGCACCATGTAAACTTTTAAAGGCTGTCCATCTCCCCTTGCTCACTGATCATAGGCAGGAAAGCCAGGAAATAGTGTTTTATCGTATGTCACTCTTGGCTCATCAGTGTTATGAGCTGGGGGGAGAGTCCTACTGTGGTCATACTTGGAGCTTGAGACATACTTTGCAGGGAACGTGAACCACACCTGCCCCTCCTCCTGACAGTGTCTGAAGGGTCTCACTTGTCTGAACGTTGGAGGAGAATGCAGGAGAATGGCCTTCTCATACTGCAGATGACTCGAGCATCTTGTGTTGATTGTGTGGTTTTGTGTTACGGGAGAGATGCAGAAGCTGTTATGTGAGTCAGACGATGGTGTGGCACCTGTGGTATGTGTTGAAGAAAAAAAGCAGAGCGCGATGTTGATTATGAGAGCACAGAAGTTCATTTGTCTCTGTGGTAAAGAGTATATGTGTGCCCAAAGCCTGAGTGTATCTTAGCACACGAGAAGATAATGCAACATTTTATACCATGGGTATTTGAAGGTAAACATGCCAGACCCAGTGTACAGAATGTGAGCAAAGGTTCTGCTAACCCTCTGTCTTGTCTTTAACAGCAGCCCATAGTAGATGTACTGATAATTTCCCTGTGGTTTTTTTCCCACCTTCCAAGGATCTGCAGTTCAGGGACTTTCTGAGCTACTGGTTTCACTGCTGCAGATTTCTCAGCCATACTGGACTGGTGGACCACCTTGGCTTCATGTAGACCTTTGATCATTTTTTTGAAAGTGACTAGCTAAATGTGGCCTGGTTTCTATGCGGATATTTCAGGTAGTCTTGAAGTATAAATAACAATCCACTGGCATCCCAATAATGTTCTCTTTGCATGAAACTGAATAGATGGGGTAGAATTTGCTTTGATATTGTGCCTGGATCCAGAAAGGATCCAAGATTATGCTTGCTAGATGCATGTCTGAGGAATGCATACAAATAAGTAAGTTTTCAGGCCACTTCTTTGTTGGAATTCTGCTGAAAATAGTCCAAGCTATTCAGGTTTTTTTGCCAGAGATTTGAACTAATTGGTGCAGCTCTAAAAGGGAGGGAGATGAGCAGCCAAGAAAGGGAAGAGAAGGGAGGCTGGATGTGCCAAACAGACAGAGAGAAGATCTGCAATAGCCATGCTCTGTTGCCAGAGTTTCTTACAGCCTTACTCTGCTCAGAGTGTCTGGATGAGGTTTTCACGCTGGTGTTAGCTTATTTTGGGTATGAGTCCTTGCTGGACTGGAGGACGGAGCTGATACTTAAAGCAGTAAATTGTCTTAAAGTAAATTGTCTATTCTATTTGTCCTCCTTTTGGTGTCTGCTGTACTGTTACTCTATTTTTCACTTGTTCTCCTCTTCACTTAACTCTGCCCCTGTAGTTCTTTCCTTGAAGTGGCATGAAATGGTTACAACAGCTTTACTTCTTAACAGCAGGCTTTGAGAGACTGCCTTTATTGGTACAAGTCAATTCAGAACCAAAGAAAACTCATCTTGGTCATGAGCTGCACAGGTTTGTGTGCAAGGTAAGACAGATGCTGTGCCAGCGTAACTCTGACTGACCTTGAAGCAGCTCTTTCCTTACAGTGAGGGTTAAGCAGCAGTTGCTTCGTACGTTCAGGTCTGTTATTTGAGTTTGGAGCAGCCTGATTGAAATCTTGATGTGAGAAGCTGAGAGAAGTTGTGCAATTGTGGTACGCCTTGCTGCTTCAAGGCTCAGGGGTTCTCTTTTGAAGTGTTGTATTTTTAAACTCTTTCATTTCTAAAGCATTCACATTTGCCTGTTGTGTTCTAAAACAAAAGGTACGATATTGCATAGCACTGGGTCAAAGTTCCCAGGGTAAACCAGTGCTCTGTATCTCCGTTTCCTGTCATTGTAGAAATTACATGCCTGCAATAGACGTCGTAGCAGCAGAATCAAGATCATAGACAGCAGAAGTTTAAAAAAAATAAATCAAAAAGAAAAAAAAAATTAGCGCGATCCTGGTACAGAAGCAAAGTTTATTAATACCTTGGTACTGCTATTGGTAGAAAGGACAACTCAGCCTGTCTACCCTGTGGTTGCTTTGTTTTGGATTCTTTTTTTCTTAATGACTCATAACACTCTTTCCTGACCTAATTACAGCTCACATGGCTGGGCAGGGTGCCAGCCAAAAGGGCATGTGGTCCGATGCACTCGCTGCCTTGCCCAGAACCAGCCGGGGAGAGGAGTGGGGACAGGGGCACCTCTCGCCACCCTCTGCCAGGAAAGCCTGCCTTGCAGCTGTGTGTTGGGATGGCAGCTTTACTTGTCACACAGACAGTGTGAAAGCACAGCACGTTCCTTCCTAGTTCTGTTTTTAAGGGTATTGCACCATTTCACTATGGGAGAAACAAGAGAGATTGTGTAGTTAGGAAAGGATTGCCTAAGCAGCTGTTTTCTAACGGGGAAAAGGTGACGTGGGCACAATGGTGCCGCTAAAGGGTCAGGTACCACTGAGCTGCAGTGATCTGGTAAGAAGGACCGAGTGTTAATGGGGAGAGACGGAACATCCAGACTGAGTGTAGTTATTGCAAGAATGGTTTGAAACGGATTAAAACTGGTATTTCCAAGTTGTAATGCAAAGGACTTTCGGCCTGTGGGCTGGACCCAACCCTGCCTTCATCATAGGCAGCCCACAGCTGCATAAAGCCCTCTGCCTGCTCCTTTCCAACATCCCTTCTATCTTTTCCCTGTTCCAGTCTCCACCCCTGTTCTGCTACTCTCTGCTCGGCTTTTGCATACATTCTGCCCCAGCCTGCACTGCCCCCTTTGCACCTTTTTGCCTCCCACTGGGAAGTGGAAAGGAGGGACTGCAGGAAAAGGAAGGAGAACAACTAAGGAATCCCCAGTTTTATGGCAAGGGGATGCCTGGAAAAGGGTGCCAAGGGGATGTCTGGAAAAACAGGCTGGAAAGATGTCATGGTGCAAAGAATGTGTGGGGAATTAGGGTGTGAGGGTTTGTGTCTAAGGAACCAGGTGCAGTGTGATATCCCTTGTGTTGACAGGGGCCTAGTCATCTGGCAACATGAGCTCTGTTAACAGAGGTGAGATACGAAGATGTGTATGGGAGATTCAGGCAATGAACCTAATATTAGATGTAAGGCAGATGAAAATGCTGCTTTATTACTGAAATTTTAGATGAATGCTAAAGGACCGCGTGTGGAGACCTTCTCCCAAATGGAAAAATATAAAAAAAACCACAAAAAACCCAACTACACAAGAAACCCAGCATAAAGATTGATATGTGTATGTTTTTAATCTACAAATTTTCACTAAATGAATGAGCCGAACTAAAATATACATCTTTGAAACAAAATTCATACATGATTCTGTTATGAACACCTTTCACAGAAAACCAGCAGGCCGCAGGGTGGGTGAATGTCTCAGCCTCTCTGGAGTCAAGAAGTCCAAGTTAGCCTTATATCGTGATGAACAGCATTTTATCTCATTGTTTCTTATACGTTTTGAAGATTTTCTACACAGTTAACTCAGTTACCGGCGTTGTCTTAGGATCAGCTCTGACCAGGAAAAGCAGGAAGTACTGAAATATCATGATTAAGATAGGTTGGCCTAAAGCCGATCACAATGTCTTTACTAGTGGGATTGTATTTCCTCTTTCATGCAGATTTCTTATCTCAGTATTTATAAAAAAATCCAACAACAAAAACAAAAAAGAAGCTGTAAATAATTGTCAGATATTCTAGGCAGTTTTATAGTGGGTACATGCTTGTTGCATCTGCATTATTTGAGGCCGTAAAAGTCTTAGAGCCTTCCTCTTCAGTGATTTGCCATTGTTTAGCTGTAACTTGCCGTTTGATGCAACTTGAGTTTTTAATAATTTTCTGTAAATTCCTCCTGAATTTCACCCCCATGAAGAAATACAGAACAGGGTTAAGACAGCCATGGAAATAAGCAAGAGCTTCTGTTATGATGATTGCATATTCAAAGCTGCTGTTCAAGTTAAAGCTCCAGTCTACGATCTTTATCAGTCTCAAGAAAGTATAGGGTGACTGAGTAAGAATAAATATTGCAACAAGAGAAAATATTTTTTTTAGAGATTTGTTCTTTTGAAAACTCCTGGCACGCAGTAAGGTTCTAATAATTAGTGAGTAGCAGATTATCATGGCTAGCATGGGAATAAAATAGCCAAGGGTCACTTGGATCACTTCAAGAGCAAGTTCTGTGCCATGGTTTGGGTATTCTTCCTGACATACTGCCTTATCAAAACTAAATACCTTACTAAAAATAAACTGCGGTGTGGCAAATGCTAGTGAGATCACCCAGATCAAAACACAGACTAATTTGCCCCATGTCATTCGTTTGGTTTGACACATATGTGCTTTGGTGGCAAAAGTAATAGCAATAAGCCTGTCAAAGGTGATGGATGTTAGAGTTAACATTGAAGTGTACAAGTTCAGGATATACAAGCCCCGTATGATACAACATGCCACGGTGCCAAAAGTCCATTCCTGACCAGCAGAATATGCCCAGAACGGCAGCGTCCAAAGGAAGACCCAGTCAGCTATTGCCAAGTTCACCAAAAACACATCTGTCAGTGTCTTCAGTTTCTCATAGAAAACCAGTATGACAAAGACCAGCGCATTTCCGGCTAGCCCAAGGATGAAGACAACCGAGTACACACAAGGCAGGAAGACTGTTGTAAATGTCTTAAGATTCTCACTTCCATCTTCATAGGAATCAGGGTTGGAGAAGTTATAATAAAAGTTATCAGGATCTGAAGTTGCCATGTTGCCTTCTTTTTAAAGGCGGCCTGTAAGGAGACACATTGAGATTTTTTTACTCAGCAAGTAATGAAATCCCAATGCATCCAGGAGACAGACAAAAATCCTAAGTGCTAACAGATAAGAGCTGTAGTAAAACATCCATCATCAACAAAAGCAAATATATTTATCTGCTGAAGAAGGTTGTCTTGACAGTCAAGGCCCGAACACAACAGCTGGTGGATTTAAACACATCCTCTGTTACCAGATTTATACTCACGGCAACTCAGAAGATAAACAAGACAATTACAGAGGCTTCCGAAAACAGATTATGGATTAAGCTTTCAAACACATCAGTGGTTTGGTGTTTGGATCAAGGGATTCCTCATGGAGGAACCCGTGAGAGAAACAGAATTAATTTTGCCAAATTCAGCCTTTGGGCTCAGGTTGCAGGCTGTAAGCATCAGAGCGGTTTGGCTTGGGTTGGACCTGTCTCAAAAAGTAGAGTTTGAGTCTCAGTGAGCGAGCGCTTTAGAGCTTGTGGTTCAGCCTTAGCTCGTTGTTTAAATGTTAGTCACGTCATCAGATGGCGGCACTTCTTTCTTTTCCCTTCTCAAGTGACTTGCTGAAAATGTGGAGGATTTTCATTGATGTCTTTTCCTCATTTGGTTTTGGTTAATCCGTTTCAAACATTTTTATTACTGTCAGAGAGAGTAATACTTCTCTGTCGACCCACCTCCATTGCATGCCCTCTCAGATGCAGTATGGCAGCATCAGCCCTCCATGGCAAGGGGATGTTTTCTGTCAGGGCTGTTGCCAGCACATAAGAATAACAGAAACAACCAGATTTGCAAGGTGTTCACCTTGTAAATAAAGCCTTTTGTGAGACAGGTTAATGGGGGTTTCAAAGATTTAGCCTAAGGTTAAATGTCCTGTCCCTTGAGCTACAAAAAGCGCGTCTCTATGGGACTAGTCCCACTGCAAGTTATTACTCAGCATAAGATTAGCAGAATTCACCTCTGAATCATTTAGATTTGCAGGAAGGCCTCGCTTGGGTGAGTTACGTGTGTGCAGCAGATTGAACGTTACCCGAAAAGGTAGTTTCTGTGGTGCCAAGAAGCAGAGCCAGTGCAGTCTGTTAGTCACCAGAGAAGTACTATAAAACTGCTTGCGCCTTTAAAAAGTTACTGGCTCTTTATAAAATACTTTACTTTTCAATTCAGATGGAGGCCAAGCACGGGATGAAGAAAACCTGCAAAAATAAGTTAGGCTCAACAACATTAAGGCCATGTATACTGGAACAAATGGAGGCACTCTGTTTTATTTTACCTACTCCTTGCGACAGCAGTCAGCTGGTGTTTCTTGTCTCTGTCTTGTAAAGGAAAGGTGTTTTGTCCTCTGAGCTGAAACAAAGTAATTACCAGACACTCAGTTTTGTAGTCTGATAACATAACATTCAGTTAGTAACCTTACTGAAGTCGTACAGATACTCTGGTGTCCAAGCATACTGGAAATTAGCCTTTAGGATAGTCTTATTGACTCTTGTAAAAGAAGAATTTTTAATCTAATGTCTATTAAAACAGACCAGTAGGCTTGTTTCTCCCCCAGTGGATGGTAAGGTCTAAGAGGAAGTCCAGCAACTTCCTTTAAAAAGGTTTTCATTTGTTCATAATGCATTGTTATTATGTTACCTGATATTTTTCTAGCCAGAAGCTTTTAAAGCATCCCGCTCGTTACTAACACACCTAGGCTAGAACCCACATTGTATGCTGTCTCAAACATCAGAGTTGTTATGCCTTGTCGGACTAGTCATTCATGGACTTACTCCAGCTTTCCTCAAAGGAAAAAACAGCAGTAATCTTTCTACCTGAGGAGAGAGTGGGAAAGCATCGTGTTAGGTAGATAGGGAAGGAGGAGGAAGAAAATTCCCTGCCGAGGAGAATAGTGATCAGGATGAGTTAATTTGCAGGGAAATGTTGTTACAGTCTATGTGGATCAGGTCTAGGTTGCAGAAAGATTTAGAAGTTTAATAGAAGCTTAAGTTGGATAGGAACAACATCACTGTTAGAAAAGTGAGCTAAAGAGAGTCACGTAGTGTCCAGTGTGTTAATACAGGATTTGCTTTGAGGTTGGTTCTGTTAAAGTTAACTCTCAAATTAATGAAGCAGAAATGCAGGCAAGTGGCGGAGAGTCTGAACTAGCTGTTCTGGTTTGATGCAGCATAAATAGTTCTCCTCCTGTCACCAGAAGGCAGCTCCTTATCATTTCCACCATTCTGGGAATTGGGCATCAGAGGAGCTGGTACTCTCAGTGTTACAGGGGTTTTTTCCCCATTTGGTCTCCATGGTCTAATTTCTGTTGTGCTGATCAGCTATCCTGCTTTAGTAGCTGCACCTGAAAAGCAGGGTTTAAAAAGCAATAATAAGTGATCTTGCCAGTTGTCCATTTCTGTTGTCTCAGGGTTCCAAACAGAAAATCCACTATAGTTCAATCTTTTTTTTAAAAAATATAAATAAGAGGTAATTTTAGCATATAATAATAAGAAGCGTTATTTGCCATGACAATATATTCAGGCTATAAACAGAAAAAGGTAAATAGTGCTTATCAGCATCGTGTGATGTGTCTTCCTTAGAAATGAACCCATTTCATTACAAAAGGGTTTTGAGATAGTAATGAGAAAAGGTGAAATTATTTCATACATATTTGTTGGAAGACATGAGGACATATCAGGAAGACTCAAGCACATACCAGTTGGAAAAACAGATTCTAGGTTTAAGTGGAAAGGAGATAATGGACATACACCCTCTGAGTTCCAGATATCAAAAAATTTTGTCTAAAGATCTTTTTCAAAAACTAGCAAGTGTAAAGCAAAGAACTACTACAATAATAAGGCATCAGGAAAGATTTAATAACAAAACTAGAATGCAAAATCAGTATCTTCAACAGTTAGAATAAAACCCCACGCTTTCTCTTGAATTTTGCATAATCAGAATGGAGGATATGTATGATACTAACAAAATCATTCAAAATTGGATATTTCTAAAGCTTCTTCTTTTTGTTCTTTTAAACTGTCTGCTTATTCACCTGAAGTCAAGAAAACAGTCACTTACTGGACGATGTTGCATCTTAGGGGAACGCAGTCGTCTTATCTTTCAAAGGAAATGTGAAAGCAGCAGTTTGCTTTATTTATCAGTGCTGAAGCCTGTACCACTGCATCACAGCTTTCGTAGTTGTTGTTGAGCAAAGCAACACGATATGAAGTTATTCCTTTGTTTTGATTCTTGAGTGATGCTACTATAGATACAACAGCTTGAACAAGTTGTGTTCTCAAGATCCAGTTCAAATTCACTTATGTGTGGCCATTCGTCCGAAATGTCCAGTCAAATTGATTTTTCAGAAATTAATTGCAAAATTAAAACTTAATCTGTATTTACCATTTTCCTTTTTTAACCACTCGTGCATATTTTGTGACAATACTGGATTTTCCAATTCCTTCTAGTTTTTCTGGGGCAAAAATATTCTAGTGACAGTTTTCTGTCAGATTTTGTTGTCCATCTGAGATGGGGTGGACATGGCTAGAAAGATACTATGTTGGTGACCGTCCCCAAATGAGTTTTTTACCTTTAAGGCAATCTCAGCTGTAGTTAAAGGTAGCACCTGTACTATATTTTCTTTCAGAGTCAATGGGAGAAGCTTGGAGGGCCTCCATACATTTACAAGAGAGCTGGAGGGGGCCTACCCTATGCAGGGGTGACTGTTCTCACTTGCAGCCAATGCAGGGGTGGGAATTGGCTTACAGCCTGTGGGTACAAGATACAGGAGAGAAATAGTTGTGAGGAGGCTCTTGAGAGTGTGCAGGGAAGTGGAGGTGCCTGGGTGACGCTGCTCGATCGGTGTAGAAAAGTAGTAGCCTTACTCATGGATGGATTCTGCGAGAGAGGACGCAGCATTCAGAGAAGCTAGTCCATGCAGTTAGATCTTTGCAGCAGCCTGTGGTACAGTAGCTGGAGTGCTTCTGGGACTCCATCCTATAGAGCAGTGTGCTTGTACTTCTGAGTTTGGTACCTGCAAATGTGTATTAAAAAAACAATACCAAATTTGACTTGCCCCTACAGCATCATTTGCTGAAAGACTACTTGTATGAGAAATGCCAGGCCCCGTAGAGCTCTTTAAAATTGAGTTCTCCCTTGTGCTTCATTGCATGTGGTAGCAATTCCTCTGTCTCCGAGAAACAAATCTGTAACAAGGCGCTAAGTATTTACAAACTGACCCTGTCAAACAGAAGAACAATAGGTTTGCAACAGCCACCTGCTTTTAGCAGTTATTTTCCGATGCAGAATAGGGTGTGAGGGTGGTAAAGCAGTGGCTAAGCTATGTGGTAGCACATGGACCCTAAACTGATGTGAATGTCTGTCTTGAGAAAAGATAAAGTTTCCTCCACGTTGAAGAGGGCCAGCAATCGGCCCTTTCTGCCAGAGAGGCCCATTTAAATTCCTTAGAACAGTGTTCAGAGTCACTTTTGAAACGTCTTAGTTGTGCCTTTATGGAGAGCTCATCTGAGCTACTCTGCCAGCCTAGTTCGCAATTGCAACTGCTGTTCCTCAGTCACCGGAGATGCTCCTTTTTAGACTGTATGGGCAGAGATGGCCTTCCCATGGAGACCAGTACCCTCCTGACACCCATTTGCCCGTATCCGTACACAAGGAACCCTGGAGTTACTTCTGTGTAACTTCTAATAAACTCTGTACAAAAGAAGACTGCAGTATCAGCAGCATTCAACCCTTTATCCTGCAGTTGGGATCAAAAGAAACTCAGAGATACTTTACTTCAGCTTGTTAGCCTAGCTGTGATTTGACCCGTTTCCTCCCTTGTTTCATAGACTGTGTTTCCATAAAATATTTTTTTGATGGCCCGCTCGAAGAAGCCCTCTCCAGCATAGAAATGGTGAGGGCTGCTGCTGTGTGTGGCTGTGTACCTGTAACTCTGCGAGACCGCATGGCCTGCCTCAGTTTGCCTGCAGGACAGCCACTACAGCATGCAGGAATTACCACTGTTAACCTCAGAACTGTGGTAAAAGTAGATGTGAACTGTGTGAGTTTATCTCAGGGAGAGGGCTGACAGACGAGCCATGGGTCAGCGTGAGGAACGTTGCATTGTCTAGTTGTGAAGCCCCCTGTGTGGAGAAACCACAGCGACTGCAGGGAACCTGCCGGCCCTGGGATGGAGCAGCCCCTGGGGAGGTACAGGCTGGGCACTGAGGGCTGGGCACCAGCTTGGCTGAAAGGGCCTGGGGCTCTTGGGGGATAGTGGTGTAAACTTAAGCCAGAAAGTGGCTTTGCTATACCTCTCCTATAATTCTGCCTCAGGTTCACAGAATCATGGAATTGTCAGAGTTGGAAGGGACCTCTAGAGATCATCCAGTCCAACTCCCCTGCCAAAGCAGGGTTGCCCAGAGCACATCACTCAGGGCTGCATCCAGGCGGGTCTTGAAGAGCTCCAGAGCCTCCCTGGGCAGCCTGTTCCAGGGCTCTGGCACCCTCACCGCAAAGAAGCTCTTCCTCATATTTGAATGGAACTTCCCATGTTCCAGCTTGTGCCCGTTGCCTCTCATCCTGTCACTGGGAACCACTGAAAGGAGTCGAGCTCTATCCTCCCTCAACCCACCCTTTAGGTACTTATAAGTATTAATAAGGTCTCCCTTTGGCCTTCTCTTCTGCAGCCTGAAGAGTCCCAGCTCTCTCAGCCTTTCCTCAAAAGGGAGATGCTTTGTCTTTGTTGCCCAACGCTGGACTCTCTCCAGCAGTTCCCTGTCTCTCTTGAGCTGGGGAGCCCAGAACTGGACGCAGTATTCCAGTTGCGGCCTCACCGGGGCAGAGCAGAGGGGGAGACCGACCTCCCTCTCTGGCCACACTCTTCCCTACGCAGCCCAGGATTCCATTGGCCCTCTTGGCCACAAGGGCATATTGCTGGCTCATGGAAAGTTTGCCATCCACCAGGACTCCCAGATCCTTCTCCTCAGTAGCGCTTTCCAGAAGATCCACCCCTAACCTATATTGGTTTCCCTCTAATATCTTCTAAAGAACTGTGAAAAGAGAAACTTCTAAGGTATCTAAGAAAAAAACAGCTCATTTTTGGGAGTAAATATCTCACAAATGAAAAACACTAGGGTTACCGATAGAGCTGGCTGTAGCCTTGATGACAGGCTGTGCAGTATTTAGGCTCTTTGGGGCAGTGGCTTGGCAGTATTTCTAGTGCTGATTGCCATAGCCATCTATTTGCTGCCTCCTGCTGGGGAGGGGACTTGAAAGCACCCTGTTAATCCCAAATTGCTTGTTTTGAAACCTGTTACCTGAACCTCTTGCAAATACAGCATGTGACTGATGACTGAAAGCTGTCTTCATCTCAGAGCCTCTGCCAAACCCCTGCCATATCACAATACTAAAAAAATCTCAAAAGATCGTCCCTTGGAGCACAAAAGTATCCCTTTGTCATGCCTATTTCCTTAGCTTACTTTCTCTGTATGCACCAGTTGCCTCTGGTACAGATAGTTACTAGCGTAACTAGTTTTAAGGCAGGGCAGTTCTTTCGGGTTTTTGTTTCGTTTTTCACATAGGATGTAGCATAGTTAAATCCTACATTTTTTTCAAAGAAATGGCTTGGATTTCCTGCCTACCAGTATGTGGGCCACTCACAACACAGTGGTGGATCTTCATGTCTATCCATGTCTTTTCATCAGCTGCATATGGGATGTTTTCCCATCCCTACATATGTCAGGGTCCTCCTGTGACCATTCTATCCCACTTCCCACCTGTACATACTCCTTCACACAGGATACTTGTTTTGTACCTTTTCAAAAACTCAGTAAGCTCATGAGCTCATGCTCCATCCCAAATCATGCCTCTCTTCTTGCCCACACTAAGAGCTGCCTGTACATCCTTTCTCCAGATCCTTGGCCATACTCTTTCTTTCTTTCTTTTTGTTGGGCTGGAGAGGAAGGCTGATAGCTATGTTAGGGTGCCTAGGATGGGTTCTGACCTGCTGGGTAACAGCAGGCCTGAGGAATCATTTGTGAACTCCAGCGTAACGCCTTCAATTGGTTCTTGGCATGAGATATTTACAGAGGTGTTTGCTGGGCTAAGATTTGAATTCTGAAAGGGACTTCTTATTTCTAACTTCCAATGCTATTTTTGATGTTGGTCATGACAGTATTTCGGTATCATTTGCAAGAAATGCTTGCCATATGTAAAACAGCCACACTGTTCATCCAGCTGAGGGACAATGACCAACAGTAGATGTCTGAGGAAGAGCATAAGAACAGGACAAGTATGAAGTCATACTTCAAAATATCTGACCAGCCTCTGACAATCTGTGTCTCAAGGATTTGCTGAACCAGAGTTGTTCTCTTCTTGTTGTAGTGTCTTTTTCATGTTTCTTCCTGCTTTTCAGCTCCACTTCATTTCACTTTCAAGAGAAAGTAATAGAAACAGCCTGGGTTTTGATGCATGAGGGTGCATATTCGTAAGCTGTGGACTTGGCAAGCTGCAGGAACATCCTTAATGCTGCCATCTACTGCAAATAGGTCATGTAAGAATAAATTCTCTTGTCAGGGAGACAAGAGCTCCAGTTAAATCACAGGACTCTGTTTCTTGTGTTTTCCACAGGTGCTACCAGACCATAGTTTAGACCATTGCACTCAATAGGATAGCAGGAAGAGAAGGATTTTCTTTGTGATTGTAATGCACTTACATTTAAAAGACAAAGTAGGAGACTTAGTGCTCCTTTAGCCTGTAGTGAATAGGTGAGGAGAATTTATTGGTTAGAGCAGCCAAGTGGCAAGCTAATCACGTAACCATGTGTTAGGTTACAGCAGCAGCAGGAGTAAAGAATATTACATGTTAGAGGAGAACATGAAATGTTTATTGCTCCTGGGATTTAATTTACATTTCAAGGTCCCAAAAGAAAGGTGAAATGAACGGATTAAAAGGAACTCTAATGGCATCACACAGTAAATCATAGAGTTTGTCACTTCTGAGAAGCCCATAGTCCTGTATGCTCTTGGTCTGTATGAATCCAAGGCTGTGAAATTAAGGCTGTGTACCTATCACGATGGGAAGGGAGAGTTATGTGGATCACAGCATGAAGTCTGTTGCTGTTCACACTGTGCAAGCAAAATATATCTATAGGATTACAAGCTGTAACTTAGTTTTCCAATTTGTTAGGGTTTTTTTTTAGAATCAGTTATTATTATCTTATCTAATTGTATAAAGATAGGTAGTTAATAACGAAATTACTTGTATCACTTCCTAAGTATTTGCATAGAAGTTGTATGAACATTTACAGACCAAGATGTATTATGTCATTCCTACATTTCAGTGGGTGGGTAATGTTTGGTTATGGCTCAGGTTTTGGCACTTACAGGTTTGAGTTTTCCCTGTAGCTCGCAGCTGTCTCCTTAGGGTATTAGCAGTGGCAGTATGACTCTGAAGAAGTCAAAAGTCACCCAAGAGGCTACAGGAATAAGAGAATATGAATTCCACAGATAAAAGTGCTCTATGAGTTCAGGAAATGCGTAGACAGTGGGTGCAGTTTAACTTGCAGTCATAGCAGTGAATTCTTCCTGGTTCCAATCGATAGTGTCACCCCGCTGAACTCATCCATGGTTGCATGTGCTGGCATAGTGTACTCAGATGCTGCTAATGACCAGCTGAAGGTGCTGTTACCTGGAAGTGTTTGCACCTGCTCTTGTACTCAGCAGTGCTGCTTGCAGAGCATGGTCCTGTAGGATTTAAAAGAAAATGCTAAATCCCTGGCATTTTTCTGGGAATGGCAGCCTAATTTTCTCAGTTACCAACCTGCTGAGAGGCAGAGAAGCAAAGTAAGTATCAGTTAGAGAAGCTCTAACTTACTTGGAAAGTATGAGCCTATGTTTACTTACTCTCAAAGTCATTCTTCTCTCGGTGTCCTAGTCCTGTAATTTGTAGCTGGTGCTACTCCAGCGTTCACCCAGAGCATGCACCCTTTTTGAGGTAAGGAGTGGATGGCAGGTTCTTCCATCTACTCTCTCTCCTCTCCTGGGCTCATCATGGTGTGGAGGAGGCATCCTGCTTTGTCATCCCAATCAGCTTTTTCAGTCTATTCGTGTTTGGATTATCCAGTGTTTTCTTACATGGAAAGAAGATACATGGTAGAGATTCTACAGGATAAAATGTTATGTGTACCATTGTCAGAATAAGGAACTGGATAATACGTTTGTAAAACACCTCACAGATTAAATCCAGGGAAAATATCATATCCCTGTGCAAGCTTTGTTTAAAGGACATGTCTAGACTGTTTTGCTTGTGTCTGCCCTCCTTCAAGTTTTCTACATGTCAGGGAATATTTAAAACCTGGCGGTGTCTCAATAGGGAATTCTCTTAAGACTGTTGAAGAGGTGTTCTGGATGTATGTATTCCTCTTAGCTTGGGAAAACAGGATGGGAACAGTTTTACGTTTATGCACAGTGGCTGACAGAATGGGGCTGCAGTTTTGCCCAGACAGTTTTGTCACCAGAATGAGCAAAATAAAAATTCTGTAATTTGGCATCATGACTATAAATACGTTTCCTTTTCAGGGAGACATCAGCATGCAGATAGCATTTGACCACATACTACTCAGACAATCATGTCTTTCCTTTTTTTCTCTTGTCCTAGAAACAGCACATGTAATTCTTCGACCTTTGATGAATCGGAGGAGTGGCAAGTTGCTCAAGATGCTGAGATATGCTTGTTGAAGTCAGGAGAAATCATGTAAGCAGAACAATTTTGTTACTAGAAGGCTGAGCTCAGATAATCAGCTCTGTGAACACGAGCCTTACAGACTGCTGGAAGAGCTGATCGCTTGTGTCCCACATTAGAATTTGGTCTGAGGAGGAGCAGAGACTATAAACTACAGAGAACAGCAGTAATGAGCCAGGTCCCCTCTTTTGAGTCCCACAAAACTTTAGTGCCAGTGGGGAATAAGGAAAGATTTGGGTCCATGTCACATCAGAAAACCTTCCTTCCTGTTCTTACTGGAGGAGGTGCTGTGAACAGGAAGGGGGCTTAGAGGGAAGGGTGTGTAATTCTAGTAGTCACTGGAAGAAACTGTAAGGGAAAGTCAGGGAGTGCAGTGCTAGTCAGACTTTTGTCACAGGGAGGGAATTCATGGCCTTTTGAAGCATGTATCTGTTATTTATTGGTGGCTTCACAGAAACTGTCTCACCTCCTCTGGTTGCCATAGCATGCCATAGCAAAAATTGTTCAGCTGGGCCTCTGCTCAACTTATGTGAACAGTGTGCACACTATTGTCTGCATGTATTCTGTTCTGAAATTAATAATTATGTACATTAGTGATACGCCATATCACTTGCACAGCCACGAAGGGAATCTAACATATGAAAATGCCTGTGACTTCAAGATACTCCCCTTTGCTCACTCTTCCCTTAAGCCTAGCTTTGAACTTTTGGCTTAGTTATGGGGAAGGTGTTAAATTTTGGACTGCAGGGAGATAAATTAGTCTGTGTTTCAATCTTGTTGCTGCTGGTCAGAGAACCAGGTAAATGAAAGAGTAACTAAAATCATAGCTGGGCTGTTAGGGCAAAATGAAGAGTGATCATTAGTTTATTAAAATCAAAAATCACCTGAGACACCCCAGCAGTTACTTCAGCTAAGAGAAAGATAACAAGGTAAGCAAAACAATATAAAGCTTTCTCTCTGGCCAGAGTATAATAGTTATCATAATAAATCAGCTGTGATCCATAGCCACTGTGTAGTCTTGGAAACTGAACTCCTCCTTACTCTAGAACAGCAAATCATCATGGTGACTGCGTGATATCTTCTGGTAAATGTGTTGATTTTTGATAGCTGCTGACAAACAAATCACAGTACTGTGATTTACACTGATTTGGAAACAATTTATTTGGCCTAAAGAGTGCTATGTTGGACTAGTTTTAGTTAGGGTAACATAGGTAAGATCCATAGCTCTTAGATCCATAGCACTTCAGGTTTCCCCTGAAGAAAGCAAGCAGCATTCTCCTGTTTAAGGACCTCACTGTCTGCAGTCTGAAATAGGCATCAGAATGAGGTAGGCTAATGTAATGCTTCAGGACTTGGGATCAGCTGGGTGCTAAGAACTCCCTTTTTAACTGGAAGTACTTTGAGTCAGCTTTTATGCAGCTTGTTTGGGTAAAACAGACCAAGCTGTAGCATTAGGTGCTTCAGCAGATCTAGGCAGAGCTGCTCTTCACATTCCATCCATCCGTCCCCTCTGTTCTCCCGATCCCTATTTCCTGTACAAAAGATATCTAGAAAGGTGAATAAATTCGGTGACTGGTTTTTGTTTAAATTTTTGTTTAAAAAGAACAGTAGAGGGCAGCAGACTCTTTTGTTTTACCATAGTAACTCTAAAAAGCTTTATTCACATAATAGCTTTTTCTAGTGGAAATTAAATAAATGAGTAATACCCACATTTGCTAGAGCAGTGAAATTACTTGATATCAGTCACCTTTTCTTTAGTTCTTCCCTTCATCCAAGGCTGAATTTTCGTGCATGTTGTGGACCTGTCACAAAGTTACTGTGGAGTCTGCCTCAAATACATGGAAAATAAAAAGCAATTTTTAATGTTTTATTGTTTCGTTCTGAGTAATTAGATGGGATCTCTTAAAGTAATTGTATTTTTCTCCCTCACAGGATCAAATTGCCCCTTACAGTGGAAGAGATCTTAAATTTTGGGGAAAGCAACAGAGAGCTGTTCATTAAATCCAGCACCTACAGTATCATTCCCATCACTGTTACAGAGATGGGGTTAACAATTAGCTGGATCTTTTCATCAGACCCTAAAAGCATATCTTTCAGTGTTGTCTACCAAGAATCAGAAGACACACCGCTGGATCAATGCAAAGTAAGGTCTTTGTTTCCTTACTGCCTTAGAGATTGTAGTACATTACAGTCGGCCACCTGGAGGAATCAGCAAGTGTAGCTAGGAGCTCTCCACAAGAGTGCCAGTTGCCATTGCATTAAGGACATGTTTCTCCAATTAAGCTACAGTTATCCTGAAGGCAGAGCTACATCTTTAATTAAGTGATGCTGCCTGCAAAAGTTGAGTTGAAAAGCACTGTGGCTTCTATTGGTCGCACCTGAAATTCATGCACTACTATTAAGGAAAAATAAAAGTCCAAGCCTGCAAAATTAATCTTTTTTCTCTCCTCAATATTATTTAATTTGTGAACTGCTTAGGACCGATCTTGCCAGGCTCTAAAGCAGAGGCCACAAGGAGACAGATAAATTCATTGGGTTACCTACAGTTCTTACAGAGAAGCATATATTTGAAGTGCCTTGATAGTGTGCAAAAGTGCTTTGCCAGTGCCCAAGGTACCATTTTTCTACGTGCTGTCCATATTTCATGAAGATTATGGGTTAAGTGAATCTATGTTACTCAGCTAATTGCAAAGTCTTAATGAAGACAAGGCAGCTGTTGGTTTAACCCACCACGGTAGGGGGAGCTCTAAGGCTGTGATTTCACTGGGGGAGTAAGACATTTATGCATGCATTAATTCCCGGTGACTAACTCCATGTAAAATCTCTTTTTTTCTGAATCTGAAAGCCAAATGAAGAGTGGCTATTGCTTCAGTCTTGATATATCTATTTGATGTAACTTTGGATTTTATAGGGTCACCCTTGATCTATGTCAGCTGCTGTTCTGGCAACTGTCTCTGCTAGGGTTTTTCAGCAGGACAGATGGTTATACACACTTTTGCTATAAGCTTAGATATACGATTAAAATTTGCTTAGAAAACTTATTTTATAATACAGTGGGTATAAGGGCATATATTGAAGGACATATTTAGCGAAATTCTGTGCTTGGATGTATTTATATAGCTTTAACGTAGCACTGCAGATGTTAGTAAACTTACTTAGATTAAGATTAAAAAGATCACGATTCCATCTTTAAAGCAGAGGTTTATAGTCATAGCTTAATGCTGTAAAGAGGTTATCAAAGGAAAACAGATGTCTCACTGTGAGATTTTCGTTTGGGTAAATTTTTAATGCTAATCAGTGAAAATCAGTGAAAAGGTTTGCAGGCACATATGCACTTTAAAGGTTTCAAGATGGCTCAAGTGTAAATATTTTTCTGAAGGCAAACGTCAATTTATAGTGCAAATAGCAAGTTTCATTTTGATTTGTATTGAATTCCAGGTTCTTATTCCTATGACCCGCTGTAATTCACATAAGGAAACTATCAGAGGACAGGTGAAAGTCAGAAACTCTGGAATCTATACGCTGATATTTGACAACACATTCTCTAGGTAGGTCCCAGCTGGCTGTAAAAGGTGAAATAAGCTTGGTTTTACAGACTGTGGAAGTGATCAGATGTACCATTATTCCGCCATTCACAAGTAGGTACGAGAAATTGGTCCTGGCTTGGCAGAAGATCTTCAGCTTGAGTTTCGGTTCTTGTTCTCTTTTTTTTTCTTGTTTGGTTGTTGGTTTTTTTTTTTTCCTCTCTCAGAACAAAAATCCACTCTTCTGTCTCAACCTCTGCGAAGGTAAACAGAAGTAAACAAGTCATTTGTGGCTCTTGCCAAGACAGTTTAGTCAGGATTGTCATCTTGTGAACAACAGACGTGACAGCCCTTGCATAGGCATACTTCTTAACACCAGTCAGATTTTTGCCTCAGTATAAACTGAAGGACTGAATATGCTTTTAAGGCTTCCTTTCCAGTTGACTTCAGCTAATGTGATCATCTTGCTCTCTTTTTTTCCTTGACAGGTTTATCTCAAAAAGAGTGTTTTACCACTTGGCTGTGGAGCGACCTGTCGTCTACGATGGAAGTGATTTTCCATAGCCTTTGACTATACTGTGTTATTTTTAATTCAATTTTTAAGAAATGCTATTATTTATGTACATGTAAGCATTATGATTACCGCTGTGTTTGAAGACTTTGAAACTATGCAATAGTTATAATGCACTTAGAAAACATGTATACACTAAAAACCAGAAGCCTTTTTAGGAACACTAATGGTTCTGTACTGTGTACAGATTGCTGAAAAGCCATGTTTTTCGATTTAATAGGTCAATAATAACCAAATTTTTTTCAGTGGGGAAAAAAAATAAGTGTGGGGGTGTCTAAATGCAAAATGAAATTCTCTACTGAAAATTGAATTACTTCTCTTCCAAAAATATCCTTCAAAAGGAAATTTAAAGAAAAATGTGTATTTTTGTTGACCTCTTCATGGAGAAGTAAATATAACCATTTCTGTTCTGCTCTAATGCTCTTACAATCAGAACAACAACTATGCAATACTTAGT
Organism: Arenaria interpres; assembly: GCA_013399435.1. Lineage (NCBI taxonomy): Eukaryota > Metazoa > Chordata > Aves > Charadriiformes > Scolopacidae > Arenaria > Arenaria interpres. The sequence continues at coordinate 25,185 of VXAK01015468.1, forward strand.
TTTCACAGGCATATATTGTAATCCATCTAGAATTTTTTATCTTTCCCAAGTTTTATAAAATGCAAACATAGGGGTTTTTTTACATTTTGGGCTAAGATTTGGTAAGTCGTAACTGGCTTTTACAAATGCTTTGGTACTGAATACCAGTTACAAAACAATACAACACGAAGCAGCAGCTCCTGTCACTTTTGCTCACCGTACTCCGTTAAGTTGCTCCACTGAAATCAGCTCTTACGGTGAGTACCAGCGGCAGAATCGGGAGTATGATCTGTAGAATGAAGTACTGCTCACTGTGTCATATTAGGAAGAGGAACATTCCTCTTTCCTGCTTTAGCACCTTAGTCATCAGCGTTCAGAGGAAAGCACAGTTTCTGAGGAGGACAGCACTCTCTCTCTCTCTCTCTCCAGACCACATGGAGGGTAGCAATAATGTTTGAATCGGTCTCAAAAAGTCCATCCAAAACCAAATGCGTATCCAGCCCCGGGGAGCTCTCTGCCTGGAGTTAGTGCATTCTGCCTCTTTCCTTACCCTTGCAGTTGCCCTAGCCAACTGCTAACTTGCCATCTTGGATCTGGGGACAGAGCTGGCTGTAAACACTGCCTTTTAAGGGAAGATGGGGTTCTTGTTTGTAGAAAATTTCCATGCAAACCATCTGCTTTCTATAGAGAATTTCAACTTTTTGTCAAAATATCTGAAAGCAGATTTTTTCTGTTTAAACATTTGGCAGAAGAAGGGAGAAAAGCTCTTTTCTCCAAGCCAGCACTCCTCATCATATTAGGTGTGTCTGATTTCTCGTGTTACTGTTCTCCCAAGGAAACCTCAGACAGACCTGGAAGACTTTAGCGCAGCAGTTGGTAGAAGACCAGCACAACCTGCCAGGAACCCTGTAGACTCTTGGTGGCAGCTGTAGCTGGTAAATAGGGGTCATGGTGGGAGACAGAAAATAACGCATAAGGGGAAAGAACTAAAAAGGGCAAATACAAGCGGAAGTGAATGATTTAGGGGAGGGAAGAGGGGTAAACTTGTAAATGTAAAAACAAGGGTAAAGAATTGGAGGGATCAGCTTGACTGGGGAAGAAAGTCAGGAGGGTCCAGCTGGTGTTGATGTGTTGCTGGTCTGATCCATTACCCATAAGGGTTCTCCTACACCAGAAGGCCAGTTGTTTAAAAGATGGATATCACAAGGCAAGTGTTGGACATTTACATAGTAGCAGCTGAGGTAGGGGGAAATTTCTGATTATAGGAAAGGAAAGAATACTGCAGATAAAGGTAAAGGTTGCTAATCGTTCATTTCGGTTGTTAATAATGTATAAATACAGTGATCTTGAAAAAAATTGTGAAAGAATGACTGCTTTTCATGGAGCACAGATGTTAGGTGTCTGGCTCATAGATAGCTTTCCCTTCCCCTCAGATGCCTCTCCCCAGTACTGGTGGTGTGCTCCCCAGCCTCTGCCGGGCAGAGGGGACAGGCAGAGGTGCACCCCTGGTCTTCTCCCCTTCCTGAGGGAACAGGCTGCAATGCAGTTAAACCCTTACCTGGCTGCGTGCATGAAAATGAGATGGGCAAGCGACTGAAGCTGGCAATAAACAGGCCATAAAATGGCACATGGATCGGTTCATGAATTATGGCATGTTTCAGTGTTGAAGCTATATTTTGTATTTAATTAGGCAAGAAAATATTTATTTATTGCTTAAAAATGGGGTATTGTGTACCATATGCTATGCATTTTCACTGAGCTATTACTGAAGTCTGCTGCAGTTTTCCTTTCAGCTTTTAGGTGTGGTTTTTAAAAGCATTTTGCTGTTATTTCAGTTAGAATACTAATCTTATTAGGATATCTTTCTTAAAATGCCAAATGTAAGGTAAAGGGACACTGTCAAATATCTTGGGCCAAAATATGACATCTCTGCTCAGAAGTATTTGAAATATCTCCATTCAAAATCATTTGACAGACTTGCCTCTGCATTTCCTCTCTGCATCCCAGTTCTTAACATTTTTTCATCCCATGGCAAATACTTTTAAGCCACTCTTTACATAACTCTTGAAGTAATTTGCTCTATCTAGTAAACCAGATTTTTCCCCCCAAGTTGTCCACGTAGACAGTCCCGAAGCTGGCTGAAACGTATGTTTGGGAGGAGAGGAAAAGAAAGACTACATCCTTTTTTTTTTAACATTTGAGTCTTTTTTATACCTTTTTTTCAGGTTTTCATGCCCCATGAGAGTGGTTTTGTGGCTTTTTTTCTCTCTGAAAGACAACTCGAGTGGAAGCCAGAACCTGTAGTTTAAAGGCGAAAAGGTCTGCTTCTAACCAAGGTGACTATTTAGGAAGGAGAAAAAGTTTCAAAAGAGGAAGTACTCAGACTGGTAAGGTACAAGTGGACAGGAGCGCAACTGTTCAAGAACAGGAATCCCATCATGTCACCTAGAAGAGGGAGTCTCTTCCATCTCAGAGGCTGTGTAGAGAAGACAGTAAAGAACCTGTCATTAGTACCAGCACTTTGTTTCAGTGTCCCTGACCACTTATTACTGGAGCCAAGGAAATGCAATAAAGGACTAGAACTACTGTAGGTTTGTGCAAGAGATGGTTTCGTTCAAGCACCTTATTCTCCCATTCACAAAGCACTTGTTGGTGTGAGCTGTGCCAGGGACACTGATAAATCTGTTTACCTACAGATTCTCAGGTCATTTTTTTGAAATAGGCCTTTTATCTCCAGCTATGTAGTTAAGAAAAAATAAACATTTTAAATCAATCATGAGATTGATTTAAGGGGGTGTCACGCTCATGGGATGAAGAGCATACATTGTGGTCAGCAGCCGAGTGTTTTCCCTGGGTGCTGGAACAATGGAGGGTAATTTTTGTCATGCAGAGGTTTATGCAAAGGAAAGAACGTAGTTGCTTTAAGAAAATAACAGTGTTCCTTTACTCAGCGTTACTTCATGTTGCTTTATGAAAAATCACTGAGATGTATTGCACCGGAGTGTATCACGTTACAAAACAGCAAAGCTACAAAAGCCTGACTTTGCTACTTTTTTAAAATTGAAATTGCACTATAGTTTTAATTATTCTCAATCACTGAGATTGTAACTTGTTCAGAAGCATCTTTTGGTCTTAACTGCCAAAGAATTGCAAACCCCGTTCACATCAAACTTTATGCTCCAGATGGGGGAGAAAGAGGTTTATGTATACCGGCGTCTGTGCAGTTACAGAGATGTAGACGGTTGTGTACTGGAATGTTTCTTGATGCTTTTTTTTTTTCCTTTTTTAACCTCAGGAATTAAAAAAATAAAATTCTATATCCTTGAGAGTGTATGTCCCTTTTCTGCCTCATAGAGAGAGCTTTGTCTGGAAGATAAATCAGATGATTGTATGATCTGCCGCTAAGCAGGAAAAAATATTAGAAAATAAGGAAAATAGAAAATAGTTTGTCATGCTGGTGGAGAAAGGCCACGTCCGTGCGGTACAACCAAGGAAAAACAAAGCCTCCCTGAGGACAGCAATGGCACTCGCAGCAGTCCAGGACACTGAGCAGTGGTACCCTTCTGCTTTGGGCTCCCGTCTGGTTTTCCCCAGGTGCTGGCCGGGTCTGCAGGCCCGGGTTGTGCTGCAGGGCTGTGGGAGGGAAAGGAGCCCTGTGTGAGCTGGGGGACTCCTCACCTGCTGCCTCTGAGTTTGCAGCTGTAGTCCCAGCCCTGGGGCATGTGGTAAATGCACAGGCTCCTCTCAGCTGCCGGGGACATCCAAACGCAGCAATGGGCCCCATCACAACTAGTCATCGCTTCTTTTATTAATTATTTCTGTTTCCTCACAGGAGTTTCCTGCTGGGGTTGAGGCCACAGCCCTTCCCATCCCCGTGCTCCAGCAGGAACGCCAGCTCCATCCTCAGAGGCTTCTCGCTAGGACAGAGTCTCCAGCTGGAAGCTTAGACCACAGTGCAAGGGACCTGCAACACCCATGTAAGCGACTGTACCTTGCTGTACAACAGCCCTGCAGGGGAGGCGGTAGCTGTTAAAAGCCTTTGTGTACATCTCCAAAAATCCACGTTCAGCCATACTGGCCAGTATCTCCTACCTTCTTTGGTGCTAGGGGGAAGGTTCTCCCAGCCCTAGTGCTGCCTTACGTAGGGTCTTAACCCACCCTAAGAACTGGCCTTGTCACACCCAGAATGACATTCTGCAGTGGAGACCATGTGAAGCTGCCATGAGACAGCGGTATCCTCTCCCTTAGCCACTGAATTGTCACAGGGGTGCTGTGAAGTCCAAATAATAAGGTTTCAAAACACATATGTCCCAGGAGGCTCAGAAAAAGCAGGCAGCACTCAGGTGTCTGGTCAGTTAACTGATGGATAATTGATCCAGATCATACTTGGAGATGGTGGGTTTGTACATACTGAACTCAGGGTGATGCGTTTGGTTTTGGTATGACTACACCTGGGCTACTTTATCGACTGTCACTACAGTGACGATTGCAGCGCCCATTGCTGTTCTTTCACACTTGTCCATTGTTTTTCTGCTCTCTGGGAGAGGCGCTTCTACAAAGCCCATCTCTGTGTCAGGCAGGAGCAGGCATTGTACTGGGTCCAGTTCTGGGCCCCTCGCTACAAAAAAGACTTTGAGGGGCTGGGGTATGTCCAGAGAAGGACAATAAAACTGGTGAAGGGTCTGGAGAACAAGTTTTAATGAGGAGAGGCTGAGGGAGCTGGGGGTGTTCAGCCTGGAGAAAAGGAGGCTGAGGGGAGACCTTCTCGCTCTCTACAACTCCCTGAAAGGAGGCTGTAGCCAGGTGGGGGTTGGTCTCTTCTCCCAAGTAACAAGTGATAGGACAAGAGGAAACAGCCTCAAATTGCATTAGGGGAGGTTTAGGTTGGCTATTAGGAAAAATTTCTTCACCAAAAGGTTGTCAAGCTTTGGAACAGGCTGCCCAGGGAAGCCGAGTCACCATCCTTGGAGAAATTTCAAAGACCTGTAGATGTGGTTCTGAGGGACCAGTTACCACCTGGTTTAGTGGTAACTGGGCAGAGTTAGGTTAATCTTTGGACTTGGTGATCTTAAAGGTCTCTTCCAACCAAAACGATTCTATGATCAGTGGGGTGGGTTTGCCTGCAGAGAGTGAAAGTTTATCATTGTCTCTCCCAGCCTCCTCTCTGTACCACAAGCTGGTGCCATGCTACGTGACTGCCTGCGCTGCGGTCATGGCCACCTCTGGGCCCTTCACCATAGCAAATCCAGGACAAGCCAAAGCTGCTGCCGTGGCTGTTCCTGCTATGGCGCCCAGCTTTCGCATGGTTCGGGAGTGTTAGGCCAACAGGATCCCACTGGGGTGAAATCTGGGGTCCTGGCACACTTCGGGCTCTCAGAAGTCTGAGGTGGGGACTAGGAGTTGAAGGGCCTCAGGGTGACAATGCAACCCTCAGGGCAGAGCCCAGCTGAGCTGCTCCTTCAAAGAAAGGGGACAGCAGAGGAAACTGCAACCCGAAACTGGGAACGTCTGGGAAAAAATGACCTTAAAGAGAGCGGAGGGGAGCCATGGGAGATCTCAGGCCTCTCCCAGAACGTCTCAGTGACCATCCTGCTGGAGATGTGGGTAAGGTGCAGGCAGTGTCCCACGTCCCATGGGAGGCATGGGGTGCGGCCATGGGGCAGGGGAGGCAATACCCCTCGCCTTCAGGGAAGCCTGCCCTCAGGGGAGACAGCATCAGCTGAAGTCTGGGGACACCCTAGGGAGGCACGAGAGGAATTTTGGTGGTTAAAATCCAGCTAAAACCTGCGGGCAGAGGGACAGAGGAGCCCCAGGAGGGCTTGGCTGCAAGGAGCTGTGCTGCTGGAGGACAGAGGCCCTTGGCAGACAGAGGAGGGGGCAATGGCAGCAGGTTCCTCCATGACCGAGTCCCTGCCGTGTGGTGGCCGGCAGCGAGGGACCCTGCCAGGGACGAGGCTGCAGCTGGAGGCAGCTTCCCCGTGGGCCTGGGGGATGCTGGCAGCCTGGGAAGCCACTAGCAGCCACCAGGCCACAGGCAGCCCTGGTGGGACAGGACCCACAAGGGAAAACCCGCCCCGGGGGGAGGCCTGGTCCCCCAGCTCTCCCCGAACACAGTGGGGAGGAGCAGCCTGACTCAGAGCAGGAGATGCGTGACCCGGGGATGACTCTGCCACCCCAGACTGCTGAAAGTTCACCGCCGCGTCGCCTCCCTCAACAGCTGCCGGCCAGGCATGAAAATCCCCCACCGCGTTTCACCGGGCAGAGAAGCTTTTACCTTGGTCGAGAAGGCCCTGAAGTTCAAGTTCCGGGAGCCGGCAGGACGCTGTGCAGGGAAGAGATGCTCGAGGCCGCCAGGCAGGATGGCGGGTTGGAGGCAGCTAAGGTTTGCACGCTTGTTTGTTTGTTTGTTTGCACGGCTTGAGGGCTCTTTCAGGGTTGGGAGGACCCCCTTGGGTAGGAGCACCCTCGCCCCATCCCTGGGAAGGGGCGGTGGGGCTCAACTGCCACAGGGAAGCATCTGCTCGCAGCGTGGTCCATCCTCCCCCGCCCTCCGAAACCTGCCCTACCTAACCCAAAACTGCACCCCCACCCATCGCCTTGGGAGCCAAAACCTGCTCCGGCGCCTGCAAGGTCCTCAGCTGCAGCTTCTACCCCACAAGGGTTAGAAGCGCATAGTAAACCCTCTTAGCAAAGTTTTCCTTTGGCCTTTTTGTCTGGAGGGGTAAATCCTGTCACTGGGAAGAGGTTACGGGTGCAGATCCAAACCTGGGAGGGACGCGTGGGCAAGAAACAATCGGACCATTCCCTTCCTCTATGTGGCTGTGCCTTTATTTAACAGAATTTCAGCTTCCATTCGCACCGAGCTCAGCACAAATCACAAAGAACTGCCAATGCCTTCTTACACATAGAGTAAAAAAAATGCATACAGCTTTCACCATTTTTTTTCTCTAAGGAAAAGGTAAAAAAATTTTTAAAAATCCTAATAAATGTATATGAAGCCCCATCTGCTCAGACATACCCTATTAGCTAGAAAAGCAGCGCCAAACCTTGCTGAAAGCTCATTTTTATCAACACACTTTAATGATTAATGCACAATAAAAAACCACTTTCTTCCTGCAAGAGATAATTACCAGGAGGCAAACCAGGTGATTATTTAAAAGAGCACTAGAACTTGCGATTGAAGACTGGGAGGTGCAGGCTACAGTCAGGCAGGACAGGCAATGCTGTGTCCCCAGGAGGGGACAAGAGAGGGGGAATGGCCATGCGGTGCCCCGTGGCCTCAGGCCAACACCACAGAACTAACACCAGTATGCCCAAAACCTTATAGAAGTTGTGGGGTGCATTACAGCACATCTCTTTTGGGAACCAAAAGTCCACCAACCTCAACTCTCAGTCCAAATTTCATTAACTTTGGGTTTGACCCTTAATTGCTCTCTGTCTTACTGGCCCCAGGCTATATTTTCTCACAAATAGCAAATGCATAACTGGCAGTCTGATGAACCATGGGTTTGGGTTTTGGGTTTTGTCTTATGATGGCTACACACCACAGTATGGTAAATATTTCCAGGACAGATAGCAACTCTGACATACTTCAATTTTTATTTTGACCTGTTATTTGTCAATGTAGGGACCACACAAAATGCCAGTATCACAACGGGAGCCATAGCAAATAAATTGTACCCAATTTCACCTTATATCACACAGGTAAAATATAGGAGAAAGATAGATGACCACTTTATGAACACAAACAATTGGCTTTCCTTTGCAACATGAACCTCCCATGCAGAAAAACAGAGTTGTGTCTGCACAGGCAAAGAGAGAAGCATTTGGCTGCTGCAACAAACCGGAGAAGGAGCTAAGGGCTGCTCTCCTTCATGGTGGAGGCGACCTGGTGTAGGTGTGAGCAGGGCTCCCGAGCCCAGCCACCTCTGTGGGAGACCCCAGCTGGACAGCAAATGAAGGCTGAACCCCCTCCTGCTGCTTCCTATGGATAGGATGGTGGTTCATCCTGCTTCATCTGCCTCTGTTGCTGCCGTAGCTGGGCTTATCTTCTATGAATCTGCGATTCTATGATTATCACCTCCATGTGAGGCTTGTTATTTCAGCTTGCAGTCTGAGCTGCAGATGGGCTGGCTATTTACAGCTGCCACAAAATTAACATTTATCCTCTATCAGTTCTGCTTGCAAGAAGAATGGCTCCGTTTTGCCACCCTGTGCCAAAGGTTTCCTTTCCTTTCAGTCTTTCAGCCATGTCCTGAACAACGAGGATGTGGCACATGAGGAGCCCCCAGCCCTCTCCTCTCCTCTGAGATGGTCTTTGGGGTGTACAGATGGTTTCCAAGGAGTTTGGTGCTCCTCTGGAGGGGAGGGGAAGCAGCTAACTTACAAGAGGACGTGGCAAGGCGGGGGAATAACCGAAGAGGTCAAATGGGTGCTGAGGGTCAGCGAGCTCCTCACCCGCCGCCTGCCCAGCATGGCAAAGGACCAGCCTGAGCTGTGCTCCTGGCTGTCACAGGTGGAGGAGCACTGGTCTTGGACAGGGCTCCGGCAGCAGCTGCCGCTCTGTGCCACCCTGCGCAGCGCCGTCCTGAACCGCTCCCCAGCAAAGACGTAGAGGAAGGGGTTAAGGCAGCTGTGGAGGAAGGCGATGCTCTGGGTGACCTGCAGCCCGATGTCCAGCCGGTCGGCAGCCTCACAGCTGTACACCGCCCTGGTGTAGGTGTGGATGGCTTTGACCAGCAAAAGAACATTGTACGGGAACTGAGAGAGGAGGAAAGCGGTGACAATCATGGTGATGATCTTCAGGGACTTCTGCTTTTGAGATCTTTTGGCTTGCAGGAGGGTGTTGATGATAAGGGCGTAACAAATAACCATAACAAGGAGTGGGAGGAAGAATCCGATTGTGACTTTCAAGGCCAGTACAGTAACTCCGAAGATTGTGCTAATGTTTGGTGGGTACGTAGTTTTGCAAACTGTTATGTTGCCCACCTGCACGCTTTGGCTGTACACGATTTCTGGGATGCACAAGCTCATGGAGGTCAGCCAGACGGCCAAGCACATGAGTTTGCCGCGCAGGAGCCGCCTTCGCTTGGAAGTTGTAGCTTTCGTCACCTGGACAATAGTGATGTACCTGTCAAAGCTGATGCAGGTTAGAAACAAGCTGCAGCCGTAGAAGTTGATCTTATACATGCTGTTGACGACTTTGCACATGAAGTTCTTGAAGATCCAGCCATCAGAGGCAGCCTTGGCCCAGAAAGGGAGGGTGAAGAGAAGGAGCAGGTCCGCAATGGCCAGGTGCAGCAGGTACCGATCCACCATGCTCCTCCTAAAGCGGTATTTGCAATAGACAAGCACGACCAAGGCGTTTCCCACCGTGCCCACAGAGAAGATGAGCCAGAAACACACCGGCAGGAAGGCTCGAGCAAACTGCCTGACCTGCCCCTTGTCACACACGAACCCTGTGTCGTTCAGCGGGTTCCCTGCGCTGACATTCCTGTAGTAACCCAGGCTGGTCTTACCAGGGTGGGTGACCTGTAATGGGACATAGGGTAAATCTGTGTTGAGAGATGGCTCAGTAAAGCATTAATTTGTCCCTTTCCACCAGACGCAGTTGAAGATCCCAAATATATTCCATTTTAGGTGAGAATGGGCAAAGGCTGCCAGTGAAACACAGGGCATTTCAGACCACTTGAGGTACGTGGCAAAGCAGAGACTTACAAAAATGACCTGTTGAGTAGCAAACTCTTTACAAAAGAGCAGTTGACAGCCTCCAGCCAACTTCAGTTATTAAAAGAGCAGGTGGTGAGAGCACTGTATTTGTCAGATGATTCAAAACACCGTTGGTTTGGCAGCTTCGAATATGTAACAAAATACAAAATTCCCAATTGGAAAGAGGTGGGGAAGAAGGCTTTGTAGTACTGCTATGGTGGGACGGCACCGTTGGCCCTCAAGAGGCAGAAAACTGATGGAGGCAAAGAATGGTGGGGGGGGAGAAAAACAGAGATTAAATAGCACCGTAGCTGTATACTCACTACAACTTCCATCTTCAGCCAGATCTTTCCTAGGTCTTGAAGAAGACACCTTAACCTAGGAAGAGGAAAGATAGGGGGAAAGCAACTGGTTCCAAACAGCTTTGAAAGTAGAACTGTGACCCTTCGTCTTCTTCTTTTAATAACTCCTCGACCTTTTGAAATGAGTCTAATGGGGAGACAAACAAACCCCACAGAAATTGGTGTCACTGTTTCGAATTATTTAGATGTTTCCATTTTACAAATTTACAGAATCACAGAATCACCATGGTTGGAAGGGAGCTCTGAGATCGTCGAGTCCAAGGTGAAACAAACAAACAGGCAAAAAACCACAAAACAGGGGACCACATCACACCCACCCACAAACCAATAATCTCGGGCACTAGAGCATGCCCTGAAGAGCGACATCTACGCCTTTCTTAAATACCTCCAGAGATGGTGACTCCACCACCTCCCTGGGCAGGCTGTACCAGTCACTGACCACCCTCTCAGTAAAGTAATTCTTCCTAATATCTAATCTAAACCTCCCCTGGTGCAACTTTAGACCATTTCCTCTGCTCCTGTCATTATTCGCTTGGGAGAAGACATTTAGCCTACATTAGATCTTCAGCTTCTCTATGGCACTGTGCTGATTAAGTCCTTCGACATACTAGAGTCACTGCAATCTCATTTTTAGTAAGATGTATAGTCCCCAGTGCACACATTAAAAAAGAAAGTCATCTGAAAGCACCATATCTTCTAAGATTCGTGAGAATAAATGAAATGTTTCTCTTAGATTGCCTAGCAACTAACAAGGAAAAGTGCCTGCCTTTAGTAGCAGTTTTCAGTGTTAAAATATTTGTATCTTCTTCAGCAGCTGATAACCTCTCCCTGCAACATCTCTTGTCTGTGAGTTTAAGCACGATGCTTATTGCTCTTGACTGCAAAAGCAGATCATTATCCCCCAATAAACAAGAAAATATTGGTTTTTTCCTGATGCAGACTGGTTTTCAAATCAGTCTACCACTACAAAAGATGCTTGAGCCTGGTGGGCTCAGTGAGAGTCACGCACTCCAAAGTATTCAACACGTTCTGCACCAACCTGCCTGTGCTAGTGCCTGGGGATGAAGGCAGAGGACAACGTGAGGTGGGTCCCATTGCCGCTACTGTGGACCTTCACTTAGCCCAGACCTTTCCTCCAGACATCAGTGCCTTCAAAAGCAGGTCATGCAACCAAGAGGTTGCCTCACAAAGCCAAACCTCTCACCACACCTGACTAAAAAGACCTTCCGTGGTATTATCTGGGGCATGAACTGATGCAGCGTGCAACCTGCATTAGGGTGAGCTGCGTTAGCAAGTCTGTCAGCAAAGCCAGTTGACCATAAACATCTACTTTTCGGGTTGGTGAGTGTGTTTGCTGCCGCGTCACCGTGTTTGTGGAAACTTCTGGCCCAAGCTGCTGTTGATCCTCCAGTGCTAAAGTGAACACGTGCAGCAAGTATTTGCAGTGTTTTGGAATCTGGTCAAAAAAAGTGTAATGCAGTTGATTTCATCTATTTAGAAATTACTGTGTTCAGAAAGCACAGATTGAGGGGCAATCAGATTGAGGCGTAAGTTTTTATCTTCATGAAGCAACTGTAATGAATTTGAATTATTTCAGAGCACGGTTGGCATCATGAGATCTTTGCAATAAAAAAACATCAGTCTAGACACAGAGTGTTTGTTTAAAAGTAGATTGAAGAAATAAACCCAACCATAAATATGTGCTCTTAGTTTTTAAGTTTTCTATGAAGACACAGAACTACACCCAGAATTATGCTGGTCCCTGGAGTTTCAAGTACAGGTATAAATTTAGTACCTGGCTTTTAATGATGCCACCTGTACCCTGTGCATACAAGTTGAATTTCTGATTTCTGGGTTATATTAAAAATAAGAATAGCATGGGGTCAGATACAATGAGCTTTCTAGCCAGCACCTGATTTTTCTCTATGGTCAACTTCACAGCACACTAAAAGTTGACAAACAAGAGACCGTCCCTTGAGATGAGGTGGGGCTGCTTATTAATCAAAATTAATTTGATGCCTTTTTGCTTATTTTGGAGGGGAAAACCACAGTTTCAGGAATCGCTGTGTCGAGCCTGTGACTCGCCCTTCCCAGCTATGTCAGATCTGTGGCGACTCCTCGCCTCAGAAACTCCTCAGCCAGTTCAAAATCTGAAACCGGCAGCGCCTCATCCCCATCACAGCAGCGCAAAATTCTACCTACAGAGGCTGAGACCTGCCTCTGTGATGGTGGCCACCAGCAGAGGTGATGGTGGCCACCAGCAGGCAGCCAGCGAGTTACAGATTTCTCCCCAGTACCCATTCCCAAAACGTCACTGCAGCATCTGCTGAAGGTCACAGAGCTGTGCATCCCCAGGGGGCTTTGTGATGCTATTTTCTTTTAGCCGTCAGATCTGCCTTAAATTGCAACCAAGAAGGTTATTGTAACTTGGGTGAGTTCAATGGCAAAATTTTAAATTTTTTTTTTTTTTTTTTTAAATTACAAAAAGGCAATTTCTAATTCAGTTTCCTTTCCACAGAAGCTGCACGTGGGACAGACAGACATGAATTGCGGAGGAAGGGACTCACCGGGGCGGTCACTGCGGGAGGTCAGCCCGGCTGTCACAGCCACGCGCGGCGCTTGCTCTTTGCACCCACAATTAAGCGTTGGGCTTTTTGTAGCCTGAAATGGGTGTGTGCTCCCCAGACCCCAGCCTAATTAGACCTGTCACAAGCTGTTTTCTCTGTGGTTTTGGTTTGCATGGTTTAGGTGGCTCAAACTCAGATGGAAATATTGTCTTCTTTTATTTTTTACTTTGGGTTGGTTTTTTTGGTGGGTTTTTGGTGGGTTTTTTTGTTGGTTTTTTTGGCCTGGTAAGCTCTTCAAATAGCAAAGAGAAGACCTCTCATACCATCATTTTTCTGCTCATGTGCACCATATAGCACTGGGCAAATCAGAGGCTGCTCCCAGCGTGGCTGTGTCCTGCTGGAAAACATTTTCACTGGGGGGAAAAATACAAATCCCTGAGCAAGAACCAGGAGAAGCAGGTCAGGCTGGGACAGGAGTGAGGAGCCAGGTCTAGTCCTGCCCGTTCTGAGACAGCCAAGAGGCACAGGCCCCCACAGCTGCCCACCAAGGATGCAAGCAAGCAGGGGTTGGGATCTCAGGGTCTGTGTGGTGCCCCATGACCCCAGCTGCTTTGCAAGCAATAGCAAAATGGAAGTACCCCCACCTTCAAGAGGAAAGGCCAGGCTGCTCCTGCCACAGAAACTGGGGAGACCCAGGGCAGGACTACAGGCAATCACATGTGCCGGTGGCATGTCTTAACGTGACAACCATCCAGAAGAGCGTGGCAGGAAAGATTTTGAAGAGGAAAGCAGTGAGAAGGGGTTAATAAACATATGAACTCTCACATCTTATATTTTCTTCCTGGCAAGCTGGCATGCAAATAATGGTGATTTAAATCCCCCTCTCTGCAGGGAGCCCACACGCCTTGGGGTTTTGCTTCAACGCCGGATGGTGTTCAGCTGCGACCGGTGCTTGTTCCGTGCACGCTTCAAGAAAATTTCCAAATTGCAGTTCAGGCTCCATTCCAATTACGGAGAAAACAAAGATTCAGACTAGATTTTGGGTTGGGCCCAGCTGTCACTTGGTACCACGCGCCAGCAGGCTGCTGCCACCCTCACTGCGGCTTGGAGAAACGTCACCCGAAGCCCGGCAGGGGAAAAGCCAGAGCCACAAAAAGTCACAAATCCCCTACGTTGTGTGGGGAGCTGGATGCCTTTACCAGAAATAGGAAAGCAGGTAACTGATGCATGTAGAGGATGATCCGAGGGATGGAGCACCTCTCCTATGNAGAGAAGCTGTGGCTGCCCCATCCCTGGAGGGGTTCAAGGCCAGGCTGGATGGGGCTTTGAGCAACCTGGTCTGGTGGGAGGTGTCCCTGCCCAGGGCAGGGGGGTTGGAACTCCATGATCTTGAAGGTCCCTTCCAACCCGAACCATTCTGTGATTCTATGATTCTAAGGCACTCTGGAGAACTGAAACTTTTAGGAATGTGGGGGTTTTTTCCCTTTTTGGGCGGGGGGAAAGAAGTTTTTTGCACGTGCATTTTTATCTCGGGATCCAAAAGAAAACCCCCAAACATTCCCGCCCCTAGTTTATAATTTTTATTTTTTTTTTCCTCGCGTGTTTCCAAACTCTCTCTTTGTTCCAGCCTCTGAGAAGCCCCCGTTCCCTGCAGAGCCGGAGTTCGGGGGAGCCATGTGCGCGTGCGCGGGCGGCGGAGCGGCGGTTGCCCCGGGAAACAGCCCCCACGACCCGCCGGGGGGGCGGGCGTTACGAGTCACGTGAGGGGGCCGCCGCCAATGGGAGCGCGGCGAAGGCGCTCGCGAGGCTTCGTTCTCCATGGCAACCGCCGGCCCGTAGCCAGCCCGCCAGCCGCCCAGCCCGGTCGCCCGTCCCGGAGCCTGGGGTCGCCATGGTGAGTAGCGGAGCCGCCTCCCGCCGTCTCCCTTCTTCGGGGCGGAGTGTGGCGTGGCCGCCTCGCTGGCTTCACTCCCCTGAGCCGCCCCGTGTCCGTGAGGAGGCTCTTCCCGTCGGCCGGCCTGCAGGCTGGGCGGGGGCGCGGCCCGGCCCGGCCAGGCCCGCTCCTGCCGGGGAGAGGCGGGCCCTCGTCGTGGCTGCTGTTGCCGGCCTGGGTATCCCTGCCAGCCCTGTCGGACCCTGCGGGGACTAGCGGGGCTTAGAGTTTTTGCAGGAATTGGTGTCCCGGTTGCTTAACGGCGCTTGGAGACCAGGAGTGGCTTCGGCCTGCGCTTTATTTATTAGTTTAATGTCCTTCTGTAGCTGCTCTCTGGAATGCGAGATTTCAGCACAGGTGTTGGCATGCGTCTTCTGTAACGAATAGAAGCTTTTCAGCCAAAACAAGCCCAGCAACACCAAAGAGAACATTAATTGAGCTTTTCGTGTGTTCTGTCATTCGCAAGACTTTGCGGGAGGCATCGGACTTGCGACCGCATAGTGAGGGCTTGTTTTATTTACTGCTGTTGCTGTTTCCTAGACTGCCATTGGTTTCCAGGCAGTCGAGGTCTGTGCTCACGTTTCCAGTATCATCCATCCAGGGATCACAGTATTGCGTTTTTGCTGGAGCTATCCTGTGCAGTTGGATTAATAAGGATGAAGGTGGTCAAATTAATTGTTTTGTCTGAGTCGCTACATTGCTGTCTCCAACACCAGCAATACTAAGTACGTTGAAGTAAATGGAATAGACTTCAGTTTTGGTTGCATCAGCTCTTCAGGGACTGTGATCATAAACTCCCATTCTTCTCCTGTTGTGCCTCCTTGTGCTACCTGCACGAGCAAGATTTATTCTAATGCAGTTGGCCATGCCAATACTTCTTCTATTGAAAGAGAGGCCTAGATAGAAGTGCTAGTTAGTCAGATCTAAAAATGATTCCTCCTTAATTTGCCCTGGAAATATTTGTTTCTGGGCAATCGGCTGTTGAGAAGCAAATTCAGATTCTCACTTAAGGTTATATGGGAAGTCTCAAGGTTTTACATAAGCTAACTAAGAACTAACAGAAACATAATGTACTTTGCTCTGTACTTTTATTAGTACATCTATAGAAGATAAATCATTCAGCTACATGATTCAGAACATTGCCGGGTCCTGCACTGGAATCACAGGGCTTGGGGAAGAGAGGCTGGAGAGCTGCCCAGCGGTAAAGGACCTGGGGGGGTTGGTCTACAGCAAGTCAAAGATGAACCAGCAGTGTGCCCAGGTAGTCAAGGAGGCCAATAGCATCCTGACTTGTGTCAGAAATAATGTGGCCAGCAGGACGAGGGAAGTGATTGTTCCCCTGTACTCAGCACTGGTGGGGCCCCACCTCAAGTACTCTGTCCGCTTTTGGGCCCCTCGCTACAAGAAAGACATTGAGTTCTGGAGTGAGTCCAAAGAAGGGCAATGAGGCTGGTGAGGGGTCTAGAGCACAAGTCTTATGGGCACTGACTGAGGGAACTGGTTGTTTAGCCTGGAGGAAAGGAGGCTGAGGGCTTACTGCTCTCTACAACTACCTGAAAGGAGGTTTGTAGCGAGGTGTGGGTCGGTCTCCCAAGTAACAGGCGATAGGATAAGAGGAAACAGCCTCAAGTTGCACCAGGAGAGGTTCAGATTGACTATGTAAGGAAAAATGACTTAACTGAAAGGGTTGTCAACAGGCTGCTGAGGGAAGTGGTGGAGTCACCATCCCTGGAGGTATTTCAAAAATGTGTAGATGTGGTGCTTAGGGACATGGTTTAGTGGTGGTTTTGGCGGTGTTAGGTTAATGGTTGGACTTGATGATTTTAAAGGTCTTTTCCAACCTAAATGATTGTATGATTACACGCATGTATGTGTAATACAAAGACACGTTTATCCAAGAGCCTTCTCCCCTACAATCCTGATTCTGATGCTTTGTAGCCTTTTCCCTCTGATTGTGTCTGATTTTATATAACTTTGAGCACTTACTTCCAAGCACTGATGCTTTTAAAGGGGAAGCACGTGAGGTATATAGGGGTTACACATATGAAAATATGGTTGTTTTTTAATGTACTAGTTAACATAACCATGTGAAAGCAAGTGGAAAAACTAGTCAGAATGCAAGTCTTCACAATACTTCTGCTCTTTTTTACTTACTTCAGTGTATATTTATCTTTGTGCTTATATCCTTATTCACAGGCAGAGCTTGGCCTTAATGAGCACCACCAGAATGAAGTGATCAACTACATGCGCTTTGCTCGTTTCAAGCGTGGCCAGTGTCTCAAAACAGTGGATTCTTGTTTTCAGGACCTTAAGGACAGCAGGTATCAGGGTGGGGGGCTGGTTCTGAGGAAGAATAAAGCCAAATATGCTAGCAACAATTCCAAGTTCAAATGCTTTATGAGGTGACTTTTCTCTGTTTACTTTTCTATGTTCTTAGTGAGGAAGAAAGACCCCTCTAATTTTGCAAGTCCTTTTAAAACTAAGTTGTTCAAATTCTTAGGAATTAACATAGATAGTCACAGCATGACGTTGCTTTATATCTTGCTTCTGATGTCTAAATTTGCTGTAAGACTGTAGTGGAAGTATTTTTTGTGATTGTGACATTTCCAAGAGAAAATTTAAACACAAAAAACAATTTGTATTGCCATAGTCATCTAATAACTACTTACAGTGGATGTTTTCAGAAGGACATTGCATTATATTAGAGTGATACCTGCATAGTGACATCTCAGGTAAAAATTTTACATTGTTATTTCTCGTACATGGCTTATCTTGACTGCTCTGTTTAGACTTGTTGAGGAGACCTTCACAGTTGATGAGGTGATCGACATGCTGGATGGACTGCGGACTGTTGTACACAGTGAAGTGGAGTCAGAGCTCATAAATACAACTTACACCAACGTTTTACTTCTGCGGCAGCTCTTTTCTCAGGCTGAGAAATGGTACCTTAAGTTACAGACAGACATCTCTGAATTGGAAAATCGGTAATATATATTAGACTATACAGAATGCCTTTGAATGATAAGAAAGCTTCATGGTCTTGACTATTAGCATTATTTTCCTAACTGTAGAAACCTATTCTTTCACTATATTAGTATCTATGATAGGTTAGTTTCAAGTCTTCTATGAAGTAGCAAGATGCACATTAATTTCAAATTTGTCATGAAGATGTTTTTATTGGTAATACTCATACTTGAATTAATCAGTTAAGAGCAGATGTTAGGATTTGATTAAAAAGCCTTTGTTGTTTGAGTAGATCATATTTTAATTAAGGATGGTAAATCTTACAGTTCTGATGCATATAGCACACCATCACATGACATGATCTGTTGCATTCATTGTATTTGCATAGGACTTCATTCTGTACTTCTAATGAGAATCTTACATGCATTTAAGAGCATAGCGTCAGCCTGGTAAAATGTGTTTCATACCATAGCTCTTTCCGTAAATAAATGTCTCCCTTTATTTTTCTTTTTAAGAGAATTGTTGGAACAGGTTGCTGAATTTGAAAAGTCAGATTTTACATCTTCAAACAAGAAGGTAGTTTTCTTTTAATCAAATCATAATCAAATGTCACGTGCAGTTATGACAGATGTTTAAAATGCTTAGAACTGACTCTTTGTGCTTAAAGGAGAATAACAAAATGAAAAAAGCCCACCCTTTTTTAAAAACAATCTTTGAAAGTCTCCAAAAAGTAGCATTTTGCAGTTTGGCACCAATGCTCAGACTGAATTGCCTTGGCTGTGTCCACATTGCAGATTCTGCACACCCAGGGCATGCCTCACAGTCCTCATCCAAACTTAGCCAGACCAGGGATGTGTTGGAGCATCTGCTCCTGGGTTCCCTTCCCCCTGGAAACTGGGGTAAGACTGGGACATTCACTTGTCTCAAGGCTTTGTCCCAAGAGCTGAGAAGATTCCACAATACAAATGTGACTTTAGCTTATCTTGTATGATTATGGTTTCACCTTGTTTGGTTTGCAGCGTAAATGTATATTTAGTTAATACATATTGTATTTGAATACTTAAAATAAGAAATGTATTTTGAGCAGTGTAACAAAACAAAAAAAACCCACAACCTGTTGTTTTTTTTTTTTTTAACTCTTACAATCACTCAAATATCTTTTTTTTTTTTTTTTTCCCTTACTCTTTTGTCTTTTAGTTGCTGCTTCATTGGTAGTCTTTATTCCTCTATTCAGTATTTTTGTTTAGCTGAAAGTGAACTGTATAACTTAGGAGCCAAAGTACCGCTAAAACTGAACTTGAAATAAAAGGGCATTCATTTGCTTTCCAAGAGAAAGCTGAATTGACTGTCATAGTTATTTTACAGACTACAGGAATACTTTTCTTCCTCCTAGAAATCTGTATCATTTCATCTTTTAACCTTTGTTATTTCTTTAGCCCAGTGCAGATCTTATTAAACCAAAACTGGCTCCATTAAATGAGGGTGGGTCAGAGCTGCTAAACAAGGTAAGAACTTGTCTGTTTGTGCAGTTGTGGTTAATGACCATTCTGCTTATTCAGAACTGAACTGGATAGCTCTGCAGTAATATTTGTATAGTATGCCTGTTGCTATATAGACATCAACATAATATGCCTCCGAATGTAAAGTAAAATGCTACTTAATTAATATTGTAAAGCATCTTAAATTTATTCTGCTGTTACGGTCTTTGACACATATTGCAATATTGACCTTCCTTTTGCAAAGGAACTTTGTAACTATTTATTTTTCCATTTAATCAGTTAAATTAGTAGAAACCAGTATTCAGTTTGTTTCATGCAGTTGGTTGGCTTTCCAACAAGGAAATAAGTTAAAATATGTAGCTGGCCAAAATGATTACGTTATAGGATGTGTTCTGTATCACTCCAAGTCAATCTGATTACATTTAATCTTTTTTCATGTGGTAGTTGGTTACATTCCTCCTAAAGAAACAGGTCCTTAAAGAATTTTGAATTTACTAGTTCTGAAAACGTCTGGTTTCCCACTTGCTAAAGATTTTCGGAATTGCAAAACACATTCTAATATTTAATGTTATTCATAGTTTTTATTAGGTATTGAACTCGTTTAGTTCAACTGAACTTTTTTAAAATGCCACACTTCTTACAATGCACTTTGAAGTTATGGGCAGTCAAGAAATTTAGCAAGGAGTTGCATTTTCTGTCTTCTAACCTGCATTACCAAAGCCATCTGTCAAGTACAGTGTCTGAATCAAATTGTTGTTACCCATTAAGCTAATTAAAGCATTCAAGAAGCATTCAAGAATTCAGACTTGTATTTTACTTATAGATCAATGTAATTATCTTTCAAAAAAAAATTAAAAATCTGTTTCACAACAGGTTTTGTTGAATATGTGCATCTGATGTCTTTTTTGTTCTCAAAAATAATTCAAAGTTTATATGGTGACTAAACTGATAAAACATGGTTATTTCCTGTGACAGAACATGATATGCAGTAACCTGGTATTTGTCTTTTTTAAACAGGAAATATGAATAAATTCTTACTTGCCTGTTGATTGAAAATACAAATGATGAGCAGCAATGAGATTTGCATCTCTGAACATGCAATTTTCTTTATCGTGAATCTTGGTACTAACAAGATCCTGAGCTCACTGATCTCACTTCAGGAAAGCATATGCCAAATTTAAGAGAATGGTCTTGTATATTACAGTAGAATTGGAGAGAATTAAATTTCTTGCTGACTGAGGCAGAAAACACTATAAGTAAATGGATTACTGATTTCTTATGAAGGCTGTTTTTATAAGCGTTTAGAAACTTTTTGGCTTTCCTAAGCTATGAACTGTATTTTCTTACTGGAAATACTTGGAAAATTCAAAATAGCACAAGAGTGTTCACAAACTTTTTTTTGTTTGTTAACCCAAAGACAGTTGCTCGTCTCCAAGAAGAAAATGAAAAATTGAAGACAAGACTCAAGACCATAGAAACACAGGTAAATTCCCTGTAAGCTTGGATACTTAATGCTGTTTACGTATTAAAAATATCTAAATAAGATTCCCATGGTTATTATTCTCATGTTTTCAATTAAAATATGTTTCCTATGTTTCTGAGGTTTTACATTTTCAATATACCACAGGCTACAACTGCGTTAGATGAAAAGTCCAAACTAGAGAAGTCACTGAAGGATTTACAGATGATC
>VXAK01015477.1:9215-38319 GCA_013399435.1 Arenaria interpres
GGGGGGGGGGATACATTGTTTGGTGAGGGGCTTTACAGCCATTTTCCTAATGCTCAGCCAGGCAGGAGGGGGGCTTTGCGATCCCCCTCTTCCATTCCTGATCCTCCCTAAGGGTTTGCTGGTTGGGGAGAGAAGGGGACTGAATCTCCAAAGGAATGGGAAGAGCACTCAGAGCATGGAACGGGGGGGTATTTGCTCGCTGACCGCCCCATCCCCAGCCGTCCAGGTGTCGAAGCTGTTATCAAAATAACCCACGCAGCACGGCAGAAGTGCCCGGGGGAAGAATTAAGTGAGGGAATGAAAGGCCCCGGCGTCGCAGGCGAGAGCTTGTCAGGCTCCTTTCCCCGGGGTACAAAGGCCGGCCGGCTTGATTTGTGGGGAAGGCAGTTCTGTGACAAATGGGGAACTCGGTGAAACTATTCAGGTCTCTACCTCCCCCCCCCAGCAGCTGAAGTTGTGGCCGTTTGAATAGCGAGCGCGGGGGCGAGGGGGTTCGTTGTCGTCGATGCGCTGGAGCGGTTTTAATTGGAGGCAAGTGTCTTTGCAGAGAACAGTTGCGGGGAGCGAGGAAGCAGGTGGCAAATTCTGGCTTTCCCAAACCCGTATCTATTGCTGAGCGGCCGCTCTCGGCGGTGACTAAACAGAAAACTTGCGTCAGTAGATACTCTGCTGCTTGCAATACTTTTCCTGTCTTTTCCCCCCTCCCCTGTTTTCAGGGAAGTTTGTTTCTGAAATGCAGCGCTTATCTTGTCAGGTCTACCCATGTTTGATAATCTGTCATCGATGTCACGCTAAATTCCTTTATAAAACTAGCAATGGCGTGGTGTTCCCGTTCAGTTACGGCCGTGTGCTCGCTGAGGATAAGTATTATTTGTGTCCAATTTCTTTTTTAGAACTGTGTAAGGAGATAATCCCATAAAGATCCCTGCAGCTGGTTTACTGCTAATGAGCCTTGGAGGGGCCCTATTGTGGATGCGGAGGAACTCCTGGGCATGCTCGGTGGAGTTTGCTTCTACCAACAAAGTTGCTTATCTTCTGTGAAAGAGATAACATGAGGGATCTACACAGGAGATGAGTCAGAGGAGAAATAGCCCACAGTTGCATTTGTGCCAGTTGGCGTTTGGCTTCGGAGCGAGAGGGTTACGTTACGTGCGTGGGCACCTGTAGAATTTCAACCTTCCAGTGGCTGAACTGTTAAATAGATGCGGGTTTATTTCTTTCATAAGACCATTACAGTTTCTTTAGGATTGAAACCTAGTAGGTTGCCACTGTTTCCAGAGAATCTTGTAGGACATCCCTGACTTGCAGAAGCAACTGAGAAGGCGTTAGATTATTCGACTCATTGGCCCGTGCTGCGGTCGTAGATTGTCTTAGTAGCGTTGGAGGTTTGCTCCCAGGAAAACACACCAACATTTTGATTTTGTGGAAACCTTCCGGAGAGATTTATTACGGGAAGGTATCGACGTTGCGTAGATCGTGAGAGATCCATCAGCGTGGACGAGTCCGCTCACTCTGTGCAAATCCCTTACCTCGTCGTGTGCGGCATAACCTGGGACTTAACTGTTGATAGCAAATAGAATGTTTCCATTAACGTGTCATGGAATATTTGTAGTCGCTCTCAAATCCTTTCAAGAGTTCGAGAAAATTTATGTCTCCTAATTGCATTAGGCTCACAGGGTAACTCTGACATTTTAAATTAAAGCATATTGACGTTGCACCCAGATAAATTGCCCAACCTTTGTGTGCTTGCTCAGGAAAAGATGTTATGGATTACTAGTTAACTCTTAAGTTATTAATTAGGAAATTTAGACGTGGTGAGTAAGTATTTTTGCTAATGCTATCATAACCTTAGCTGCTTGGTGTAGGTGGGATGTTAGCAGCATTTTGTTTATTTTCTGGTAAGGTATAACTAATGCTAACGGAGATCTTGGTGAAGACCTGAGGAGAGAAGAAATAGTTGAGACAGGCTTGTCCTCCTTTGTGGAAGCATCTGCTGTGGGCTAAAACAATCAGGAACAGAAAATCCAATAATGGTTCTCATTCTGTGACATCGGTCAACTTCTCTGTTAATAAGAAGTTTTTCTAACCTGGTCAGGAAGGAAAAAAATATGCTTCCCCCAGTGTCTGTTGGTGGGGGAAAAAAAAAGAGTTTCTTTTGAGGCAAGCTATTGTTTTCCTTCACAGTAAAAGGTGCGTAGTTCAAACGTTTCTGTGAAGGTCTCTTACTTAGTGCTTGGATGTAAAGTAAATAAGGACTGGGCGTTAGAAGAAGTG
Organism: Arenaria interpres; assembly: GCA_013399435.1. Lineage (NCBI taxonomy): Eukaryota > Metazoa > Chordata > Aves > Charadriiformes > Scolopacidae > Arenaria > Arenaria interpres. The sequence goes on from VXAK01015477.1 coordinate 11,490, forward strand.
AGTTTTCTTTCAGGATATATAAAGCAGGGAAGCGCAGGCCACTTTGCAGCTTTAAGTTTAGTCAGACCTGTAAGGGATGACTTCATCACTGTGGATTTTTCCTTCTCTTCCAGGGTTTGGTCCGTTCGGGGAGCACGCTGTTAACGCCAGTTGGATTGCAGTTCAGGTAAATGCTCTAACCTCGTTCTTAACAAGTTGAAACAAAGCGCCGTCCTGATACCGTATCTGTACAAATTTTAGTTTGCAGCTCTTTTGTAACTTGTTCCCAGTTTATTAACCGAGACCAGCTCGCTCCAGATATCCAGATGGTCAGCTGGATAATGTTTTATTCACTTCTCAGAAAACAATCCCTTAGCTAGTAGAATTTAATGAGATTGAGTTAATGTAGCTGAGGCAAGTAAGGAATTCAGAGGCTGACTTCCTAGGTTTGGAAGATGTTAAATGGGGCAGGGAGCCTGGAATCTTCCTCTGCTGCAGAGAATTCAAAAATAAATAAACAAACAAACCCAGAAGAATTTTAATGTTCTCTCTGGGCTCTAGCTTGAATCTGGGCGAGTTGGTTAACCTTTAAGCCGAGTCTCCTCCGTAATGAGAGTTCCACCTGGAAGTCTCGTGGAGTCAAGCAAACTGCCGAGGTGTCCAACGTGGGCCTGAACGTCAGGACCCTGACTCCAAAAGCAAACCAGACGTTGCTTTTCTCCCTCAGTTCCTTTTGTGGCCGCCTGCTTTCGGCGGTGGGGAGGCGTGGGGGAAACAGGCTGTGTGTGTGGCTCCGGAGCCACCTTCCCTTCTGCTGAGAAGCCGCAGCAAGTGGTGGTTGACTGGCCGAGCTGGATCTTGCTGGAGACAGGAGCGCTCGTGGAGCATCGTTGCTCGAGCAGATCGTACACCCCCAAATAAATCAAGTTTGTGCCACTTTCAGCTGCGTATTTGCATGAACACACTCGTCTGTGTAACACGCTGATATATTCATCAAACGAGGCAAGAAGAAGAAATCAAACTCTTGCTAGATGCCCAGCTAAACTCGGAAATTAAGGTTACTTTCTGTAAAAGCATTAGCCAGGAACAGTGCTGCCACATTATCCCACTTCTTCCTTATTTGTCACTTCTGGATGTGGTTTATGACAAAGCTACTGGGAATTCAGGGGTACCTTTTAGTACAGTTGCCCAGGGAATTAAATCTATTTTTCCCCCCAACACATCTCTCTTCCCTTCAGAGCTCTGAGATTAATATCTTCTTTAGAATGCTTTTAAATTAAATCACAAACTCTAATCAATTACAGTCTACTAATGTCCAGATGTCTAATGTGTTGGCTGGTGTGAGAAGGCGAAACCTTTGCCTCCAAGACCCTTTTGGAAATGAATATATTGGAGTTAGGGTGTGCTCGGTTCAAGTTAGGGGAAAAAAGCAAGCTGTGTATGTGGAAAACAAAATTGCACGTTCCTGAAATTTAGTAGTGGGGCTGATTGATTTGGATTGTTCTTCCTCGTGTGGTGTCAGTTATTGTAAACAAGCTTATTCTAGAGGAGATAGACAAAAGGGTATTGTGGGACAGGAAGAGCGGTGGGTGTTCTGATGTTGCTCACAAAAACCAAACCTATTTCTATTTCTATAAATTCCTATTTCTATAAAGAGAAATGGCGTGTCATTCCTTCAGCCCGGCAGCTCGGGGCACTGATGGCCGCTCAGCTGCGGGGCTGATAGATGAAGTAATCACCTGCATTTTAAATTCATTTGATGGGTTTGCGGGGTGTTTGGAGAGTATCAAACTGGAGTTGGTGGCGTGCGATCTGCTGCGTCGGGAGCCCATCTTCCTCCCAGTCCCCTTTAATAGCTGGCGCTGGCTTCTAACTAAAAACATCAACTTTCGGGCAGCGGGGAGGATTTGCCTTTCCTTGCCCCGTCTCAGCCCCGAGAGGCCCAGACAAAAAGGAACAGCATGTCTTTGAGCACATGCGAGTTGGGCATTGTGCAAGTTTCAGACAGGGGACTTCATGGAGCTGAGTGGACACAAAGGCGTGTCTGAGTTTCTGAATCCCAGACGGTGTGATCTGCATTTTAATAGAAGAAAAATCAATTAAACAATCTTTGTAAATCCTTCCTAGCTTTAGGGCTAAGCTAGTTCTGGTTTATTACATCTTTTATTATCCTGCATCCCGAGGATAAAATTCTCTGCTTTTCTTTCCAGTGCTCTTTTTTGGTTTTATTTGGCTGTTTATACAGAACACGGATACGGTGTGTCTGTTCCCCTCTGAATGCAGTGAATTTCTAGTATAGCTGTGTGGTTTTGAAAGCGAAATGACTTTTACACGTAGTTAACATAACGAGTACCTTAAATAGTGGCAGCAGCAATCTAATATAATGCGAAGATGAAACGTTTGGAGATTTTTACACATAGGGTAGAAATTTCCTATAAATTCAGAAGGAAGAATAACTTCTCTCTGCTTTCTTTTCCGAGGCTTAGAGTGAAAACAGTCTGTGTTAACGCGGATTTGCTGTTCCCTGTTTTCATCTTTCTAAAATTCCGTTTGAGGAACTGTTTTTTTTCAGCTGCAGTTTTTCCTTGGGAGGGACCTTCCTTTCAAGAAGAAGTTACCGAAACGGGCTTTTCTGTTCGGTACGTTTTTCTGCCCTCCCCAGTGTGACTTAGGTGTAGACACAGGTGTGCCCTGTGGACTGTGAAGCTGATGGGCTCCTGCCTTCATCCCCCCCGAAGAGCTTCTGGCTGAGCCCGGAGGAGGAGGAGGAGGAGAGAGGTCAGAGTGCGTTTTGACATTACTAAGGACAATTGCTGTCAGGGTGTCTAGACAGACCTGATAAGGATATTAAAGGCTCACAAAGACGACCATTGTTGAGGGGTCAGGGAATCGGTCAAACATGTTCGTTTTTCTATATTTGTCAGGTATACAAGGCTGTGGGTAATAAGTTGTCTGGGGGCCAGCGTACATCTTTATTATTGAATGGAAGCGCGCGAACGCTATGTTTGGTTAAAAGAAAGTTGGGAATTTGTAAAGACATAAGGTTTAACGCGTCTGCGTTTGGAGAAGGTGGCTGTCACCGCGATGGTGCGGCTCCTACGGCCCGAGGCTTCTTGCTCCCTGTAGATGTTCGTTCTGCGCAGCCGGTAAAACTTTCCACGATCAAATTCATCCTTAGGAGCTGTTTCACGCTCTTCAGAGAAGTGATGATGAATTCCTACCAATTAACGCTCTGGAGATCTTCCTAAAGAGACTGACTCGTATTTGAATACTCTCATTTGTAAACTACTTACTTTATTAACGCACCACATAAACCAGCTAAGGTTTTGAAGGCAGATTTGTGTAAAGAAGATGTGATGAAACATCACTTAGCATCCATCTCTGGTAATGAATGTCTGTGTGTGCCAGACACTAATCAATACAGCAAGCCTTTAATATCAAGCTTGCCCTCAGAGCCAGAGCAAGTGATTTATCATTGTTGTTGCTCATATCTGCTGGTCCATGAAAGTCTTACTCTTGCCTTTCCCCTGTCTTTTAGTTGTCTTAAATCTTGTTACACTCTCTGTGGTCTGTCCATACAAGTGTGAAAGGGTTTGGGTGGTTTTTTTCCTCAGTAAAGAAACGACTCGTGCTGATAACTACGGGGGGGAAAAAAAAGGTACTAAAATACTGCTCACGTTTGTGTAGAGGAGGTCGGATTGTAATGGGGGAGCCCAAGAACCTCAGCTTGTCCTCTCCTTTCAGCTGCCTGTAATTTGAAAGAATTTCAAACCTAGGGAAATACAGGATTTGAAATTGAGTAAGCTTTGGTGAAAATAGCTAATCTGCACTCCTTCGCCTGAAGTCTGCAAGTATAATCTCTATGCGCAGGAAAATAAAGCCTAAGAATCACATGAAAGCGCAGCTCTTGGCTCTGATCACCGAATCTGAACCTGAAATGGAGATAATTTAATAATTCAATAATATTTTAAGATGTCCTTTGATAGTTTGATGGCTCCTTACATCGCTGTTTCTACCTCAGATCCGCGGGAACAACTACAGCGGTTTACGGATGTGAGAGTTGCAGGTTATTTTGTTGCTGCGCAGGCAGCCCCTTTGATGTTAGCACAAGTAATCATTTCGAGCTTTTGGCACGAGTAAGATTGCATTTTTCAACCGACATGTATCTCGGAGGAGAGGAGCAGCCCCAGACGACAAGCTGCTGCTGTGTATTAACTGGTGAAAAGCTGGAGTTGGTGGTTCTTCTACCTGAAACACAGGCCTGGTGACGGAGATGCAGGAGCTCATGAGTCTGTCTTCGGAGAGAAGGATGCACTTCCAGAGGAGACAGAGCTATGGGAGGACTCTGACTAAGGTTGTTGGTGTCACGGCATGTACAGTCGCTTATCACTCTTGAAAAGCAGCAGTAAGGTTTTTTAGTGTCAAAAAACGTTGTCTTCATCAGAGGGAAACATGATCCGAGATGGATGCTGTTGGAACTCATTAAACACGATAACTGAAGTGGTTTCAGCTGCTGTAAATGTGCCTCCCGGTGTAGACTCGCATAAGGCCTTTGGGTTTGAGCTCAGCTCATGATTTTGCTGAAGAACGTGGGGTTTTTTTTTACAGAGGCTTCAGACCATGTGGGTGTTTCTTTTCCTTGAGTTCTTGAAAGTTTGGGTTTTTTGATGGCTCTGGAAGGTTTCGCTTCTGATGGAGTCCTGTTCTGGGCTAGACTGGTAAAGTCTGAGGTACCAGATCAGCCTCGAATTGAAACTTGACTGGTGTTGAAATGGAGACCAAAGGAGCAAGGGAGAAGTGTCCAGGACCATGGGCTGTGTGTAGAAAGAACTCACAGCGTTGGGATGAAACAGTGTGCTCACCAGTCAAGTATACTGGGGGGGAAAAAAGAGATCTGGCCTCTTCCCTCTGGTTTTAAACAAGTCTTTGCAAGGTATTTAACTGACACTTATTTTAAAGGGTTGAAAGGAAATTGGTTAAGTTTATTGCCTGGATATTTGGGATGCTTTCAAGGCATGGTTTTAGTTAACATTATAGAGGGAGAAATAATTTACTGCATTAGTTGAATCACGTCAATGGTAAAGGGTCATGTTGCAAAATTAAGTACAATATATTAGGTGTAGGTAAAGCTAGCGATGGAAACCCGTTCTACAGTTTGGAAACGGGCTGTATTGTATTCTGGATTCTGCCAAAATTACAGTAAAACAAATATGCTGAGGAGGAGGTGCCAGTGATGCTCCCGTTTTGCACATGAGAAGTGTTTGCTGATATTTGTGCGGACTCACAGACACAGAATCTCACCCTGAGAGCTCTGTACCCAGAAACAAATGGGCATTTGCTCTCCGGGCCAGCAGTCCTGAGAGACAACAAATCAGACAGTGAATATGACCCTCTCAATTCTGCTTTCTCTACATAATATCTAGTTCTGTCAAGAAATGAGTATGACTGTATACTTCTATAAATAACGTAGCCAACCTGTCTTTTGAGCGTGGGTGTTGCTGATAACTGTTGTCAGTTAAATGTTGATTTCTTTGTGGTACACACATCAGAGCAGAACAAACGGTCCTGTGGGTGAGGACTGTTAACACAGGTGGGGAGATGCCCCTGTTGTTCCCCTTTCTGTTGGTTTGGTTTGTTTTTTTTACAGTGCTGTTTACAAGGTTATACAGCCGGAATGCTGAGCTGAGGTTCTTCCCTCACAGCAGACTCGCTCCGCTAATAAACTTTCCAGAAGTATCTCCTCTGCTGAGCTTGTGTCTGACCGTCCTGCTTTTGTCTATTTTCTTACATTCTTAGGAGTTGGAGAAGCTCGGGCTGCGAGATGATGTGGATCTCCACGTCTATGAGGTCCCCGTTGAATACCAGACGGTGCAAAGACTCATTCCTGCGTTATGGAAAAAGCACAGTCCACAAGTGAGTGAGTAAAGGGAGGAGGAGGAGAAAAGACAGAGCAAAAGGCTGAAATCTGTCATCCTTACAGCAACGAGCATCATGTGGAGTCCTGTTTTTAATGTATATTCAGACAGGTAGTCCCCCGCTAGCTCTTCTTCTATTTTTTCATGAGAACCTGTGAATTTGTGGAACTTTATAGCTCGGAATAGAGCTCCCCAATTAATGGGAGCAGTGGGTGTGAAGAGGCCACAGCAGAGGGCTGTCTAGACAGCTCACAGTTAGTCTGTGCCACCTGGGCCCTTCCAGTGCTGGGCTGGGCTGTGAACGTACCAAGGCTCGTTTTTACCCCGAGTAAATTACAATTTAGGCCGGGAGGGGGTGAAACAAGAAGAACTGTTCCCTACTAGACCCACGAGTTCATTGATAAAATGACTCGTTACCGTGATACACAAGAACTCCTGTAACAACCCCATCACTCTGGAACTGGGAGCAGCGGGCTGTTGGCTCTCCACCGTTTGTATTTTGGTTGATTTAACTTGTTGGGTTTTGGGTTTGTTTTTTTTTTTTTTCCCTTTTTTCTCTCTCTTGTAGCTGGTGGTTCACGTGGGTGTTTCGGGTATGGCTACGACTGTAACTCTGGAGAAGTGTGGCCATAATGTAGGTTATAAAGGCTTAGACAACTGCCGTTTCTGCCCGGGCTCTCAGTGTTGCATAGAAGGAGGCCCAGAGTGCATCGACTCCATTATTGACATGGACACGGTTTGCAAGAGAGTCTCGGCGCTGGGGCTGGATGTCACGGTCACTATCTCTAAGGACGCCGGCAGGTACGGGCCACCAGCGAGCGCTGGGGCAAAACCAGACTCGTGCTGCAACGCGTGGTCCCTTCGTCCTCAACTCGCGAGTCCCGCACAATTCACGATGCTTCTCCCTTCTCATGGGGCTGGCGATACCGTCTGTTTTTCAGTGGTCACCCAATCTTCGGGGGGGGAAAAAGAGAGATTTTTACCTTTCTTCGTCCTAGATTTGATTAAAACAATCACCCAGACTCACAATACCGGGCTTGATTGCCACTAATTATTGCAGGGTATCGCTGCAATGCTGAATTGATAAGAATATCCAGTCCATCCTGTCCCGCCGTTTGCGCTCTGTATTTGTCACTTGTTGCTAAATAAGCTTTATCCTTGTATTTCAGATACCTCTGTGACTTCACGTACTACACTTCCTTATACCAGAGCCGTGGGAGGTCGGCTTTTGTCCACGTGCCTCCGCTGGGAAAACCATATACAGCAGAACAGCTGGGTCGGGCGCTACAGGCTATAATAGAAGAAATGCTTGATGTTTTGGAGCATTCTGAAGACAAAATCAATTGTCAGCATGAACACTGAAAGCGGGCAGAAGCTATCCTAGTATTGCACTTCCCAAATTTTCCCTGCTCCTGAAGTAACTGGGGAAAAACCTTACAGGCCCAGAATTGGAGACTTCAAAAAAGAAAAGGAAAAAAAAAAAAAAAAAAAAAAATCCCACTTCTAGAAATTGACGTTTTTGGTCAAATGTGTGCATTTCAGCCTAGGCAACAAAGGAGTCAAATTCTTTAAAACACCTGCAACTACTCATTTCTGAAGTGACTGGAGTGTGTGTGTGTGTGCTGTGCTTTATCCTGAGCTTATCTGTCAGCCAAGTGACAGCTCCTGACCAGAATAATACAGCGCAGATGGAAAGTTTCTCAACTGGACTTGGCGTTGGGAATTGATAACCCGGTCTTCTAATGACTAGTTCTTAAGTTGGAAGGTTTGCTTTTGGTTTGGTTTGGTTTGGTTTTTATCCTCTCTGGCCCAAATTAGAGGTTGTGATGTAAAAAGTGCACCTGGAAAGAGTTGGAATGGTGTGGGTTCGTCTGTTGTAAAACAGCGCTTGGAGACGAGGAGTCTTCAAAATTGCTTCGCTGAAATGGAAAAATATTTGAGGCGCTGATTTTTCACCCCACGTTGTCCAAATATCTCTAGGGTCCTCTGTAACGTACTGGTTTAACTGGTAGCTGCAGATAGAAGGGGTGTGGTTTGGGTTCCTTTTGTTGTGGAGCAGGAGATAGCTCGTTGTTGTTGTTGTTTAACGCAGTATGAGCCTAACTTGCGCCAAATATTTCCAAATGTCCTTTTTTTTTTTCCCTCGATGCCACCTTCCTCACTCGAGTCAACCATATACCTCCTGTACAAAACACATTGTTTCATATGTGTATAAAGCAAATCATTAGCGGTTAAATAGCTTTGCTAAAGGCCACTTTCTCCGCAGGAAATCTTTATCCTAGACTCTTGGTGCTAGCTGTTATTTTTTAAGGTGAAGGTTGAGTAATTTATAACTTCCTTAGTTATAAATTTTCATTCTTGTTAAAGGTTAGAACGTGTAATGTTTAACTTGAATTCTGAGTTGCCACCTTGATTTATTATAGGCATAAATATGCAAGCGTGCGGATTCGAAGACGTTCTGCCAAATCAAATCGAAAATCTTAAACCTCTTCCCACTGTCGGTAAACCAGAGGCGGTTATTTGAAAAGTAGGAATTTTACTTAGAATGAGGATTCCAGGCGGTTTATTAGTGTCCCCCTCCCAATGGGAGGGTACAAAGTGCTGCTGCTTGTATGAACTTTCCCGGTAATTAATTAGGGGAAGCGGACGTGCAGGTTCTAAGCGGGACGTTGCAAGCGGTAGGCGCGAGTGGTGCGTGGAGATTTGCTTCCAAATGATGAGACTCCAGCAAAAGGTGGAGACGGATGATGTTACGGTGGGAACAGACCCAAAACTGGTAAAAATTGGTGATTGATGACCGGTAGGTCTCATTGAGGGGCCATTTTAATGAAGAGGTCTGTGATTTGATTCTAATACTTTGACAGATATAGATATATATATAAAACAACATTTTGAAACGTTTTAGAATACCATTATTTTAATTTTTCTAATTGTGAATGGTTCTGCTATAGTATCTCTCAGTGAGAGCTGCCATTAACTCGCTGTTTTCCAGTAGAAGTCTAGAGACAAAGGAAATACCACTTCTCCCTGTAACCCTTGAGAGAGGACGGAGACTTCTGCAGTTGTAATAACTTCGCTGAGGGGACCTGTGTGTGAAGATTTTTGGATAGACTGCTGGTTTACTGAGAAAATTACCGCTGTATTTACCACACGGGCTTTTCCTGATCAAAAGAGTTTGCCTTCAAAGTAAATATTCTCTCTTTTGCGTTCAAATACGAAGTAGCACTTGTCAGATTGTCAGCAGGCAGGCAGACTTTCTGATTAGTAATTTATTATATTTAATATTTTGTTTAAATATTCGTGGTTTGACACGTTTTTGTTTGTTTGTTTTTTTTTTTTTGCAAATAGTCGAGTTACTTGTAGGTTGATTCCTTTATCTGGTAAGAAGTTTTTGTCATCAGCGTATCTTAGCTGCTAAACTTTTAAAAGAGGAGAGTAATTTGCGTATTCTGCTAAGTTCAGCGATTATTTGAAGTAATTTTCGGTAATGCTATTTAATTTACGTGTTAATGTAGCTGTGAATGAAATGGGAGTGGAAGTTCCACGGTTTAGTGAGGCGATAACAGGGGAAAAACAAGCTGATGGTGGGATGGAAGCGGTGGTAGGAAGGGCTGGTTGGAGCCACCATGCCCGGGGAAGGTTTGTTTTCTCCAAACTCCCCATCAGGGCAGCCAGGGGTGGGGAGAACGTTTTTCCACAGCAGTTTATTCCACCTGTGGAATTATGTCCTGTGGATATTCCTTCTTGGGTGCTCTCTGCTCTCCAAGGGGAAAATCTCGAGCCAATTCCTGTCACTTCTGTGTGTCTCAGGACCGCGGCGGTTGACCTTCTGTGTGTCAGTGTTAAAAAGAATATCTCATTTTTTGGAAATACGTTGCTTTGAGCATCACTTCGAGCTGTGTGTTTCCTCATAATCTCTTTTTATTTTTTTTTTTTTGGTGAAGCTTCCATGTGATCAGTTTCTTAGAAAACATAATTTATTTTATAATCTTTTTTTGGTGGGGGAGGCGGGGGAGGGGGTTGAGAATTAGTCCTCAGAGATTGTATTTGTAAAGGGTGTCTTGGTGGTAGAGAAATTTTGTATAGTGAAACTTTAAAAAATGGCATTAAACTAATTTTATTTAATCTGACCTAAATTAAATACTTTTGGTTTTTTTTGAAAGTTTTTTTTTTTTTTATTGTTAAATTCATTAACTTTTCCTGTAGGTGCATATTTTCTTTGGAAATATGACGTCAGCCAGACGCAGAGCTTCAAAAAGCTGATGTTTTTGTGTCACGCTTACTATCTGCTTTCTCTTCCAGATCATCAATAAATAGAATTTGCTAATTTGCACTGACTGGGAGACCTGTTGCCAACCGCAAAAACGTTCCGTGCTAATGAGTAGGCATAGGAAGTTGAGGTTTAGGGTTAATTCCTGTGCCTGCCGTTCGTAAACCGTAAAAGCTGGTGAAGTTTGAGAATCCTGCGACTGCGAAATTGTCTCTGGGGACGCGCTTCGCGGAGAGCCGGGGCTGCGAATATTTGGTGTGAGAAGAGAGAGAATTTAGGGAGGTTCCGCTGTATCGGGTCTGATGTCATTTTTATCTTGTTGCCGACAGCTTGGGGGCAGGACCTGGCTAAGGTGTTGGTGGAGTTTGGTGATGACAATTTAATTGTTGCAGGTATTAAATGCTGCGGAGGATTTTGAGGAACTCCAGACACACGTAAACTCCTTCATCGTTTGGTGACTGTGAGGTTGGGAGAGATTTCCTTTGAGTGAAACGTGGGAATCTGCTTTATAAAACCCAGCAAAAAGAAGCTGTGAGCTTGAAAGTGACTTTAAAGATTTGTGGGGGACTTCATGGTCCTTATAGGTCCCTTCCAACTGGAGATATTCTGTGATCTGGTTCAAGGTAAACACCTTCAACCAGGTGTTGAAGCTAGTTGGGGCTTTTTTTGGCAGCTTTTGGAAAAGGATATCCAAATCTGTAAGATCATATAGAGGAGTTTACACTTATCTGGAGTATTCCCCAACCTGATGGGTTCCTCCTAAACGTGGGAGTGGTGGGAAAGGATGAAAAGGTCATGAAGATGGTTAGAGGTGTTAAGTGTGGTTGTGACATGAGACTGCAGCCAAGAACTTGCTGGGCTTCGAGAGTCCTTCCAGGAGGGACCTGACTGAGGGTGTCCCAAAGTTTAGGACTTGATGAAAACTAACCGGTTGCTCTGCTTTCACCCCGAAGAGGAGAGAAATCCCAAGGCGAGGCGTCTTAGAGTCAATTTGGGGTAAATGACTCCTTGCAGAAGTTGAGAAGGTTGGTTTGTTTTTTTCGCAGCGTTGCATTGTAAAGCGTAGCCTGATACCTCGGGAAAAGGGACTCCTTGAACCCGGGCTCTGATCTAACCCTTCAATTTATCTTTATCTCCCTAGGGTTTGTACTGCCCGTGCTGTGCTAAGGCAGGTAGGAAACGGTACTATTTGTATTTCCTCACCTGGGCAGTCGCGCTCAGCTGTAGCATTCAAACTCCGGCGTGTTTCTCGCCGCTCCGTAGGTCGCACGGGCAATATTTAACCTTCTAGTGCCTCAGTCAGCTGGCAAAGGGGATTATTCCAGGTCACTGTCACATTCCATGCCTGGAATAAAAGCCCAGGGGCTTCCAGGCCTCGCAGACTCACAAACGGGCAGCACGGACTCCCAGCGTTGTTATTTTTGTTAACGAAAAGGCTGAAAAAGTTCTAATCCACTGAAGTTTCTTCCAATACTCATATAATCTTCCTTTGATCGCGGCGCGGGATTGGTTGAGCTGGCGTGCGGGCTTTCTCCCGAAAGGTATAAAAGGAATTGCAGTGGGAGGAGCTTCTTAAAACCAAAAAAAAAAAAAGAAAAGGGGGAAAGTGAGCGAAGGAGTTGAATTGGGAATTTCCCACTGAGGCAAGGAGTTGAATTGGGAATTCCCCACTGAGGCAAGCGCCAGACTACGGCGGCGATTACGGGCTGCCCCTGGTAGTTCATGGCTCGATTTGCTGTGACTCCTGCATCTTTTGTTATCTTCCTAGCGTGTTTCTAACTCTCACCGCGCAGCTGATCCTCCGACACTGAGCCAGCTCCAGGAGGCAAGGGTAGCGTTTGAAAGCTGACTGGAAACCAGTATGTTTAGGGGTAGAAAGTACACTCCTGTGGGTATTTTTCTTTTTTTTAATTCCAATTTCCAGATTTCATCCTGCAGTACAAATAAAATCGTCGGTGATTCGTTTGTACAGACTTTTAAGAAAAGTAGCTTTCTTCCTGTTGCCTCCTTTACCTGCTTTGATGTGCTATCCCATAATATTTTAATGAGAGAAATTTCAGGGTTGTGAAGGTTTTCTTTCGTATCTCTTGGCTTGGATAAAACCCCCCGAGTTCATACCATAAATACACATCCTGACGTAGATGGATTTCTTACTTTTTTACCATAAACCCTAATGTTTTGCAGTATAAAGTGCACTTTTTCTTAAAAAAAAAAACAACCCACTCGTATTCATGTCTGCTTAGTGTCTTATGTGATGGAAGTGATATCCAAAAACCTCCAAAGCAGAAACAAAGCTGAGGATATTGTTAATTCTTCGTTGTATTAATCGAAACCTGAGATCGGCTTCCGCTCGGTCTGTTTTAAGACAAAGTAGAGAAGAAAATGCCTCCCCGTAGATAGGAATTAAACGTAGGAAACGAAACTACACACTGCCCTTAAATAGAACTCTGTGCTACTTAAATACACCTTCAGGTTTTCTATTGCACCAGCTTCTTAAATGGCAAATGTTTACGTTGATTAAACAGGGAGTGCCTTGTCCTGTGCCGGGCTCACCTTTGGGAAGCGGAGCGGTGGGGATGGGGAGGGATGAGCCGTCTGCACGGAAAGTGGGTGGAAAAACTGGGCTTTCGGCACTGGGAGAAACTTCTGACCTCACTGGGGATCCCCTCCGTCCGAGGATGCTCTTCAGAAACCGCGCTGAGTTGAGTCCTCGAGGTTTTTCTGACACCCACCCGGCCCCGGCAAAGGATAAAACAGAGTTATTTGCTGCTTCGTTGTCCCTCTCGGTTGGGTTGGCCAAATCGGTGAAGGTTATTCTGTCTCTCCTTTGAGGTTTGGTGTCTGTTCAGACTCCGTTACGCACGTTACAGCATCGCTCAGCCCCTCGGGCCCCTCCCTTCGTTAATTGTGGTGAAATAACACAGTTGTCCGTCTGGGTACCTCAGGTGTCGCCGATCTCATGCTTATCAGGACTCTCGGAGCTACGATTCTCAATCCGTTGGGGCTTCTGTTTTTCTCCGTGTGTTCTTGCAGTGCCTTGTAAAACCAAACCAGATCTCGCGTGTCACAAAAGGGCTGTGTAATAAAGAACCGTTAACGTACTTTCAGCTTGCTATTGCTAGACTGGACTTTGTAACTGAAGATTTAAACCCGTGTTTCAAAGTAAATAAAGAGTTTAACTCGGACTCCCGGTGGTCGGAAGAAGTCGTTTTTTTTTTTTAAAGATGCCTTTTTTTGGGCTGGTAATTGTGTGTCGGTGATCCCAGACTGAGCAGAAAATGGTGTGGTTGGGTTCAGACCGTGCCCTGAGCACCCGAGGCTGGTGGAGACGAGCCCCTGGACTATGTGGATCTGGCGGGGTTGTTTTTCGGGATGGGAAAGGACGCTTTCTGGGCTCATTCTCTTTGACCTCAGCTGCGTCTCCTGCATGTTGGCATCGTTTTATTCGGAAGAGCGTTTGGAAGTTTTACCTTGCCGTCATCTATTACGTGTGTGCGTTTCTTTTATCTACGACGTTCTTTCTTTGTACCTGGAGGTAGATTTTCCAGCCCCAGATGTGCCTGGAGCACATCTCCTCGGGGAGCCACGGACACCCTTCTGGACGGCGCGCGGCACCGAGAGATTTATGCAGAGTTTGTTCAACGGTACAGATGCCGGGAGAGTGTGTCCTTCCCCGATTCGGTGAAGGCTCTTCCAACCGTGTGGCAGCACCGTCCGTTCCCGAGGTACAGGAGGAGCTGGCCATCACAGCTCACCCCGTTGACTTCTTCGGTTTCCCTTTTCCCTCCGGTTTCGTAGCCGCCTCGCGCAAAGTCTGCGTTGCCCGGTGAACCCCTAGAGCTTTTCCGTCGTTTCCAGGACTGCCAGTTAATAAACTATTCGTGCTTTACGCGCCCTTGGCTGTTCTCACACGGGCTCGAATGGCAGCAGCAGCAGCTCTCCCCCTCGCCGTAGACAGAGCAAAGGGGTTTTCAGCAGCGGAGCCTCGTGTGGTGCAGCCGGTGACCCCCCGGCAGCAGAAGTCGCTGCGATTCTGAAGCCGCCTTTGATCTGCAGGCTGCGAATCCCTCCGCTGGCTTCCTCAGTCACTGGGGAACCCGCCGTAAGGCTTTTTCTTAGCCAGATTTCTTCTGCCACGCTTCTCTTCCGGAGGCAGAGCTCCCTGGAGAGTGGTGGGGAGACGAGCAGCATTGTCTGGAAGCTGCTGGTGTGCGTCGAACTGGAGCCGCTTTCCCTGAGAGCGACCCTGGGGCTCTCCCTGTTTCCCTCAAGAGCATCTTCTTGCCATGCCGGGCTGTTTCATCGCTGTCGGCTGGGATTCAACCCGGCTTTGGCCACGCAGAAGTCCTGTGTTGGCTGCTTTCAGGCTCTTCCTGCTGCCACTGGTCCTGACTGGGAGCAAACTGGGGGTGGCGGAGAGGGCTGGTGCCACCAGATGGTGCTGCCATACAGCCAGAGCGGGAGAGCCTGAAGGTACAACCCTTCAACAGCTTGCTCCTGGGGGCTCCTTGAGGGTCTTTGGGGGCTTCTTTTGGTCCTGCTGGCACCTCTGATGCTGCAGGAATGGGAGGAGAGGAGGTGTCACAGCATCAGGTCCCTGTGACACAAGTGATGGTGGCACTGGGGATGCTGGTGATTTGGCTTAATCCTCGCCAGCTGAGTTATGGGAGCAGGTTGGGTGTCGTATCGATCACCCCAAGGCACGGCTTCGCCAAGACCAAGGGCTGAAACCTGGTAAACCCAGAGCCTGCCCCATGTTTCGAGGTGGGATGGGGCTCGGGGAGCTCCTGGCCCAAAAGCCATGCCCCATTCTGGGGAGTTACCGGTGGTATTGTGACTGGAGGGGGGGGTCAGAAAGGAAAACTTTATGGTTCTTTCTGAATCTTTGCCTTTTTCTGTCTTTTTTTGATGTCCTAGCTCTGGGAACGTTTTTTTTCCCCCCGAGCTGCCGTGGCGACCTCATGGAGTTCTCCAGCCTTTTCTTGGGAGTCGGAGCGCCGTGGCGTTCTCCCGCGTTGATTGCCCTCATGCCATGGGCAGCGGGGAGGTTTGAGATGGTCCTCGAAGGCCAGCCAGGACGTCCGCTCCCCGGAGAGGTCACAAGCTCTCCCGTGAGCCAACCCCTGATGAAATCACTCTCGTTTTAATTCGCTTTATAAGGTGATAAGCTTTTCCTGCAGAGGCGGCCTCTCCAGAGTGATGTCATGCCGTTGGGTAAGCCATGTGTCGATGAGGTCATTTTGCAACCAGAGCTCTCCGGAGGGAGAGACGGAAGGTTTTTTTTGCTGGTCAGTGGTGGGGAAGCTCATCGTTAGAACATCCCCTTAGGGTTTCTTGGCCGCAGATCCAGAGAGCTGGGGAGGAGATCCCTGGTGGACTGGCTCCTCGTAGATCTTAATCTTAATTTTTTCTTGTAACAGCCTGGTCTGTTCCCCCTTTTTCTTTTTTTCCTTCCTCCCCTCCTCCCCAAGCCCCGCAGACCCTCCGTAAACGAGGTGGGATTTTTGGGCAGCGTCCATCTGGCAGGCTGCTCGCCCTCCCCCTTTTCCCGGCTCGCAAATCAAAGCTGACCTCAAAGCCAAGGTGCTGGAGAGCCCACCCTTTTCCAGCCGCTGCCCAAAAGGGCTCCCCAGGGCTTCCATCAGAAACTCGCAGCTGCGGATCTGGTGCCGGGGAATGGCTGGAATTTCCTGCCCCGCTCGGAGCAGCCCTTCGGTGCAGGCAGGTCCCAGGTCAGGGTTCGTTGCCTCTCGCACCCCGGGATGGACATGCTCCCAGAGCCACCAAGAATTCCCGGTATGAGCTTCCCGTGCCAGGGATGATGCTCTGGCTGAGCGATTCCCCGTGTCGGGGCTCCTCGCCACGGCATCTCAACCATCCTTTTCTTTCCCTGCCTTTTGGAGGTACCTCATCGTCTGGCTCCAGCCTCCCGGCAGCTATAAATGGATCCTCACCACCTACCTCTGCTGCGGGGCTGGGGTTTTCTTGGCTGGTTCCCAAGAAAACCGAGCTCGGGCCTGGGGGAAAGTCTCTTTTTCCTGGTCCTCGCCAGCTCCTTCCCGCTGCGGTGGATGCTCCAGTGCGGGAGCCGTGTGCTCTGTGTACACAGCCCTTCCCCGAGTCACGCTCCGGTGACTAATTCCCTCCTGACGGGCACATGAAGCCTGGTCCATGCCCAGGTTCACAAATAAATGTATTTATTTCTGTTGGAGGTGAGGCCGGTGGCCACCTCACCTAGTTCTTCAGCAGCTTGCCTTCTCGTGCGTCACCCAAAATTGTGCCTTGCGCTTAAAAAGAAAAAAAAAAACATCCAGACTCTTAAAATCCTACGTTTTTAAGGAGCTTTCTGGCTTGTTCTTCCCTTGTAGCACCTCTCAGGCTTTCCTTGGTAGGAGAGACGTTGCTCTGGGATGTGTCTGGGTTGTGTTTGATTTCCTTCAACTATTCCCCCCACCTTCCCGCCCTGCTCTGCATTGGAAAGCTTTTTGGAGGAAGGATTTGGAGCTCGTTTGGGTCCCTCCTGGAGCTGGCCCGAAGGCAGGTTCCCCGGTTAGAGCCGCAGTCGCTGCCTTGTGCTTCGCTCCTGGGCTCAGCGCCGGTGTCCCGAGGGAGGAGGATGCTCCCCAAAGCCTCAGCCTGGAGGTGCCTGCTGGATCGACGCTAAAAAGTGGAGGCGAAGGGCTATTTTGGCACATCTGAGGCGTGAGACACATCCCCCTTTGAATAGAAAGAAGCTCACAGCATGGAAAAGCTTATTTTTAAAGCTGCTTCTCAATAACCATCACTCCCACCTTGCCCAGGCTGAGGTGGTTGCAGGTGATGCTCCCGAGGTGTTACACCCTGGTTTTGTCTGCTGGTGGGGAAATACCCTCAGGAGCTGTAAGGCATCCCAGCTGGAGGACAGACCTTAACTGGGAATCTGCTTTTTCCAGGGAGCCCGTTCCAGGAAAGATGCTCGTTGCAAGCGGAGAACTTCCTGGGTGCGGAGAGCATCGCCGGGGGGTCAGCGAGGATGTCTCCAGCGAGATTCCCATTTTTGGTGGCCGGATTGGAGTCAGATCCTGCACTGCCCGGGCCGAGGGGGGCTGAGAATTCCAGTTAATCATTGACCGCGGGTACAGTCAAGGCAGAAACGTCTTTTGTCCAAGTGGAGCAGAAGTCTCATTTTTGGCAGATGCTGTAAACGTGCAGCAAAGGGGAAAAGAAAAAAACCCACAAAACAAATAAATACATGATTCCGGCCATGACAGGGCAAAAGCTGCATTTCGCTCACCTGACCCATCCTGTTTGTTTTTCTTTTTTTATTTAGAAACGTCTAAAGGGCAAGAGAGCTTCCACTCTGCCAATTCATCATGATGGCAGCCAGCGCTGGGAAAACATGGGATGCGGCTTCCCAAACATCCCACGCTGGCAGCGGAGGGAGAGCCCTCCTCTCCCACCCCTCTGGGCCAATTTCCAGACCTGGAACGAGATGGGATGGAACAAACCTTGTCCGTGAGGTGGGCGATGGGCTGCCTTGGAAGCCGGGCTGGGTTCCTCCCCTCCGCCGAGGGTTTTTTCAGGCCAAATTGCTCCTGGAAGTGCTGAAACTGCCTCTGGCCACCAACTTCCCTAAAGACCAAGCCCTACGGGCTGCTTGGAGCTTCCCGTGGTGGCAGCAGATAGGGGAAGCCGCGCTGCTCTTCCCTTCTTAGCCCTTGGCTGAAAAATACACCATGGGAAAGTATTATCTGCCTCGTTTGCAGGAAATAAATACCCTCCCTCCAGCCCCCGATTTGCTCAACCCCAGTGGTTTTGGGAGCAGGGGAAAGTCCCGTAGGTCATGGGGAGCTGCCCCAGTCTGATGCCCTTTGCCTTGTGGTGGGACGCTCCGGATGATGGGATGCTGTAATTTCATAGAATGGTTTGAACATTACAGTTGGAAGGGACCTTAAAGACCATCCAGTGCCACCCCCTGCCCTGGGCAGGGACACCTCCCACCAGACCAGGTTGCTCCAAACCCCCTCCAACCTGGCCTTGAACCCCTCCAGGGATGGGGCAGCCACAGCTTCTCTGGGCAACCTGGGCCAGGCTCTCACCACCCTCACAGCAAAGTTCTTCCTCATATCGAACCTAAATCTCCCCTCTTCCAATTTAAAACCATTGCCCCTTGTCCTGTCACTACACCTCCTGACAAGGAGTCCCTCCCCAGCTCTCCTGTAGCTCCCTTCGGATATTGGAAGGTTTCTATAAGGTCTCCCCGGAGCCTTCTCTTCTCCAGGCTGAACAACCCCAGCTCTCTCAGCCTGTCTTCACAGCAGAGGTGCTCCATCCCTCTGATCATCTTCGTGGGCCTCCGCTGGACCCGTTCCAACAGGTCCATGTCCTTCCTGTGTTGAGGACTCCAAAGCTGGACACGGTGCTCCAGGTGGGGTCTCACGAGCGCAGAGCAGAGGGGTAGAATCACCTCCCACAACCTGCTGGCCACACTTCTCCTGATGTGGCCCAGGATGGGGTTGGCTCTCTGGGCTGCTGGCTCATGTTGAGCTTCTCATCCATGAGCTCTCCCAAGTCCTTCTCCTCAGGGCTGCTCTCCAGCCGTTCTCTGCCCAACCTGGGTTTGTGCCTGGGGTTGCCACCTCCCAGGTGCAGGACCCCGCACTTGGCTTGGTTGAACTTCACGCGATTTGCACGAGCCCACCTCTCCAGCCTGTCCAGGTCCCTCTGGATGGGCTGATGCGTGCCCGTTCTTGGGGGCTCTGGCCCTCGCCGGAGGCTCTGGGCACCTTTTCAGGAGCCACTTCTTCAAGAGCCACAAGGAACCGATAGGCTTGATGTCTGAGGGCAGCACTTCCCCTCCTGCTGCTTACGATAACGAGTGCTAAAAAAATATAACCGAGGTTTCTGCAAACACGTGCGTGGGCGAGCGGCCACAGGGAAGTTTTGCATTTTTCGGGGAATTAAAGTCCCCTCCTCTGCGCTGGCCCCCGTCAATCCCCCACCAGCTGGGCCGGGGGGAGCAGAGTGGGGATGTCCCCTCGGGCACAGTCGCATGGAGCTGGAGGGGACGGACAATTGCATTCGAGGGGACACGAAGCCCTGGTTGTCCATGGCCAATTTGGGGCTGGTCCCGCACGGCACCGGGAGCGTCTCCGGACCCGCTCCGAGCCCTGCTCCAGTCGGTCCAAGTTCAAGGCTGTGGCCAGCTTGCATTTCGTGGGGAAGTGACTAATGTTCATGTTCCCCCTTCTCGTTCCTTTTGGTGTTTGGTCTCAGCATTTGCAACGTGGCTTCTCTCTCCGGTGCTGGCTCAGCTGGTGGCCGCGGGTGGCTCTGGGGACGGCAGCGAGCGTCCGCCGTGTCCCCCACCGTGCTGCCCGCCAGCCACCTCGTGTCTGGAGACGGAGAGAAGGTGAAAAGATTATTTACATCTTCCCAGGCTCAACGCTCTGAGCTTTCATCAGACTTTCTAGCAGCCTTTCCAGCTGCTGGCCCCCACGCCGTGCTTTAGTCTCCAAAACTCCCAGTTTCTCTCCTGCTCGCTGCGTGCAGAGGAGCGATGGCGCCGGGGCGTCAGCTCCTCCTCACCCTCAGCCCTTGTCCTGGTCCATCCAAGGTCTGGGAATCCCCGGCCACCAACAACCCCATGGCCAAGTGCTCCTATAAATCCATGGTCCAGGTCCGTGGGAGCCGAGCTGCGGCTGCACCTTGGCGAGGGATGCTCTCGGGATGCATTAAGAGGAGAGAGAGGAACCTGCATCCCACTGGGAAGAGGCGTTGGGTAAATCTGACCTCCCGATGCAGAAGACAATGTGCTAACGGCCCAGCAAGGACCGGAGGAAACGTGGGATGCTGTTTACACAGGGGGCTGGAGCTTTGCAATCGCATCTTGCAGGCTGGTGAGGACACGCTGGGACATTTCATAACAGGTCACTCGGCACTCGCAGCCGCTGCTCTTAAAACACAAGTTTTATGGCTGGTGCTGGACTGTAAATCTCCGACTTCCACGGCTGGCGCCTTTCGGGGGAAAACATCCGGCTTCGGCAAACTTTGATGGCCTGCGAGCGCGAGCCACCCTGCGTCACTCGTGGACGGGGCTCGCACCGCGCCAACGCGCGCCCATGGTTAGAAAATGCATTGCAAAAGCAGAACTTCAGGATTTAGGGGGTTGCCGGGTCTTGCTCAAGGGCCGGGCAATGTGATTGCTGGTGGGTCGGGGCCTCTTCCTGCGCCCGGATGCGCTGCGAGGCTCCGATTTGCCTCCGGATGAGTGCGTTTGGCACCGTGTGGGTGGTGGAGGACACTGGTGACCGGGCTGGTGCCTGCCAGGGACCAGGAGACACTG
Source organism: Arenaria interpres (assembly GCA_013399435.1). Lineage (NCBI taxonomy): Eukaryota > Metazoa > Chordata > Aves > Charadriiformes > Scolopacidae > Arenaria > Arenaria interpres. The sequence goes on from VXAK01015477.1 coordinate 31,978, forward strand.
GGGATGGAGGTGGTGGCTTGGTGGTTCTGCCCCAGGGTGTTACCCCAAGGTTTGTGGCCCTCCTGGGGTGATGCTCCCTCTCCATTCGTCCTTGAATTGAGGGGCTGAAGGGTTGCAGTCACCCCAGCTGATAAAATCCCCAGGAAAGGGGATCATGGAGGGGCTTGGTGCTCCCGGGAACCCCCTGAGGATCCCACAGCTCCGGCTGGAACAAAAACACCCGCTGGGGAGCCAGAGCCTGGACCAGCTCCATGCGGGAAGATGCTCATCCAAGTGCATTCCCTGCCCAGCTGCCAGAGGGACGGGTGACGTGCCACCCGTGGCAGCAACAGGATGGTGCCCAGCTCCCCGTGGGAAGAAGCAGTCAAGATAAACCTGGCCCTGAGGTTTCTTTCTGAGCGGGAGTCTCTGGGCGGAGAAAGGCAGCGTGAAATGGCGCGAGGTCTCTGGGCAATGGTCCTCCTGCCCCCTCTTCATCCGTCCCCCCACGAGGATGGAGCCAGAGCGGGGCAGAGGAGCCGGAGCTGGGGCGACCCCCTCCACGTGATGCTGCTCGGGCTGGCAAACTCCTCCTTGCACGTGTTTTAGGGTGAAACGTTCGGTCTCGGTCTTGCCTCAGGCAACCCCTCCAGAAAGTGGGTGAGAAAGGCAGGAATAACGCTGGAGCCGGCTCCCGAGGAGGAGCAGGGGATAAACAGCCATAAATCACGGGATTACTGTAAAGCGTGTTCATCCCGTGGCGGGAGCAGAGTTAAAGGACGAGGCGTTTGGCTCCACTTCAGGACATTTAGGAACGACCTTGCCTGCCCTGACTGGTGCCGGGGGGTGGGGGGACGACCTACCCCTTGCCTCGTCCGACCGGGGCTTTCTCATCCCTCTCCTCCTGGTTTTGTTTTTTTTTCTGGTGGAAGCATCCCTCAGAGAAGGCGAGAGACGGGTGGTCCCGTCCCGGCCTCGGTGGCTTGTTCCCACCACGGGTTTTCTCTTCCCCGGTGCGTGGGCAGCCCCGCTCTGGCACGGCGCTTCCCGCCGCACGCGGCCCCGCTGGACCCGTGCCACCTCGGCGTGCCCAGCTTCCATCCCAGCCGTCATCGGGCTGCCCCGGGGATGATGTAAACCTGGCCTCGGTTGCTTCAGGAGAGATCTGACCCAGGGCAAAACCATCCCCTGGCCCTACCGGCCGCTGGCAGCACAGAGGAGCCGCTGCCGCAAGCCGGGCTGCGGTGTCGTCAGCTGGTTTGGTAGGACAAGGTCCAACTCTGCTCCCGCTCCCTCCTGCGTGTACCGGCGTGAGCCGGACCACCCGGCCGCTGCTTCCCTGCTCCGCTGCTGCTTCCGAGGGGTTTTAGGGAAAGGGGCTTCACGCCTGGCTCAGCCCCGGGGGGATATTGGGGACCCGCCTGCCGACGGGGACCGGCGCGAGGTGAAGGATGGAGAAGGATGCGGGGGATGGATGAGCCACGCCATGACGCTGCCCGCGGCGCTCGCCCGCCTGCTCATCGTCCTCTCCCCTCTCCATCACCCCCTGCCACCCCCGAGGCCAGTTGCCCGCGGCCACTTGTCCCCCCAGCCGTGGGCTGAGCTGGTGTGGCGATCCGCAGGGAAAACGGCAGGTGGAAGGGAAACGTTTGCATCCCAGAAAATGGATTATTATACGTTTTTCTTCTCCCCAGCTGCAAACCAGCTCGTGAACTGCCTGACTCTGGTGCTGTCGGAGCTCCCGTGTGAAATCCCGGGCGGAGAGGAGAAATTCCTGCTGGGTGTTTACTCCGGCGTCAGCCCGGGATGGGGAGGGAGTGGGGACGGAGGGCGGGCAAAGTTCGGGCTCCTATAAAGTCAGGTCTGGTCCACTTCATTCATTCCCCTGGCAGCATCCGCCGGCGGCGGCACGTCCTGCCTTTGAGAGAGAGATTTGGCAAATAAATCCTCCCCCCTCCCTCCCCCCGGGGACCACCGGCCGCCTGCGCGATGCCCAGGGCGCTGCGGGATGTCGGGGCTGCCCTCACCTGCCTCCAGCTCCTGCTGCTTCTCCCCACCGCGGAGCCGAGGCCACGCACACGGGAGGAGGACAAGCTCCAGCTGGAAGCCATCAAAAAGGGCATCCTGGAGAGGCTGGGGATGCCCGCGCCCCCCGTCATCCGGCACCAGCTGGACCAGGAGAGCATCCAGAGAGCTCAGAGGCTCTACCAGGAGAAAGTGGCTGAGATGACGAGGAACCGGAGCCGGGAAGAGGAGGGAGACGTGCCCAGGACCAGGCACCTGCATCGCCTGACCCCCACGTGTGAGTGGCCACGGCTCCGCGTGCATCCCGCCGCCCTCGTCCCCCGGGGCACACGTGTGTGTCCCCCGCCGTGTCCCTGCTCGGGCATGTCAGCCCGGCTGCCTCGGCGTGTGCCGGGACATGACCGGGCATGAATCGCGGTGGCCACTGTCATCCTTGTCCCAGCTGCTTCCCTTGTCCCGGCAGCGGGGAGGAGCCACCCTTTCGAGCCGCCGTTTCGCTTAAAAACACAAAACCCAGTAAATCTGGGATGAAAGCCCCGAGCAGCGAGGCGGTGGCAGCTGTGGGGGTCTCAGAGTGGGGTGCGAGCCGGCCGGGGGGGCGAGCGGAGGGAAGGTGGGAGTGTGGCATCCCCCGAACCCCAGCTTGAGCCCCAGTTTGGGGGTTTATCTGGATCTGGGGTGATTTAGGGAAATACTCAGCTCCTGCTGCTTGGGCTGAGGGGGGGACACAGCTGGGGTAGGGGGGTCACCCCGATGGGTCCCAGGGCACCGGCTCCAACACGAGGCGCTGCCCCTCGGTGAGACCCTCGGCTGGGTCCTGGGTGATCCAGGGCTGAGGATGGAGCCGGATCTCCCCCAGCTTCCACATCCCTCGGGATTTGGGTGATTCCCCGGAGGCAGCGGTTTGGCTGCCTGACAGGAGCTGGTCACAAGCCTTGGCCGGCGGGGTGGCTTGCCAGCTCTTACATCAGTTGTCCTCTTTGTCCCCACAGTGCTGCGCCGGCCGGACATCCCTCGAGGACACCAGGACCCCAGGGGACACCAGGACCCCCAGGAAGACCAGGACCCCCGTGGTCCCTACCGCTACCATCTCCTCCTCTCCCGCACCGAGGCTTTCCACCGGCAGCTCCGGGTGGTGCAGGCAGAGCTGAAGCTCTTCAAGCAATCACTGGCATCTCCCGGAATGTCCCCACTCAACACCTCGGAGCCCTCCCAGGTCAGCATCTACACGCTGGGGGGGGGTCACGGGACCCCCCAGCTCTTGCACAGCCAAGAGCTGGACCGTGATGCCCCAAGCCTGGACCTCACGGCAGCCGTCCAGCCCTGGGCTGCCGGTCCCGAGGACACGCTGCGCCTGGAGCTGGCCTTCTCAGCCGACGTCTCAGCCTGGCTGGCCACCTCGGGGGGCGAGACGCTGGTCCTGGAGGTGGAAACCCGTGAGACCACAAGACGGGGGGCCAGGAGAGCCCGGGGGCTGGAGGAGGAGTGCGGGAAGAGCGACGGGAAGTGTTGCCTGAAGTCGCTCAAGGTCTCCTTCCAGGACATCGGCTGGTCGGACTGGGTCATCGCCCCCAACAGCTACTACATGAGGTTCTGCGAAGGTTCCTGTCCCCACAACTACAAGCCGGCCAGCATGCACGCCCAGATCAAAGCCCGCATGCACTCCCTCTCCAAAGCCACCCCGCCGCCCTGCTGCGTCCCCGCCGGCTACGACCCCATGGTGCTGATGCACTACGACGGTGAGGGCAGGCTGGTCTCCACCCTCTTCGAGGACATGCTGGTCACCAAGTGCCACTGTGCCTGATGGCATCGCCTCCAGCTCGGACCACCTGGATCGGTGTGTCCCAGCAGCTCCAGCATCCCAAAAACCAGACGCCGTGGCGTGAAACGCCTCAGGACTGGCCCCAGCTCCACCATCCAACTCAACCTTGGGGGTCTCCAGCTGCGACCTCCCCTCCACAGACCACAATAACTTATTCTCTCCCTCTCTCCCCTTATTTAAAACCATATTTTATTTAGGAGGTGGATCCTTCCCACCCGGGAGAGCCCAAACGGGGCAGGGTGGGTCTGTCCCCAGGTGCCTGCAGCCCACTCCAAGTCTGGGCATCCTCTCTTCTCTGCTTAGAGACTTATTTATACAACTTTCTTATTTATTGCTAACTTATTGTATTTTATAGCAAAGTACCTTTTTGGGAAAGGGTTGGTGGTTTGGTTTTTTTTTTTTTTGGGGGGGGTGTTTGTGTATTTGTATTTTATATATTTCTATCCAACAGAAATAATGTAATATTTTAAATTAATAAAGTGTTGGGAACGGGGATTCCGGCTGCTTCTCCTGCACAACCGGTGGGGGGGGATCTCTGGAAACTCCACAGCGGGTCACCTTCAGCCGGGGGTCCCCCAGCCCAGACCCTCAGCCCCCCCCCGGCCTTCTTCATGACTGGAAGCTGATTCCATATGGATTTGCCGGTAAATCCTTATGGCCGGGCCAGCCCCATCCCCACCCTGCCAGCGGGTGACTAACGCCTGGGCGATGTTCCCAGAGACCTTTGAATTGTTTGAGTCCTTGAGGTGGGTGCTGGGCACAGCCTTGACCCCCCCTCCCCGGGTGGGATGTCCAGCTGGGATGCGGCCACTGCCCGATTTCCAGGTATCTCCAGCCATGGGACCCTGCAGACACCCAGGGATGGGGGTTGGTGGCACACACCGTGACCCCCGAGGGACTTGCAACAGCTCAATGGGGTGGCTCTGCTGGTCACGGTTCCTCTCTATCCTGTCCCAGGGGTGTCCTGGGCTGTCTGGCCCCTTGGCAGCTCCTGGTGGGGGTCTGGGCTTGAGGAACGTGGGATATGGGGACCTCCAATCTGGGCACATGGGCTTTGGGGACCAGGGCTTCAGGGACATAAGCTATGGACACCTCCACGCTGGGGATGTGGTCTTTGGGGACAAGGGCCTTGAGGGACATGGGATATGGGGACCTCCACTCTGGGGATGTGGTCTTTGGGGACGAGGGCCTTGAGGGACATGGGATATGGGGACCTCCACTCTGGGGATGTGGTCTTTGGGGACGAGGGCCTTGAGGGACATTGGGATATGGGGACCTCCACCCTGGGGATGTGGTCTTTGGGGACAAGGCTCTTGAAGGACACAAGCTATGGGCATCTCCACCCTGGGGACGTGGACTTAAGGGAGCTGGGCTGCAGTGACCTCCACTCTGGGGACCTGGGCCAAAGCGACATGGGCTCTGGGGACCTGTCCTTGAGGTTGCTGGTCCCTTGGCACCCCGACTCTGGGGACAGGGGCTCTGGGGGCTCCATGGACTTTCTCCGGGGACCTCCAGCCCCAGGCAGCTCCTTCGGGTTAATGTTTACAGCCACCCCCACGCTCCCAACACCCCTTATCGGGGCTGTCAGTGCCCCGAGCAGATAATGACCCACGGCTCTGCTCAGCCGGTGTCACCCCGGCTGCTCCCAGAGGGAGGGATCCAGCCCGGGAACGGCATCAGAGCGCGAGTTACACAGGTAATTTAAGATAATTAAACCGTTTAATGGGGCACAGCCGAGCATCACGAGGGCTGGAGCCCAGGGGACTCATGCAGAGCTGGGGGGGGGACGGGGGGCCACTCAGACATGGCACCGGGTCCCCAAGCTGCGTGTCCCCTTGGGGTGCCCAACCTGGCAGCGCCGGGCTCGGGGATCTTGCCAAGAAGAAAATAATAATAAAAGAGGCTTTCGCTCTGTTCCCCAAACTGGCAGATTTAGCAGAAAAAATGAGGTGGAGGCGGGGGGGGGATGTGCAGGGGACAGCAGGGCTGGCCCTGGTGTCCGGATGTCCCCAACTGCCGGCGTGTCCCCAAGCGCACGTGCACCCTGATACTCTCCAGCCCAAAGGGGAAGAGGAACCGTGCGCCGCGGTCACCCCATGGCCCCCCAACTCTGCTGGATGGCCCCGGGGGGGGGGAGTGGGGGGGCCCCCCCCACGCGTGTCCCCGGCCAGGAAGGCTCCGGCGCGGCGGATGCTGTGCCGAGGTGTCCCCGCGGTCGGTGGCTACCGGCCCGGGGAGGAAACGTCAGCCTTCCCCCCTCCCCACGGTGAGAAATGGGGGGAAGGAGGGTGTCTGTGGGGAAGGCAAGGTGGGGGGGGCGGATTAAAAATAACCTCCCCTGAGAAAGGCAGGATGTGGGGGGGGATCACGTCCCAGCCGTGGGGAGACCCACGGAGCCCGCGTCCATGGGGAGTGCCCGTCCCCATCCCCTCTGGGCTGGGGGGGCGATGGGGAAAGCCATGGGGAGAAGCATCCGTGGAAGCCAGAGCATCACACCCCCCGCCTCCGCCTTCCCC
>VXAK01015478.1:0-20507 GCA_013399435.1 Arenaria interpres
CCAGATTTTGCAAAATCTGGAAACAGATACGTATTTTCAAAGGCCTCTTTGGTAAGAGTTGAAACTATTTGTTTTGCTTAGGTGTTGTGATCTGTTGTGCTTGTGGCTCTGTAAACATTCAGTAAGAGATAATGTCTGCTCTGAAGACTCTTTTTTTTTTTTTCAATATAGACAAACTTTACAACAGCATGGGAAGGAAAATGTTTTATACATAATGCACAATTCTGGCAAGGTCTCATTGTTTTTCCTTCCTGTTTATCTTTTCCTGGTTTTGTAACCTGGACTCAAATTGTAAACTGTTCGGGGACTGTAAGTGTGTTTGCATAGAGGGGTTCCAGAATGATGCAGAGGGCTGGGAAAGCTAACATGTAATAAAGAATAAATTTCTTCATGTTATCTACAAAAAATTTGTGATGAAGCCAAGTTTTTGAACCTAATTTTCCCATGTACCATGATTTAAGAACAGAATAGAACATTTTTGTTAAATCTTAAGCTCAACAACAAGTGTGTGTGGGTTTAACTAATTTGGGTCAAATTTAATGGCTATTTTGGATAATAACAAGATGTGAAATGTGATAAAAGTCTGCACTTTGAAGATGAAAAAGTGATTGCTTTCTCCCTTTTTAAAAAGTTAAGTTTATAATTTTCCTTTCAGAAACGTTCTTTTTCATTTTTTTAAAAAGGGTTAAAATGACAAGATAACCTGAAAATGAGTCAATACTTTGGATTCCTGCTGAATCAAAATAAGTAATTTTGTTTCAACAGAAATTTGTCCATCTAAAATAATCTTTTTGCTTTTTAATTTTTATTTCTTTTTTACCAGCTGCTGCTCTTCCCACACTACCTGGGAGACCTCAGCCTAGTGTTAGGGTGTCCATCTTGCAGAATATCATACTTTTTTGGCACTAGATGGCCTCTGTCTCAACAGAAATTTTGCTGTTCAACTACCTGTGAATAAAAGAGTCTGCTTGGGATCAGCAGCTCAGACCAGGAGCTTTTGAACTAGACCAGACAAAGCTTGGTCCCTTGGGCTACTGAATAATTGAGCAGACAGGAGATATTACAAAAAGTGACAAAACACAACTTTTGAGGCAGCTGTCATTGCACGGGAAAACAGTGGTTTACTTGAAGTGTTTTACCAAGAGAAGACAAGTACAGATAATTTTTATTTCTCCATGTGCTGCATTCAAAACAGTGCTTTTTGCTTCCAATTTGGTGTGAAACACCTATAGGTTCAGTCCTTCCCCCGTTCCCCCACTGAAACTGGGAATTTAGCTGCCCTCCACAAGTTAAACCCCATTTGGCATGGCAGGTCTGTACACACCGCTTTGAACTTGCTATGGATGGCCAGGGGCTCTTCTGTCTTGAAAGGAGATGGATTTCCATTTTAGGCATACAGAATCTTTTTCATCCTAGGCAGGACTCAGACCTCCTTGCTTTAGTAATGCCTTGACTTTTCCTGTTGCTCTGTGTCTGCGCTCCAGATGCTGTCGCCTAGCATTTCACACTCAAGAGCAGGGATAGCCATGGTTACCTATAATACTGCCAGTGGTTGCAACCAAGGCTCAAGAGTTTCAAAGGTGTTTAGAAAGTATGCCAGACCCAGAAGATCATTGTGTACCATAATGAAAGAGGTGGACAAATATGCAAGGGAGGGTGTGGGACACAGAGAGACGTCAGTGTTATGATTCAGGAGCTGGCAATATATGTGCAATTTAACCAGTCAACAAGTATAACCAAATTTTTTTGTTTGAACTTGTCATCCATTTTTACTACCCATGGTTTTAATCTATTTGCTTTCTCTATTGTTAATTTTTTTAATCAAGTGAATAAAATGAGAGCCAGTATTATTAGTAGTAAGTCAAGGAGCTACATCTTTGAAATCACCAAAAGAGTGTTTGTTTCTTTATTAAGCCTGAATTTCTAAATACACAAGTTTAAACTTCTGTATTGTAGCTCTATTTTGCATTCTTGACTTTTTTGAAACTTTTGAACTGAGTGGCCAAGTTGCTCTGTCTTTCTCTCTTTTTTTATTCTTTTTTTTTTCTGTCTAGAATAAGCCCTCTCAAAGGTATTTAGTTTCCACAAATTTAATGAAAATAGGACTGTGGATAGAGCAGGGAAAGCCTAATCCCCACAGAGTGAAAAGCCTCGGTTGAGATTAAACATATTATTTTGACACCAGACAATCCAAACTGGAAAGAAGACTGGGAAAATTATTGTTCATTAGTTCCACTATTTGTGTTCTACCTACTTTCAAAATTCCTAGCAATCTGCTCCTTCAGAGAGGTAATATTATTTAAATAAATAAATTTTAAAAAGAATGCCAAGGAGAGAGATGCGTAAAAGAACTGTACACTGATTATAGACTTAATCTCCCACTTTTCACCTGAATGTCCAGTTTGGCCTAGCAATGCCACAAAGTATTTTTAAACCAGGACTTTATGTGAGCATTTCTACCAGGGCAGGACGCTGCACCTTTCCTCAAAACTTTCTCCATGAGATGGAGAGCAGGGACAAGAAATTTACTGGTACAGAATACTACTACTAGAGCTTCATATGAAATGCTTTCCTCCTTTTTACGCAAATGAGGGCTCTGACACTGACTTGAGAATGGTTGCAAGAGTGTTTCCCACAGGACCTGGCCCTGCAGTGGAGTACGGCATCTGTGAGACCAGCACCCAGTAATTCTACACAGGGGTGTAGGACAGGGGCCCAGGAGACTATCCGAAGCTGTGGATGAGGGAACTTGTGGAGACACAATTCACCTACCTATGAAGGAGACAAACCTGTACATATAGCAGGAATACAGTTCAGTGAGGTCCCATGCACCCAATGCACCCATCTCAAGCAATCCACATCCAAACAAAAAATAAGCTTTTATGTAGGAGCTGCTTGGCCCTCTTGCATCCCAACCTTTTACAGACAGCAGATCTCCTGATCCAATCTGAGTACAAGATATCCTTCACTGCTGCTGCAACAGAGCTGCCAGGATATAGCTGCCTTCAATAGAACCATCTATCCAGCCCTTACTGGTAAATTGAAGCATGGATCATGTGTTTTTTCCTGCTAATGATGATATAAGGGAGTACAATCCATGGGTTGCCTCTGCAGCAGCTCCAGGCAAGCACAGCCTCTGCTATTCAAACAAGAGGGAGGAGGAAAGTTTCCAAAGCTCAGCTAGTTTTTGCCTGTCACAAGTGATCTGTCTCCTCTGGTGGCATTATATGTAATATCAGAGCCAGGTACTGCTGCCACTGAGACTTGGTAAACCTGGCATAGCCCAGCTCAGCTTTTGTTTAGTTATTTGGGACTCTCACTGATACAGCGAAAGGTGGGAAACAGCCTCACATTAGTCTGGGTACCTCTTTCTTGCTCAGCTCGCTGTCTAAGAAATGTAGCATCGGTCTGTCCAGAGAGGGAGAAGATAGGGCAGCGTTTTGTAACTGGGTGAGAGAGAGGGTATGTCGTGAATTTGAGCCCCTCTTGTGCTCCTGTTGAAGCAGATGGGAGTTTTGCCTTTAATTTCATGGAGACGAGAAGAGCCCTGGTTGACAGGGCTGGTTGACAGAAAATCAACCATTTAAACAAAAAGCAGTAAAATGTAAAGAGGGATTTCTTTTTATCAGTGTTCTTACAACTTGGAGGAAAACTATTCATCTGAATTATGCAACTGAAATTCACCTTTTCACAGAGTTCTTTAAATAGGTTTGCATTTTCCTTCTAAAAGATCCTCGCTGAAAGTTAAGAAATCCCCCATAAACATTAACATTTATTTACTAAGTTATAGATGTTAATGTGAACGATAAAATGAATATTTAAAGTACAGGAGCATTTGCTTAATGTGTGTACAATTGATTTTTTTATTATTATTCTTGTCATACTGATCATTGCTTATTTCACATTGAAATGTGTTTCTGATGAGCAGTTCTAAACAGACACTTTTTCTGCGATTAGCATCATTGGACATCTCATTGCAGGCAATCAAAGAGTTTGATCTTAAATAGTTTTTGATAATTAATTTGATGTTTTATTGAGTCTTATTGGCAATGTGATAGATGCATGAGACAAATCCTACATTTCACGACACCAGGGAAAACTTGGACTAAATGACATAGTACAAAGAATATTTACCATTCAGAAAGAAACCAGCTATCTTTAGAGTAAAAGTCTCTCTAACTAAAGGTTTTTCTGTAATGTGCAATTTAGGATTGACTTGCCATCTAATCTATAACAGTGGATTACACCACCTTCCTTACTGCTGCATTCAAATATTGAACCTAGTTTGAAGTATTGATTCAGCTGCCTTCAGTCACTGGAAATATGACAGTTTATACCAGCTATCTGGTTAGTAATATCTCCATAAAGTGATACATTTAAAAAATACACATTTAAAAATAGTACTTTAATTTTTGCTTGCTGCTTAAAAAGACCATCATAGTTGTCATTAAATGAAAATTAAGTGCTCTAGCTGTGAGGGACAATGTTTATAATTTCTTCCACTGCAGTCGACTGGGTCAGATGTAGAGTCCTTGTGCAGCTGATACTCTTGTTACAGCAAGCATTGTGGACACTGTCATTTTATTTTGATTTTTAAATAATTTTACTCGAGGAAGCTTTCCATAGTTGGACCTATATCCCATCACTCTGCTAGTTCAGATCTGGGCTCTCACATCCAAGGGGTTGATCTGTTTAAAAGCTCTTGTGTGTCAAAGCAGAGGAAAGAATAGAACCATTAGGAATTATTCATACAGCAACAATGAGATTTCAAGGCAAAAATAAAAATCCTGTCTTAATTTTTGCACTGCCAGTTGGAGGCCAAGACGGCATCACGTCTTGCTTCAAGCTTCGCTCCATCCTGTCCCACAGAAGATAACCTAGAGGATATTCCATCACTGAAGGGAAAATCTCCTGGGGGTGACACTATGCTAATACCAAATAAATAACAAAATCAAACCCAAACTTGTTAGTGGGTAGGTCACCCAGCCAACCCTTTTAAGACGACTTCTTGATGCTAGGGGGGAAAGAATATGAATCAACAGGCAGGAGAGAGACCTTGCTGATGTTGAATGACTCATCCTGGGAGTGAATTTTCTTCATTAGCATAGTGTCACCCATTTATTTTCCTCTGTGGAAGGAAAGGGCTCCAGTTTCCTCTCTTCTTCACATGACCTTCTTCAAAGTTATTGTAGAAAATGCTTTGGAGATCCAGCACCAGCTCTGTTGCTTGGCTGCTTTTTTCNCTTCTTATATTTTTTAGGGTGACAATAAATGTTATTTGAAAGGAAAAGCTTTGTAGTCTGTTTTCTCTATTCTATTTAGCTTCCTACATCAGGGCTACATTATGACATTCTAATCAGGTTCTCACATCACACCCATCACTGCTGAATCCAAGTGATTTTTATTTATTGTTTTTTCCCTTCTCTCTTGTGTCCTCCGTCATAAGAAGGACATAGGGGCTATCTGGGAAATGAAATGACTCACTCAGCAAGAAATCCATTTGTATTGTACAGGAAGGGCAAAACAGATTTGCTCAGTTCCTTTCAGAACGTGAGGGCAAACCTTCTTGGTGATTTCCCCCATCTCCTCCTGTGTTTCTAGCCTGGGAAGCAAATAATCTCAGAAATTGCCTTTTCTAACTCAGTTTGGGTGTTTTCATTCATATCTATTTCTAGGAGGTTACTTCCTAGAGAGGGAGCAGAGGAAGATGGAGAAAGGCCAGGGGGAGATGGTAGAAGAGTAGGATGTAGCCTTGGACAGAACCTGGTGAGGTTATCCAGTACATCTGTCTTCTGCCAAAGAGAGATCAGCTGCTCTTTTCTGACTAAAGAATCTGAATGGAAGGTTTTGCTGAATTTTGTGGAGCTGAGTTTCTGGCCTGATTATTATCTAATCCCAACACATGAGATTAAAATTGATAGTTCTGAAGCTGAGAAATACATATGTGAGGAATGAAGCTTTTAGCTGTATTGATCAAAGTACCAGTTTTATATGAGAATTAGTTGGTATTTAATCTATCTAGAAGCATATATCAAAATTACAACCCAAGTTTTGTAATACTTACAAAAAATTGGGAGGGGAGGCTTGGGGAGAAATAAATCAATGAGATAAACTGTAATTAGCATTTTTTTTCTGATAAATTACAGTTCCTTTCCCGAATGAGAACTCAGTAGAGTCACTATATATATTTAAATTGCATTAACTATCCTACAAGCTGTAAAATACCTGGAGCATGGGAGTTGTCTAATATAATAAAGTAAATAGTAAGTAACAATATATAACTAGAAGCTAGTGCTGAATTTTTATGGGTCATGTTGTTTATAGGTTTATAACGGTGGCACTTGCTTGGAGCATGCACTAAGGAATACCTAACTAACAGTTAAGGAAAATACTCTAACAGATTTCCATGAGTCCTTTTCTTTCATAAACTCTATCTATTAAGCATGTACTAGTATAGTAGCCTGCTCATGGAATCTCTGGTCAAAGGAAAAAAAATAAGGTTTTGTCAAAATATTTTCTTTGTTTTTCTTTTAATAGCTTTCATTACAAAATTAGACTTGAGAGAACTGCCTCAATAAAATACAAAACAAAAAACATCACAGAAACTTGAATTTTTAATTTTCATTAATATTTTAATGAATTTTCTGTATAACATGCAAGTTCTTACAGCTGAACTTTGTTGTAAAAGAACCTGCATTTTACGGGCAACAGAAGTTGTGGCCAAAGAGAACACAAACACCCAACACCAACACAAGAATCAGGTTTTGAAGAAAGCTTTTGGCAGTAATCAAGCTCACATCTTTAGGATTTTTTCATATACCTTCTCCACGACTAACATTCTCAAGGCTGTGCTGGAGACAGTTCAGGCTAGTCGATAGCCATAACTTACGGCTTATGCTGCACCATGCTTGGTAGTTTTATGACTGGTGGTTGACTTACTGGGTTGTCCCTCCTCTTCATTGTCTTGGTTTTTTGGCTTCAGATCCTGAAGTCCTTGTTCCCCAGGTCAGAGTGACTCTGTCAGAGTACTTATATGTGACTTGGTCTCACACTTGGGCCAATTTAAGGTGCGTTTAGTAACACTTCTTTAAGTCCTGGTACAGTTATAAAACCTTCCAAGAAGATTGCAATTATACCATAACTTCTAATGGATGTCTTATCCTGCCCCTGAAGCAAAGAAAACACACGTACTACTCTGAAACACACCTTAGCTTTGCTCTGCTTTTAGTCATCAAACATTAGTGCCAAATGTTTGCAATTAGGCTGCCTATTGTAGAAACTCAGGAGTTCTTTGAATATAGAGCAGCAAATTGCTCTGAGATGATGGTAGGCATTATCCTCCATAGCAGAGATCCTATTTTCAGTGACGTGCTAACTTAATTCTCTTTTACAGCTGTTATGCAGAAAAAGAAATATGATGTTGTGTTTCAGTAGAACTCTGGGCATTTGGCTTTGGTCTGCACCATAGTAAGGTTTTCTTTTCCTCCATTGCTGCTTCTTTTCTTCTAACAATGCATCTAACAGGATTCTTTAGCTAATTTAGGGATCTGTCTGCTTACATGTTTGTTATAAGTCTCAATCAAGCCATCAAGTGTGCTTCAAATGTAGAGAAAGCCTGGAACAGTTTAGGATGCAATGAAAATAAGCAGCTTTGTGACCACAAAGGAGGAGGGAAGGGGTGAATGGCAGAAGAGAATAGGCAGAAGGAAAGTTATGTCTTTGTACTTTCCTTGCAGTCCAACAGACAGCATTTTAATTCCAGAAAGACTTGTGGCAGCTCTGTTGAATTTCCTGGCTGCAGTAGACACCCTACATGACTTAAGAAGTTACGTATCTTCTCTATGCCTCAGTTCCCCTTCCTTCTTACTTGCTTTCAAGCAATACATTGGTGATAGTAAGATACTCATCATTACTGTCAAGATGAGGAAAATAGGAGTTGAACAGAGGTTCTGAGAGTGGTGGCTTACTCCAGGGCCATATGCCAGTCTCTGGCCCATGAAGGAATGGAATTCAAGCCCTGTGAAGATTGGTGGCTTCCTAGTGAGCCTTTCTGCTTGCTGATTGGCAGGAGAAAGGGGCCATATCAGTTTATGTGGTTCTGAAACTCTCTTCAGGATTGGCTAGCTTATGTGTATATACTCACCACCACAAACAAATTAATTTAAAGTATATTGTGTTACTTTTATCACTTGGGTCTTGACCCAACACTGGGTGAAGGCATTGATTGAAACATTGGATGAAGAGTGCTGGACCGTGACTTCTGATCTGAAAAGTGACCTTGGTCATGGAGGATAATCTGGTTTGGTGCTGAATGTGGTCATCTCCTCACCAGCTTCACCAGAATCTGAGGAAGCTGTGTACCTTGAAGAATCAGTCTCCTTTAGTTCGTATTTTAGCCTTTGGCAATGCATTAATTAAATGAGGATAACGCTTACTTTCCCCTTGAGGATTTTGTGAGACTTGATGTAGAGAGATATTTTGAGCTCTTCTCATGAAAGGCACTAGACAGAGTAAATGCCAAGTGTTATATACCTCTTGAGAATCAAAAGGTCACCCACTGAAGACCAGGCTAAATTCCCATTGATTTTGATGGGAAGACAGGGAGGAGCCCAGAAAAAAAATCCCAAGGGCATGGACTGATCCTTCTGGTCTAGTTGATGTTGGGCTCATGTAAGCTTTGGTACTTTCTGGAATTAAATAATTCACTTCTTCCTTAGTATCATCATCATTAATTTAGCCTGTCTTGAAGAGAAGTGATAGGTCAGTTGAGTGGGGGGGTGTGAGGAAACTACATGGAACAGGCGAGGAGGAATTAATTAGATATGCTGCTGGCAATGCACTGCTACTCTCTGTGGAAACCACAATGCTTAGGGCTATAGAACGATCAGGCAATGAAAAATAAAATAAAATAAAAGGCTTTAGATTTACAATTCCTGCTCTTATGTGTTCTTGCCATCGTTCATATGGATTAGGACTTAAGTTCAAACATTCCCTGTGGAAACTAGAGCTTGCTGACTTAGAACAAACAGCATTAGAAATACAGGTTAGGCAAACCCAGAAATATTCAGGTTCAGCTTAAGTTTCAGCTAGAGATGGGCTGAAGAGCTATGTTTAATTTTTGACTATGGTGCAGCAATATTTGTAGGATAAACAGAAAGCGCATTACATACATCAGCCAGGTTTTTTTCAGTACTGTACTAGGGGAGAACTTTAAGCTAGTCATAAGACTTTGAATTATTTTATAATCTCTCTTCCTTGGCTGTTTTTGTTTCTAGTTTATTCCAGGATCTTTCCTTTCTACTGTCTCTTTTTGGTGTTGATCATCTCCAGCTTACTTCATGATCACTCAGTGGCTGGTGTTAATGTTGAGAAGTCCAGGTGTACCAGAGTGACAAATTCCTTGTTGAACATCCATCTGACTTAAACAGTAAAACCTATATCTTGGTATCCAACGCTGAGGCAGTGCAGAGTTCAAGAATCAGGGCATCCCCCTGAAAATTAGGGGTATATATAAATTAGACTTCCTATAAACACAGAAAGTGACAGTAGAAATTGTACAAGTTACATTTATAAGATGAGGGAAAACAGAATCATTAAATATAAGGGTAGAGTTAAGGACTGAAAAAAATAAGAATGGCAGAGAAACAGACTGTTGGCCACTGTAGCACAGAAGTCAGGAAATTGTGCTTCTATGGAGTTGGTTAACTTCTGTGTTAACCAGAAGGTGACAATTCCTTTGTCTCCACATCAGGAAAAACATTCACTGGTGTCATTAAACAGGGAGCCTCTTTCTACAGCTTTGCTATTCTGGAAAGAGCTTTCTGATTTCTGCTTTGGGGAATGCAGTAATGATGCCGATAGGGAACTCACTTGCAGGTTGTTTCTTACAGCATATCAGGATTTTACTCTATCAAAGGGTTTCTGTCTGTCTCTTAGGGCCCAGGCAGCATTGCTGCTTTAATTCCTGGGTCTGGTTTTCTTGTAGTTTTATACTATTCTACCCTATTGTAACTCCACTGACCTGCAGAGTCTTTTCTCTGGTTCATACTACTGCAGCAGGTTGTAGTTAATTCAGAGATCTAGAATTCACTCTTTCCCATCCTTCCTCTCTGTTTCAGATTCCGATCTCGGTTTCATCAACACCAGCCTGAAATACCTCTCTTCGTGTAGACCTGTTGAGTAGATTTAGGGAGAAACCACCTTGGAGCCAGTCTGTGTGGAGGGGCTCAAAGATCACCATCAAGCATGTTGGTTGGGAAGGGTCCTAAATAAATTTTCAGTTGTGCTCTGCTTTCAATTTCACCACCTCAGCTGCAAAACCTTTCCTCTGAGGCCCAGGTTTAAAGCTTCTACAAAAAGAAGGAGAAAAGGGTGATTTGTGCCCATGTGCAAAACCACCAGGTTTCGGGTGAGAACCTTGGTAACCAGGGCAGCACTTTAAATCAATTGCTCTTTCATACAAGTCTCCTAATCCCTCTTTTACCTGACATAACATGGCCAAAATTTTCTTCTAGCGGATGCTATTTGATGTGTGGAACTGTATCCCAAACACTTACTTGCTCAGATAGTGATTTAGAAGTTGTGAGACCTGGCACCTAATCCCAAATACAATCAGATTATTGGAATTCTGTGCCTCAGTTTCCCCAGTTATGAAGTGGAAATAATTGCCATTGACCTATGAAAAATACATTGAGGATTAAGCAACTTACATTCAAAAAAAAAAACAAACTGAAACCCAAATGCTGTTTGTAAGAGATTATTCTGTGTACTTCTTCAAACTCTCAGAAACTAATTCAAAGTAGTAGGTGTATTTGTGTGTGTGTGTGTGTGTGTGTGTGTGTGTGTGTTAAGAAGGAAAGTAGTAAGAGTGTTTATGAAAAAGATGAGCAGGCTTAAGGTGACTTTACCTGAAAGGCTATCGAAAGCATAAGAAGTAGCTTGAATTGAATGACAGAACTGTGAGTATGTTTATTTGTAGAAGTAAATGTAAAACATCTGTTGGACCCGTGTATTTAATCCTCTTGGGAGCGGCTTTGAAGCTATATCCCTCTGTGTCTACATATTTCCTTTTTCCAGTTGGTGACTAAAGATGAAAAGAAATCAAAATATTCCTAAAACAATCTCACATGCCGATCAGACTGTGGTGTTTCAGGCTTGTACAGATTGTAAGACTTATTTATGGTTTATGTTGTCACCAGTGATCTCCAATAAAAACCCTGGCCTTTTATCGTACATTTGGTTCTTGTTATATCCTAGGTAATTAGACAGCAGATCCAGGTATTGAACACACATTCCTTCACTAGCTATCTAAAATTAAAGGTAATCATAAAGACATTACGGAACACATCGAGATTTCCTTTATTACGACATTAATGTGACATTATGCATCGCACCCCATTTGATTAGCATATGGTGCCTTAGAGCAAATCAGTTAACACTGATGCATCTATTAAAGTGTCCAAGCAATATTCTGCATCTCCTAAGTGATGCACAATAAATATTCTGCTGTGCGGCTGCCCTCACCCAGCCTCCTTTAGTCTGACACAGCTGTAAATCTCTTGTGATGAGCTATGTGTGTTGCTGATGCAACACTGTGATTCCATCCCAGGGGTTGGAGGTCTTTTGCCAGAAAGAGGGGACAGAAACCTGGGGGCACATTTAAAGCCTGTGTTCCCTCACTAAGCTCTGCCAGTTTTTAGAGCGAAGTTCTTTTAAACTGTGTTATGGAGTAATGAACACTTCAGCCCCCCAGGACACTACTGTTAAATTGCCTGGTTCTACTGCATCCCACTAACCATGTAAGTATTGTTCTCTCATGAAGTTAGTTAAGTAGCTCAGTGCCTTCCTCTGCTACTTTACAAGTGAACAAGTTCCTAACCATTCCTCATATTCTTTATTAGGGAAAGATGGCAGACTTAGAAGTGCACATTTTGTCCTGACCCTTGTTGCAGGCTATAAAAAGCTGGAATAAATATATTCATTTTATGGTTTGATAAACTTGAGTTTTGCTTTGTGGCTCAGTGGTCAGGTTTCCATCTGAGATTTGGACTCACTTTTTCTCCTGCTCTTGGAGTGGAATTATTATTGCCTAATTCTTTGCTTTCACATTTTTAATTATGCCTTTATTTACAATTTATTTTTGTTTTGCAGTTCAAAACTATTACTAATTCAGTGCAACGCTGGACACATGCAGGAAGTGCTATATAAAATTCAATTTTCCTTTAAATATATACATTTTTGTGGTGGTAAAAGAAAAAAACCTAGTCTTTGGTCGTAGAGTTCAACACATTTAAAGGTATTTAAGAACCAGAATAAAGGCTGAGATTTTTTCAGAAATTCAGCCACAGTTCTCAGCAAATTCTAGTGGAATGTGTCCACATAAATTTACTGTGAGATTAATAAAAAACTAAATATATTACCCCTGCTTCCATGATGGGAAAACTGCTTCACAGGATAAGTTATATGACATAAAAGAATAACAGTAATAGCCTCGATATTAAGTACATAGTCTTTTTTGCCCTAGATAAGGTCCCTGTACATCTCTTTTTAGAGATTGTCTCTTACTGAGCAACTCCTATTGTTCACACAGATATTCTGCCTTCAAGACATCAACATCTTGTTGCTTACTTTAGTTAGTAAAGTAGGAGCTAAACACTTAAAAAGTTTGCTCTTTTATTGTATGGGTCAGGCACTTCTGAAACCTAAAGGAATATTTATAAATGTGGCACATCCTATTTCTTTAAAAGAAAAGTAAAACTGTCTTGTGCTATTGAACTTCTCCAAAATTTCACAGTGCATTTTTTTTTCACTTGATGATTCTTACACTGTGACAAGTCAGGGAAAGGTTGCCTGACATCAACTGAATTGGACAGGAGTAAGCAAAACTATTCATTAGCTGGTCTATGGAGAGAGAGAGATCACCCCAATAAGAGAGTGTATTACTTGTGTGTGGCCACTGGGCTATTCTGTTCCACGTTGACAACCGCCTGTCTTCCCCAAAATCAACTTATATAGATTTTTTTTTTATTTTCTTTTTTAACCAATAATGACCCTTCCTGTAGTGCTAACATGAATAATTATTGTTAATTTTTTTTTTTTTTTAATGAAATCCCCATTCTCAAGCAAGAAGGATTGTCTGGGAAAAGTCCAGTAAACTGAACGCTGAAAATAACTAGAGATACCTCTAAGTGGGAAGGCCACAGCCAGATAGGGAAGAAAGAAGAAGGTGAGAGTGGAGAACAGAGGAAGAAAAAGTAGGTACTTCAGTTTGATGAGAAAGATCTGAGCTTCTCTTGATGTCCCTGCAGTTCTGCCTTCTACCGGTGTCTTTCATCTGTGAAGCTCCAAGTTGTGCCTCTCCAGCACTCCTTGAATTGCGGGCATGTACTAAAGTGTTTAGAGCAGGGACAGTCTCAGTATATGGCACATACATTTTTCTTACACCCAGTCTGAAATGCACATATTCAGACACACATACAGGCAGCACATTCTCAGGCTTATCAACCTCCTTGTTGTTTTAAAACACAAAGCTTGCAGAAAGTTGGAGAAAAGAAAATACCTTTTTTTATAGAAAGCTGTAAACTGTAAAGTATTTATTCAAGAGACAAGAGCTGTTCCCGAGAGCTATTCCTGTTGCTTTTAGAGCTCTCTCTATCTTTTTATTTGTGTGGAAACATTTTAATATTTGTCCCCTTCTTTTTACTTTTAAATATAACATAAGTGGATCTGTAGACATTTTGAATTCTCTGCTTACATTTTCCCTGATTGAAAGGGTTGTAGGAAGATAGGATAAAATTTAGGGGCATGGGTCATGGTTTTGATAAACACGCTTCAAGAATTGCTGCTACAGGAATGTTATCTCTTACAGCTGAGATTTTCACAGCTAGTAAAATTCCAGCTCAGATGTTTTCGCTTGCTTTGTCCAACATGAATTTCATCAAAACAGGGTGAGATCTTAATTTAAAAACAAGCAAAAAACCATGATTGTCAGAAGTGGGTACAAGATGGGGGTGAGTTATTTCCCCCTGCCCCACATACTCTCCTGTAATGTCTTTAACATGAGACTGGGGGTGGGCATCTCAGTTACCCACTCCCCAGCCCTCCTAGTGCTGCTACCCCATCACAGCTCTTGGTAAAGCTGTGTATTAATTCACTCAGGCTCTTCAAGAATTTCATTCCTCCACAGGTCACAAACCTTCAGCTCTAAAGACGTTTGCAACCTGTTTTCACCTCCTGGTTTTTTTCCTGGTGGTGTTATGCATGACCAGGACCCGTGAACCCCAGCGCTCACCTGCTTTACTGAGTCTGTTTGTGCAGCCAGGGTCTCTTCTGATGAGGCTATTTATGTTTGTGTGTAACTACTCCAACTACAGAGGTTTCGTTGCCATCAAGGTTGCAAAATGCACACTAATGGTGGGGAATAATGCTCTAATGGTGGGGAATAGTAGCCAAGATTTTAGCCGCAGGGTGGTTTATTATAGAGGATGTGAGCTTGGACTTCTGATTCTTTGCTCTGGCACTGATTCCTCTGAAACTATAAGCAATTTGTTTTACTTCTGAATCCTCCTTCCTCTGAATCACAGTTCTTACCTGCTTTGAGGTTTAATCAAGGAAGCTGTGCGACTGCCAGATACTGAATAAAAGCAAGAAGCAATTATTAAAAGTGGGCTTTGACTTTTTAAAGGTAGGATAACAGATGCTGGGTAATAAATCTCATTAATGATGATAAGGAAATTATCTTATTTTTGAACTCTGATAGTATTTTTTTCCTAACTTTTGTTACTGTTTAATAGTTATTCTGGTTTCAGTGTTTGTTTTCCAGTAGTGCTGGAAACAATTAGATGACACAATGAGCTATTTTTTTCCCCTAGGGTGTCCCACGACTTTCAGGTCTGTGTTTATGTTTAGAAATTATTGAAGAATATTGTTTTGATATGGCTTTAAGCAAAGTGCTTGGCTTTCAGATTTTAAACAACGCTGAGTTTTGAAACCTGTTAAGTGAGTAAAGATGCAGTTTTTTAAAGACAATTTTACACTTCGAAATTTATACAAGAGATTCCACTGACCTAAAAGATTTATCGTTATATGTGTGTGTGTGCATGTCTACTGACATACAAATTATTGACTTAATAGATTCTGATTTCTCTCTCTCAGTTTGGGATGGGGAAAAAATGTCTCCTGTTCACTCATGATAGGAAATCTGCTTTGTGTCCACTTATATCAACAGCTCTGAACACGGAGCTGCAAATCCAGTCTGAACTTGATTGCTGTCAGAAGTGTTTCTGCAGTTAAGAAGCTGCAGTGTAGCACTTGGTTCCACATGAGGGGAATCAGATGTGCTTTAGGATTTACTTTGCTCTGATATTGGATGTGCCTCAATTCTGCAAGTTCAAAATGATGACACATTTAGAGTTAGCTGCTGCATTTTAGTCACCTGCTGTTCTCCGTGGATGAAATCTGTCTTGCAACAAGCAAAGACACAGAAAATAAAGATTAACTTTAGGTCATTATCTGTCTTGAGATGATGGGTAAAGAGTTCATGTTGAGGTTTTCAGAAAAGCAGAGCATGAAACTCTTGCTGGAGTAGGAGGAGCCAAAAGTCTCAGTGACAAATTAAGCCTCTACCTCTGTTTCCTTTTCCTACGCAATTATAAGAGTTTCATAGAAATGCCTTCACGACATGCTTGAAAGAAAGAAGATAGCTAAGATAGCTCTGTATAAAAGGCAAATATCCTTACTAAGGGTCACAAGAAATACTAAATTCCAGTGAAACAAAGGTTTGGGATCATCCTTTTTTTTTTTTTTTTTTGGCGAAATAGATATTGCCATTTCTTGCAGAAGGAAAACCATGATAAACGTATGTGCAGGTGGTTTACTCATGTGGTCCCAGGCTTGTTGGAGATGCTGACCCACCCATACATGGGCACATCTATCTATCAGGCAGCTCCTCTCTGAGAAGCGTCCTGTGCTGATTCTCTGACTCATATTGTAAAGAGAGTGAGAGACCAGCCTCGTGCTTAGGATTTTATGATGGAGCATAAATCAGGTCTGCCTGTACTTGACCAAGGTTGAAACCCACAGTGCTGCATGGTAATTAGATTTTTAAAAGATTTTTTTTTCCTCTGGTTTATTTATATAGCAGTAATTACCTCCAGCACACAGTCGGAGTGACTGCTTGTCTTTCATGACCATACTTTTACCCTTTCATTTGACTGTCCTGTGCTTCTGTGGCTAATATAGAGCTTCATTCATTATCCCCGAGCCCCTTCCCCTGCCAGCCCTTGCACAGTGGCACAGCGGGGAGCACAAGGTTATTCGGTGGCAGCTTAAGTGGGAGTGGACGTGAAGAGCCGAGCAGGAGACGTGTCCCTCAGCACTGAGCCGGCAAGATTACTCCCACACCTTCCTCAGCGTCACAGCATACATGGGGGCAACAGGGCTTGCCTGGGGACTTTGAGACCATAGTTACTCTTCTCACTGAGATTTTCATCTTCTAGTAATTCTTTCAGCCCTAGCTCTTTCTGGGGAAACCTAACAGTTGTGCAGAAACACTCCTTAATAAACATCTCATTTTCCAGCACTGCTTATCTCTCTCTATGCCTCTCCACTTCTTCCGCTTCTTCCCTCCTCCCCTTCCCATGCAATAGCTTTTGAACTTGTTTCTGGGTTTGAAATGAATTTGACTGCTTGTTTTATTCGTTTAAAAGATGTTTAGTTCCTATGTGTTTCATCTTGGTATGAGAAAAGGACGATCAGTTAGCTTCTTGCAGAAAAACCAAGCCCCAGCTTGACTTCATTGTTTCAGACATGTAGGAAAGCAACAATTTACTTTTTTCAGCTCCTGGAACTTTGGTTCCTGCTTTATCTTTGAGAGACACCAAGAAATCCAACAATTGAACACTAAGAAAGCAGACAGATTAAACACAGAAATGAGTATTTCTTAGTTCAAAACTTGAGGAGATATTTGTTTGTACCTTGAGGCCATCATGCAAAGACCAACTCTTTTGGTCTTGCTTTTGGGTCATGGAGGGTCTAAGCTGTGCTGCATGGGCAGAACCACGCAAGATGCACTAGTCATAGAGAGGTTAGTGGCCCAATGGAAATGAGGCCAAGTTTTGGGCCTAGAAGTTTGAGTGCGGATAGTCAGTGGCCCTTGTTTAGATGAAGTTATGACAGCAACAAAGACAAGCCCAAGATCTTTGCCCTGTTGTCCTTCGGCCTCACATAGATATTGAAGAATTGGAGGAGACAACTGGGTGTGGTGGCCAGAGGCTCTGTATTAAGTCATCTTTCACATTGCTCCTCTTTGTCCACAGGTAGCTTTACAAGGTGTTTGTGGGTGTTTTCATCATATTCTTTCCTTTAGCTCTAGCAGTAATTTCTTGTGTCTGCCATAGACATCTCTCTACCTTTATTTCCTAACTTCTAAGGATCTCAGTTTCAGGGCTATATTTTCACTATGTTAACTGGATTGAAACAAGTGTGGGAATAAGAGCTCTCTGAGTGAGGAAGTGAAGCACAGAGACTAGAGGTGCAGGATTCAACTTCTTGAGATCTATCCCCCTAAAAGCTGGGATATTATCTAGTCTAAGTTTGTCATCTAGACTGCTTTGTTGTCTATGGGGAGAAACATTTGCAGTGCAGTCCATCCTACCCACAAGTGGGGTAAGGCATCACTTCAGGTCACTGTCTGTCTCTGTTAGCTTCTTAAAACAGCTAGATGACTGCCTTAGAGCAGAGCCTAGCTTCTAGCTGGCTGGAGTTAGGGAAGTTGATTTCCACGTGAGGTAGATTGCCTGAGGTCATGTGAGGGTCTTATGCCTGGAGTCACTCTGTTTGACCAGTGTTTGAGGTAGGAAGCGCTTAAGTAGATACCTGGTGTAGCTCTTGTGGCTGTGCTCAGCAGGACAGGCTGCAGAAGGCGCACTGTCTACTCTCTGGAGGCTCCCGAAAGCTCTGGGTGTTCCCAGTTATTATTGCTTCATGTACGACAGCCTGCTACTGGACCAGAAGAAGCATAGGGTTTCCAGGAGGTGTCTTTATAGGGCATGTCAGAAGGCTTGAAGTAGGCAGCTGTGAAAGGGAACATTTTCTGTTCCTGGGCAAGGGAGAAGGAACATGCTTAGCCATGAGGTGGTGACGCTGGCTATATCAGGCCAGTACAGCCAGCCAAACAAATGCAATTCCCTTTACAGTGTGAAGAAAAATAGGTTTTAAAGGCATCACTGGCCTCCCCAAAGCAAACAATGTTGGTGAGTCAATAAATGATGGAGTTCATAAAGCACCATTTACTTCCCCCTCCGTCTGCAGCAGTAAATACAGATCAGACTCTCAGTAGCTCTCTGGGCTCACAGGGGTCTTGATTTCTCTTTGAAAACCGTGGGGGACAGTCATTTCTCTTCCCCAAGTTGTCAAGAACGAGTTGATACAACTGTCAGAGGTACAGTGCACCTGATGTAAGCAATGGTTCTGTTTCCACCTCACAATTGTAGATGTTGCTAGCATTTGAATTCAACTCATTTTTAATGATTACAGTAACACTGAGCTGGCTTGCTGTTTTTATAGAAAGTGTCGCCTATATTTAATCATTTACAGAGTTTCCTGTCAGGATCCTGAGTGAACAGGATCTATCTGTAGATATTACACAAGTTCTAGCTTTTGGTAGAGAAGACTGATGAGAAGGAGGAAAGATACTGATGTATTACACCCAGGAGTAGGAGGCAGAAGAAGCACTGCTACAGGGTGTTGGTGTCAGCCTCTACGCCTGTGGTCTTCAAACAAGCTGCTGCCAAATCTTGACATCACTTCTTTGACACATGAACTTGGTTGCTTCAAAACCATCACAGAGACCCACCTGCATCTTTCAAGGCTCCTAGCTTTTGTGTCTCTGCTGGCTGAGTTACAGCACTTGGATTTTGGGAGGAACCAGGTCTAGTTCATTCTCTTTCTTACTCAAACTTCTGTCTTTCACCACCTTGCTGTGGGCCTGACCTCCAGCTGCACGTGCACAGTGCGGCAGAGATCAGTCTGGGTCTGAGCAGAGATATATGACTTCTAACCACGGTATCGCTGTCAGGTTATCTGAGGAGTAGATGCATGGTGCTCAGCACACCGCAGACCTGTGCCAATGCAACTTTCTGATAGTGATTACAGGCTGTTCTGGGTTGTTTTGTTTTGTTTTGTTTTTTAAGGTGCTAAAAGTATGCGCAATTTGCGTTCCCACTGTTATTTTTCCACCCTCTGTAAGATAGCGCTTCACATTACCATTCATCTGCAAAAAGCCATTTTTAACAACTGCAGGTCAGGAGTCTGTTTTTCCTTCCCAGCTTCAGCCCACAGGGATTTTCATGATAACATTTTGTTTCAGAGCTGCGTGCTCTATGGAGAAATGTGATTCAACAGCTGCCCTTCCTGAACTGCATCCTTAAAGTAGAAGCAAACCTTTTATAAAGTCAGGGGTGAAGGGGAGCGGGTTTGTATGTATGTGGGTGGGCTTGTGTGTATGTATAGGTGTCACGCATCCAAACAATGTTTCACTCTGTTTCCTCAGCCTGCTTGTGATTTCCAAGCACTGTACAAATCTTGGCCTCTGGTCCTTTTTCTGCAGAACCAAACTGTAAACAGCAAGGGGAAGTGATGCCACTTTGGTAACTGTAGACGTTGAAAGTCAAGGTGTGAGTGAGAATGGGGAGGGAGCACATCTTACCCTGCATGAAGCTGGAGGTCCACCCCAGTGGACTTCTGCCTGTTTCAATGCCAGGGTCCAACCTGGTCCCTGCCCTGGCAAGGCTGCATGGGTGTGAAAGGGCTGAAGATGGAAAGCAGGTGGCTGCTAGATACACAGAGGTACTACCTTAGTCAAGCAACCTGTGCTGTTATTCAGCCAGTTTTCTTTGTCTCTTTGCTGTCTCAGTCCAAATGTATGCTGTCCCTCTCTGCTCTGGTTTGTTGTGTTGGGTTTTTTTTCCTAGTCTCCTCCTTCCCATAGATTTTCCTTGTACGTGGGGGTTTTTTTAGTTGTTTGTTTTTTTTTTTAAAGCTGATTTGTTTCCTGTGCATACTCCATCTATCCCCTAGGGAGGAGTTGTACCCATTCTCTTTTCACCCACAGTCTCCACTTCCCCTCGTCATTTGGTGTGTGTGTTTTAGGGTTCTTTTTAATTATCATTATCGTCCTGAAATGACCTACCTACACGCAAAAGCTGCTTTGCGTTTCTGAAGGCTGGCATGCAGTAATGCCTGGTCGGCTCCTCTTTGGCTGCGTGGGGGCTCTGTGAGTGATCTCAGCTCAGGTCCTCTCCTCCCTCTGCTCTCCACCCACACACCTGGGCCCCAGGGAGCCCGCGCCTTCCCCTGTCCCCCCACAGCTGACTGAAAACCTTGCTCCATGGATTAAGACAGAAAGGTGCTAAGCGAATTACATTTCTCAGTCTGTCTCAACTATTTCTTTCCATGAGAGACTTCGGAGGACAAAAGCCCTGGTACGTTGTTGTTGTTTTTTTTTTTTT
>VXAK01015478.1:28769-98028 GCA_013399435.1 Arenaria interpres
ATAACAACCATAGTACACTTTTGTTACACCTTTCTCCTGAGATTCTTCCAAAGCACTTTTGATAACATTAACTGTTGAGACCTGACGACTCCTCTGTTGAGGACAGGCTTTCAGATTTGCTGTTTCTCCTTCTCTCCCTCTCTGATTCTGTATATATTTTTCACCTGCCTGATGATATTTGGACCTTCCATAAAGCTTCACCTCCTAGAAACATGTTTATATAAGAAGCTGAGTTTCCATTTCACATCTTTTCTAGAAATAAATTTCTAACCGGTTCAGTCTTAAGATTAAGAAAAAAAAAATAATTTTAAAAATCTTATGCTTTTTGAGGAAAGCAATTCAGTATGTCTCAATGTTTGTTTTTGAGAGTACCGGGTGTTCAATTCTTATTTTATAGACAACTGGGTAGGTAAAGGGGCAGCCTAATTTAGAATATTGTGCCAAATATCACATAAATCATCAGTGTTAGAAGTGAGAATAAGAAAACAGGGGTACCAAATCCCCTGCTTTATGTCCTGGCTGACACTTGTAGTAGGAGAGACACGAACTGCAGCAGCAGAGATGGTGTGAGGATTTGCTGCCTTAACATACAGAACGTTTTCCATAAGCTGAGTTTCATGAGTCAGCATTTTGGAGGGCAATAACTTACAGTAATAAACAGGGAAAGAACACCAAGTTTGTGTGGGTAAATTTGGTTCTAAAGTGAGTGATGTACTTCGTGGTAATCAGGTACAGTTGTGATTTGAACACTTTAAAGCCTGTGAAATATGTTCCCTGTTGGATGATTCCAGCTTCCTTTTTTTTTTCCCTATCTTTTTTTTTCAGGTTTTGTGTTGTTGTTTTTTTTCTTTCCCCCCGCTCCCCTTCACTCCAGCTTTAGCTGTCTTTAAGGACAGATACTTCAGTGTGGTATTCTGTGTTGCCACTACAGAGAAAGGGCAGTGCAAAATGGAGAGGAAGAATACAAATTTCCCTGTTTTTGTGAGTTGCAGAGGGAAGCTGCTGTGGCCTCTTTATGGAGGCTGTAGGGAGGGAAAAGGGGGAAAATGATAAACCAGATTCAGAAACAGCAGTTCCATGTAAATTTTTTCCCATCCCCATGTCTTTTTGCTCAGTGGAGTCTTGGAGCAGATTCAGGCTTTTCATGTTCACAGAGAATTGGAAGCTTAGATCTCTGACCTTTTTAAAATCCATTTTGAGTCTCATCTTTCAGAGATTTAAACAAAAGATTTTGACCTAAAGGGCGATTGTTTTACACTTTCTGATAGAGGGGATAAGAAAGACTGAGAGGAAGGAGGGCAGAAACAAAGATTATCTGAAATGGGACCTGCTGCTTCTGGTGGTAATTTTGCAAGTGGGAGAGACGTGTAAAGGATGCAAGCTGCTGTTTTAAGCCTGTAGCAGGAAATGAGGCAAGAAGATTTGGGGTACAGACAGAACCACTGTTGAGATAATACTGCTTTCCTTACTATAGTCAAGCTCAGTGTTAGCAGAAAAGGATTCTCCTGACTCATCATTGCCACCCTAATCAACTGGTTTTATTGCTTTTATATTTAGACCCTGAAGAAATGTCTCACATAGCAGAACCTCAAAGAGGGACGAGTTGTGTGATCCTACCATTGGGCATGGTGTGAGCTGAGACCACTCAGTGTCTGAGCTTGAAATCTTCATTCTTGATGGTGATTTTCTTTTCTTGCAGTCCTTTCAAATGGAACAGCAGTAGTATCTATGAAAAAGATTCCCCCCCACCCCAAGCCTTCTTTACTTTCCTTCTCTCTCATTTTTCTTTCAAATATGTCTGTTTCTGTTTGGAGCAGATTTTGTGTTGCTTTTTGGCAAACAGACAGGATTAAATTCTTCACACCCCTTCTTTTCCCTACTGACCCACCCAAATATCGACCCACTCAAAGAATTAAAAATGGAAATACACTGATGGGGAATCCTCTGTAGCTGGGAACATTGGAAGGCGATGTGTCCTTTCCCTGCCCACTCTAGATGGACCCGCATGGTAAAGAAATGTGCTATCATTGGAGTTTCATCTCTCCTCTTCAGTAGGAAATGTCAGTGGGTGTGGAGAGAGGTATGCATCTGACAAATCAGATGCATAAGGGGGAGGAAAGATTTGCTCCCTAGCGAGGCCATGTGTGAGGGGCTCACCCCAGACTGCAGAAGAAGCTAGAGCTCCGCTCCCTCCCATTCTCACTTGCCCAGCTGCAGTAGCCTGTAACACATGTGAGCGTATTCAGTAAATGCTTAGAATGGCTCCAGTTGGACTTGTCTGGTGGGAGAAGTGGAGTGAGGCAAACCTTCTTTTTGCTTGGATTTGAACAATGTTTTTGGTCTTGTTTCCACAGAAAACACAGCTTATTCAGTCACACAGCCAACCCACATCTGTTTGTTCACCTGCTTCCACGTTACCCCCGTTTCCATCTGCACTCCCCCATGACATTTTTGAACCTATCGATTAGTTTCAACCACATTTAAAAAACCCCGAAGGTTTTGATTGCAATTCCACCAGGTCTGCAAAAATTGGCAGAGAAAAGGGATACAAGTGCATTTCCCTGCTGAGAAGGTGGTGGGCAGAGTTCAGCCAGGGCAGCAGCTGCCCAATCTGCACCCAATCTGGACCAGCCAATGCAACTGGCATGCACAGTTTGCTACAGAGCTCTTTTTGACATTGTAGAATTTATGAAACAGTCTGGATTACTGAGACGGGAGAGCACAGAAGGCCAAAGACACAAATCTGTAGCAAGCTAACTTCATTAGTTTGGCTTCATACTTTGAGAAAGCAATCATTACTTCCAACACTTTCACAGTATTTGAAAGATATGCCACTTAGCTAAGAAAAATGCCAAATCCCTGAAAAATACCCAAAAAAATGAAAAGTATCATTGAAAGACTTAGGATATGTACAGTCAGTCCTGAGTGCATTGAGGCAAACAGAGGAGAAGTTAGCTGGGCTCCAGAGAAGCAGCCGCTTTGGGATAGTTTGGAGTAAAAACATTAAGATCTAAATATAGGGCAGAAGTTGCTCTATTGAAGAGAGGAAATCTTCCCCAAGCCATCAAAATGTGGAAGTAGTTGTTGCAGGACATTGTGAAGATCAAAAAGTATTCCTGGAGTGGGAGGTTTAAATAAATAAATAAATACAAGTACTAGGCAAATTGGTACTAGGCAAATTTCCAGAGAAGAAATCTGTGGTGACTCTTAGATATGATTACCGACATAACCTATTTCTGAGAAATTTCCATAATTGCTGATATCCAGAGGATAAGAGGCTCTGGCGAGGAGGCATTGACTTGTTCTCTTTCTTATCCTTCATCCATAAACATCTCCTGATTACTGTCTGAAATAGGTGCTGGTCTTGAGGAATAATTAGTAGGGTCTAGCAGTGCTGTTTTCATTATTTCATCCTCATTTGTTGAATATTCTGAGTGCTACTGAGGCAAGGAGTGAAGCTTGAACCAGAATTCACTGGGAAAGAGCAATGGACAGATTGTGTGGGTTGAGAAACTTATAATTGCAGCAGTTTATGATGACCTTTAAAAATGGGCATTGGAACCTTGAATTCAAGGGGGAAGCCATTAACCCTTTTGCTGAGATTAAAAATAGTGTCATAGGGTATTTTGAAGCTTGCAAAAATTTTCCTCCTGGTGACATACTTTCCTTTGGGTCTGATCTGAAAAGCTTTGCATTCTCCCAGGGGCTTAGCTTCAAATAACAGAGAAGAGTGCAGGGAAAGAAGCTACTGTCACACTTCATAAAAGCAGGACAACTTTCCGCCAGGGAGCCAGCAAGTAGGGTCCCTGCAGGACCTGCAAAGGTGTGTTTAAAGCAAAAGTGAAGCAGGTTAACAGGCAACTGTAGTGATTAGATCCAAGGGGCCAAGTGTTTCTTGTGTATAATAATCTGCCTATTGCAATAATGACATCAGCAGAGTTTTGCTGATTTATTCTGTCTGTGGTTCCACCCAGCTTTCCTTTGTGAAATCAAGAAAAACTTGGTAATAAGGCATTTTCACATCATAAAATATTTCAGTACTGTAGAACTACATGAAAATCTCAAAGTACTTGGAAAATATGAAGATTTTTTTTTTTCTGAACAAAGGCAAAAATATGTATCTTGATGAGAACAGTAGCAGATTTCCTTACAGTTTGTTGGTAATTGTAGTCTTAAATGTACGGAGGCTGCTAAAATTTGGGGGAAAAAGGGGAAATTGTTGCTTCCCTGTTGTGTGAGTGGGGAAACTGAGACAAGGAAGGTTGAAAGGACCTCCTGGAAGATGTCTATGGTGAACTTCTGAGCTTGCCTTTTTTAAAAAGAAAGAGCAAAAAAAAACCCAAAAGCTTTTACTTTTAGAGTCTCCTCTATCAGTATTGTGGCTAAATATATTTTTCTTTCCAAATTCAAGATGAAATTGTTTTGATAAGAACTCAATGAGAGTGACACACAGTGCACACAGTGACAAGGAATTACCACATAACTGCTCAGTGGTACCCTGAGAGACTTCACATCACTCAAAGGAAATGTCCCACCCATTGTGTCACCTCTGTGCAGGATGGTGGTCTTGGCTCCTTTTGAGCTTTGAACTGGTGGCTCCCTTGAAATCCTGTGGTCCCAGCTCACAGCTTTTCCAGGTACCATTTATTATCAGGATGGCTTTTGTTCCTGTGGTGCAGCATACTTCATCTTACCCTTCAGAACACAGTGCTGACGCAAAAAGTGCAGATATTGCCTGGACAAGATGAAGAAAGGATGGTAAACCCTGTACCAGCAGCATGGATTGTACGACCCAATATGAACAGTTTTTCGTTCTTTCTAGGATGAATAGATATAGCTGCTATGAGTGTCTGAGTCGGTCAGAAGTCTGATAAGAAAAATAGGGGCTGGCTCATCTCTTGTTCTGAGCAACTTGCTTGACTGCAATGGACATAGCTTTCTCTCTGGTTTCAACATCCAGAGCACAAAATGTGCACTCTGCCCTTGCAGGCAGGAGCAGGAGACATTAAGGTTCTGGAGTCTGGATGACTGCTTTATCCCCAGGATGGCCGATCAGTCAGTGGGATATCTTTTCTTCCACAGCTGCCCACGAAGGTGGTGGGGAGAATGGAGAGACCATCAGAGATTAAACTTCTTCCAACTCCCTGTCCTTTCCTTGCATTCCGCAGATACAAACAAGGCACCTCAACGTAGCTGCTGAGACATGTACTGAGGGACAGTGAGTGGTCCAGGCACAGAGGCAGCAGCCCAGAGCTGCCCCAGAACATGTCAGAGGAGCCACAACTTCTCTTATGCCATCTTAGATTCAAACATAGCTGGTCCATGTCGAGTGGGACATTTCAGCAAGGCTGTGGTGCTGGGCCTGAGAGGATTTTGATGACAGTACTTTTTCTGGGGTTAAAGGGAAAAACAGACCAGCAGTGTGGGACACTGGCGTTCGAAACAGGAGCTTATCATGAACACAGAATGAAAGCAGATGACAGTTACTTTTATCTATTTGTCTTCATTTCTGTGGATTCCCCCTTCACCCACACCCACCCTCCTCCCATCCCTTTCTTTTGGGTGAATAGCAGTTTTTGAACAATCTGTTAGTAGCTGCCAGCTCAGCTCCTTTGCTTTTGAGCCGTATTTATCACTCGTTTCCTGATTTCTTACAAAAGACCTGCTGCCTTTGAGTTTTACAGAGGGGTCTCTTTTCTGCAAGAAAAGGAGGAAGAAACATAGGGAAGCTGTTTGCTCAAAATCTGGAAAAGGAAGGAGCTTCCCCTCACCTTGTTGGTCTCACTGACCTTCTTCCCAGCTCTCACGCAAATTGAAATATTTTTTTTCTGTCTGTCTATCCCTTCTTGCTCTATATTTCAGCTTTACATCACAGATAATCATTATTGAGAAAATCCTAGTACACTGCACTAGTTGGAAGGGATCTTGAAAGAGTGCCTGTTCAGCTGCAAGGCAGGACCAGACGTATCTGGTCTTTGGTAATTGATGGATAATTAGAATCCAGCAGTCTATGAGTGGATCCATCAGAAGATTTGGATTTCTAAACTGCTGCTGCTGAGCTATCCTTAAGAAGGACTGGCTTCAGCTACAGCAGCTGCCACCTCAGGAATGCCTTGCCCAGACCCACGGTCTGTCTGGCTCAGGCTAATAGACGTTAACCCAATTGCTCTGGGTTTTATTTCCAAATCAAGCCACGTTTGTTTTTGACAGTTAGCCTCCCTCGAGAGGAACGGGCATTGCCCATTAGTGGAGTGAGCCCTGGGACTCAAGAAAGCACAGAGCACAGTGGACTTCTTTGCTGGTTGTTGTAATATAGAGGCTTTTATCCACCCTGACACAAATGCTGGAGCAGCAGTTCCCAAAAGAAGCATTTTGGGACTGCAGATAAGGAAGGCATCAGTGGAAATGTGCGGGAACTTCTGATCTAAAGAGTAGCATGAACTGTGGGTGTAAGCCCACAATGACACCCTTGGAGAGAACAGAAATACACAGACCCTGAAGTGACCTGGCTTTCCCTATCAGTGGGAAATTTAACCCAGCTAAAGAAATAAACCATCCCTTGTGTTGTGGTATGTGTTTCTGAATGCACCTGAACCCCTATATTTGGGTCATTTGGGCCAACAAGGAAGAGAGAGAGGCAAAGAAACACAGGTCTTTCATTTTCCTTTCACCTGACACTGTCATATATATGTGATTTAACTGCCAAAATTTCTATGGAGGGAAGATCTGGCTTTTTAGATACAGAAGAGCTGAGTCCCAAAGAAGATAAATGACTTAGTATTATCCCACAGTGACTGAGACATGAAAAGAACCCAGGTGTCCTGACTTTCCCCAACTTTTCACACTTTTCACTCTGTTCTCTCCATTTCTGCAAAGTGGTTGCACACTTTAGTGCATGGGAACTGCCACGCTTTATACTCACTGAATCCAGCTTTTAAATTTGGATCTGACTTCTAGACCTTCCTCTTGAGTCCCTGGAATTTACAGTCCCTCCTCTCCACATTTAATTGTGTTTGTAAATAACCAGTATATCTTTTGGTAGAAAAATAAAAGTGCAAAGGATCTGTTGCAGGATAGATTTGCAAACTAAATCTTTCTGCTGCAAATAAGGGATACAGGGGAGGAGTCCTTCCGTGTTTTATTTCCTCCACAATTAAAAAGCTTTCATACTGCTGTAAATAAAATTCCAATAACCATAGTCAGCTGTCACCATGTGGAAATCACTGATTTTGAGGCTGAACCAAAACTGTCCTTTTGCACACCTCTACCATTTATTGGCACTGAGCTGAAACAGAGTTTGAGTGGGGGGGTGAGGTGGGAGGGGGAGTAGCCGATGGCTGCATGTGCAGCACCCAGCACAGAGATTTTCTGATTCAAAGGGAAGATTTTGAGGACGTTGCAATGGTAAAAACACACAATTATATGTCGGGTGGTAGGTCATTACTGTGCTGACTGCATTTGTGCTTTAAGAAGCCAGAGAAAAGCCAGTATATCCCAATAGCTAAGAAAGGATTTGCACGCCTGGCTGGGGATCTCAGTGCTTTATCTGCTCTAGTGAACCAAGCCTCCAGCTCCCTAAAATGCAGAGAAATGCAGTCACTCAGGACCTTTTCCTTTGCAGCTGAGTTGCACGGTCCTGGACCCAAAGGAAATTTAAATGGAGAAGGGAAGAACAGAGCCTAGGTGTGGTTGTTCCCAAAGATAGGATGCTCATTAGCTCCTATTCCTAACACTGGATCACCTTTTGTTGATTGAGTCAGATATTGATGAAAATACGTGCTCAGTTACATCAATGTTTTCAGCTTTGATTATTAACACAGAAAACACTTTTTGCCAGCCACTTTTTTTGTGGCTGAAAACAGAAAAAAATAATAGGGGAGAAAAAAAATATCTATGACTGCTATTAAGCTAGGACATCTTTATTTTCACATGAAGTTTCAGAGCATCATTTTCTGTCAGCTGAATATCATGATGGGGGAACCAGCTTCCAGGGTACCTGCCCCATGGGCTGTGGGAGGACATTTGCACAGTGTCAGTAGCAAGGTTTGAGATAGATATAGTGGAAAGTGTCTCGTCTCATTTTTTCCATTTCAGCATCTTCTCACTGGTAAGATGTGGGCAAATTGGAGGGAGTTCAGACACGAGCCACAAAAATGATGAAGGGCCCATGAAGAGTTGACTTATGAGGAGAGATTAAAAGAACCAAATATGTGTAGCTTGGCTAGGGGGTGACTGAGGGGAGAGGGAGGAAGGGAAGGTGATATTTATCTCCATATATTTGCAAGGATGTAAATTCCAAGGCAGGAGATGAACTGCTTATGATGGTACAAAGGGAGATTTACTAGAAGTTGTAGCAGGAAATTAAGCAAAGGGAATTTCAGCTGAATGTCAGGAGAATTTTGCTAAGAGTAAGTTAACAATGATAAATATTTATATAATGTTTTGATAGCGAGAAGGGGCAAAAGGTAGCAAGGTGACTCCTACATCCATTGTTTCTCAGTAATAGGGAAGGATTGCTTTCTACCCTGTCTTGTTATTAGAGAAAAGGCTTAGTGTAGAGATGGGAAGGTTCTTCCTCCAATATGAGAGGTAGAGATGGGTAAAAATCCTTGCCTAAGCTTAACTGGCTTTTTACTCTAGCAGTAACTTGACCTTGACCATGTTGCCCGGTCAAGTGTTTTATAAGCCAGTTGCTGGTCATCTATTGCTGACATTTGTAAAGAAAAATAGATTAGTAGAACTTTTTCCTAGGCAAATCAAGCACAAGATGTGGGTGTCTTCTCATGGCAGAGTTTCATATTCAGAATAACACTGGAGAACTTGCCACTTTGTTGGTAAAGAAATAGAAGCCAGCATCTCTGCTTTCCAACCTGGGATCGATTCACTACACAGCTCTATATTGGTGTTCACTGAACTTAACAGGAATTTTCCAATACCAGCCCAAGAAAGGGCACCTTCTTGGTAGGCTGGTGGAAAATCAGTAGTTGAGGACCTGGGGACCTGAGGTGGGAATGCCACTGTTCTGGTGGGAATACCAGAATGTGCTTTACAAGGGACAATCCCATTCAAGTCTGGTAGGAGTACGTAGGATGGGAAGGACTGGTGTCTTCTGTCTCGTGTGTCAACTACAGCAACCCTCATCTGATGCCCACCAAAGCCACATTGGAGTCTTTCGCTTGACTTTTGTAAGTAATGGGGAATCCCAAACATGTTTCGATCTTCACACCCTCTGTCAGAGAAATATTTCACACAACTTAAAATGAAAGCAGGGTGGGTTTCTCTTTATCTTTTTTTTTTTTTTTTTAATGCAGTGTTCAGTGTCTGGGACAAAAAAAAAATTATTGTCAGATGTGTAAATGCAAATTTAATAAGCACTTAAAAAAAATCCCTTCAAATCAATGCAAAATATTCCACCATGCAGTCATTTTGATTAAAAACAAAAAAGGAGGGGAGGAAAAGGTTGCCTGAAATAAGCAAAATTTCAAGCTAATGGGAATCTCATTCATTATTTAATCCACTCCTTATCTGAAATGTACAAAAAATGGAATCTAATATGGCGTATGTATGTTGTTGTCTTAGCGAAAAGACAGGGGCAAAGGCCTGCAATTTCACTTAATATATTAAATCCTACTGCAGGCTTTGAGCCAGATTAATAACTCTAGCGAGCTAGAAAATCCCAATATATATTTTTTCTAGCTCCATGCATGATGCGGCTTGATTCATAAGCAGCTCTACCGCTGGGCTTTATTAAATACAAATAAAATATCTCTTCTATTGCAAAAGCCCACAAGGTGACAGAAAGAGGAGAAGCGACTGTCCTTGCTAGTTAAAATGTATTTTCTTTGGCTTCCTCCTCTCTACCTCAGCCCTCAAGTCCCAGGTCCCTGGAATATTTATATAGACATAACCCTATGCATAGAAACCAGGGGGATAGACTGAAAGGAAAGAATTTGTTCCCGATCACTGGGGCATGCTTATGAAAAAGACCCTGCAGTATTCCTACCCTCAAGTGGACACGACTCAATTTTATGCCCGCTCAGGAGAAGAGTTTCAGCAGCCCAGCACGCTCCCTTACAGGCTGGGCTGGCTGGTTTGTGGCTGATTTAAGTGTGCTACCAAACGACTCACTGGCAGCTCTGCCACAAAACCCAGGCTGGTGCTTGCTTTTCCAGGCAACATGTCTGAACCCCAGGTTTGGGAAGCAAGAATAATGTCAGGGAGCAAAAAATGACCGGGCTGGTTTAAAAATCATGAGATTGGAACTGGAAAGTGGAGGAGAGAGGCTCTATATATTTTTAAGGTTGATTTGCAAGCCTCTCCTTGTACAGACAGTGACAGTAAAACAAAGGATTTAGGAGAAAGAAAAAAAAAACCAAATCAAAATTACACTGGCATTGTAGGTCCAGCCTAAAAATTGCAGCACTATTTGGCAAGTCAGCCCTATTTCAGAAAACACTGAAACACATACTGTACATCCAGCTAAGGATATGCTTAAATGCTGTCCCGAAGAGGAAGAATTTTCTCCTGTACTTACCACCTTTCTCTAAATCCAGGCCTCTGTGTACACAATATTCAAGGACAAATTCTCAGGGTCCATAAAGGAGTAAATTGACAGGACTTCCCAGAGAGCCAAATTATATCCCATTGCAACCCATTGCTTCAGTATCTTATAATGACATTAAAAAAAACCAAACCTGAATATGCCTTGAGTTTAACAGTGGTAAATCCCTGCATGGGACACCAGCAAAAATCTGGGAACACCAAACTTTTTCACGGAGGTAGATTTACTGAGGTAGATACAGTACAATTATGTAGGAGATGGATTCTGCTTTGGAGAGGTTAGGGTCAAAGTAGGTAAGTGAAGTAGTGGAAAAGAGTATCTGTTCTGCAGTGGGCAAACAGAGCTGACCTAATGTAAAGCACAGGAGAGGATACCAGTTTAAGTACATTGTGGGAAAATGATGCCCTCTTAAGATTTGATTCAAGCCATCACTTGATATTTCTAAAGCAAATAGAATAATCATAACTTATTTAACTTATTTCTCTGGAGAAAGTGTAGCTTTAAGTGTACTGGAACATAATAAAATAACCTCTCCAATGTAATTTCCAAACTTTTTTGTTGTTGTTGTTTTGCCTTTTTTTTTTTTTTTAAATCATGGGTAGCTAAAGAAAATTGTTTTGGTTTGTTATGTTTTAATTAAAGGAAGAAGAAAAATGGGCACTTAAGATGGTTCTGCAGGTTATCAGATATCTGGCAGTGAAATAAGGAAGTAGTGAGGTTTATTGCTGCTGTTGTTTTTAGGGGAAAAGATGCATGTAAAATTATTTTTAAGTCTACATTAGATACTTGATGGAACTTCCACTCACTCTTGGCACAAACCCAAAGATTTAAGTCCTGACTGCATTGAGCTGATGGAAGCACTGCCCAAAGGGACCAAGAACGAGGGCAGGGTACAGGAGGAAGAACAGTTTTCTCTTCTTGTCTGCAAGGCGTGTGTCACGTTTCTGGTTAGGGGCTGCCCGTGAAACTGCTCTGGAGTCACTGCAGCATCCCTGCCGTGCTGTGAGCAACAAATAAGATGTGGGCAACCTGAAGGGGTTTGCAGCTGACACAGGCTAGTCCTGTGTCATGTCCATAGTTGGGCCAGTCCTCAGGACTGTTGTTGGTAATTTATTACAGTGTGCATTGCCATGAAAGGGGAAGGTCCTATATGAAGGTAAAAGACCTGGAATACTTAGTGCTTACCACATGCAAAATGAAAAGATGATCCTTGACCCGAACTGCTGAGAGATGTGAACGTCTGAGAGAGGCCACAGCAAACAGATGGAGGGAGAGCAAAGTAATAGAGAGCGGATTGTGACTTGGTTGGGAAGTTGCAGTGATAGCACACCAGCTGCCTCGTGGGTGTTGAGTGGTTTGGAAGTGTCACTGCGAAGGTGAGTTTCAAGGAGGGATGGTGAGAAGGACTCTGTAGTAGATGCCTGTGATGTTGGCAGGACTTTCACATCCCTGGTACACAAAGGTCTCTGGACAGTAGAACAGCTGACATAGCTTTGGGGTTAAGCCAACACTACCATGCTGTTAGGATGTTTATCTGAACCAACCTTTGCAAAAGGCTCTCCCATGCCTACCTCAATATTAAGGATGCAGAGGCATTTGAGGACAGAAGGTATCGTTTCTCCTGACCTTCTAGATATAATAGCGGCCATGGGATTACAGTGATTCCTGCACCAGGCCCCCATCATTTAGGCTGAATCACAGCAGCTCTCTTGGAAAGATATGCAAGGCTAATAAAGAGCCTTCAAGGGACATGGTGTCTCACTTTTATAGGGCCTGTTTGTGGTTGCACAGCATGTGAAATATAGTAAGTATATATTCTTGTATTGTTTTTTGATTGTTAAATGGGTATAAGGGCCTTTCTGAAAAGCTCAGGGTTTTTGAGCACAATCATGTGTACTGCAGAGACAGCAACTGAAGGCTAATTTGAAAAATTCACACTGGACACTGGGCTGAGATGTGCCCTTTAAATGATGGTCAGTGACCCAGGAAGAATTTCCTGAGTGCAGGAGGACCTCAGCGGAATTGTTTCATGTCTGCAAGTGTGTGGCTAAGCAGTTTAAATGGAAATAGTACTGAGGGTAGGTATATTGCTTTCCTTTGGCTTGCATTTAAAGTGCTTATCCTGTGTTTCAAACACTCATGATTTTTCACAAACAAGTTCAACAGAAGCATTTCCAAACTTTAAAAATAAAAAGTCAGTAAAATTCCAAATCCTTATTTTAATTTATGATTTTGTCCTTCTTGTGCCCCAAATGCCATGTTACCTCTTCTTATAGAGTCCCCTACATTCAAAAGGTCCACAGTGTTAAAGTTGACTGGGAGCATAAGCAATGAGACTTTAGCTAACGTGGTAGGATTCAGCAGCTGGGTTAGGGAGCCTTGAGTGGGACATGAGAACTTAATGAAAAGGAGGAGTCAGGGAGAGGGGTGGCATTTGGTTTCAAAAATTAATTAGCTACCTTGTCTAGCTATATGCTAGTGAATGACAGGAAGTATGTTTTCTTTTGGAACAGTTTTGACCGCACCAGAGTCCTGATCATGTTTGGACATACTAAATGGAACTGGAAAATAAAAATTAACTATAAATTATAGTTTAAATTATCCTCAGAAATGATGAAATTAACTGAGCCTGATATTGTTGTCAGCATCCTTCTAAACTTTCCCCATCCGTTGCAAACCCTTTTCTCTGTTGAGATCGTGTCTGTCTAGTTTGTTAAGCTCCGAGTGTGCAGTCCAAAACCACACTATTTCAGGCAGTGCTAAGAAATTGTGCTAGGACTAGGACAGAAAATTGATTAGTCCGTTTTCTCTGTTCCAACTTAAGAGAGGAGTGAAGCAGTAAATAGCGTTAATGCTGAAAAGTGAATTAGATTTCTAACACTGTTTCTGCTTTAATAGTTTTTTCCATTTGCTAATAGCCCAGATAATAGCAACTGCCCTTCAATAACATGTGTTGTTTTGTTTGTATCTTTCTTCTGACAGCATCTTTTTAAAACAACATGTTACAGCTCATTCATGAAATAGTTATCAATTCTGTGCTTGTTCGTTTCTTCAGGCAAGCTAAGTATGTCCTTGTTAACACTGGCTGTCAGGCATTGTGTACCTGCAGGCTGTGCTTAGCTCCCTCCTTTTAAGGGTCTCTCAGTCAATTAAAATTGCAGATACAAATTTCAGGTGCTTTGAAACACGGCTTTCAAATCCAAATGCCGATTTCACACTTTGTTAGGAAGCTGAGTTGGATGGAGACCAGTGGTGGCGGCTGCTCTTTCCGTGTGCTGGTCGAGCTGTAGGCAGGAGCAGGAGTGTCCCTTGAATGCTGAGGATGCTGAGCCAGATTGGAGTGTGAGCTCTACAAGCAGGATTATTTTGGCGTCACCCGTTCCAAAGCTGCTATCATATTCCTCTCATAAATTCCTCCTTAAGCATACTTTTACCCTCCACACTGTTCTTGTCAATTCTAGTTTTCTTATCTCCTCATTGCTGTATCTGAACACTTTCCAATAGTGTCCTAACCAGCTGGGCTATTATATCACCTGTAGCTAATTTTCTTTATCATTATCTCCCCAGCAGAGTGAGCAAGGGTAGTGTTTTGATAGGGTTTCTTTTGTTTCTGCCTTTGCAATACATGTGCTGTTTCATGTGAGCATTTGAAGCAGGAGCTTAAATTGGCAACAAGAATTTGGTGTGTCCAGAATGCTCCTTTGTTCCTGTGTTCTTTCCAAAATACTATATTTGTCTTGAAAATTATGGTTCCCGGTTAAGTTATCCATATGGAGAAAAAGTCTGTTGGTCTTTCAGAGCTTGTCAAATACAGTCCATAATGTACAGCATTGGGCCTCTTCCACATGCCTAGTCCATGCCTTTTAGGTATTCCCCATGTGTCCTTTGATGATTAAGTGACAATCTGTGATTTGGGATTGCCTGGCAAATTTCTTTTCTTCCATTGTACCAGTCTTCCCAACCCACCCCATCAGTCTGTTTTATCCAAGCATTTGAATGCCTAAATTATTAGCAAACTAGGGCAGAGATCATTTACTTTGGGGTGTCTATTCAGTACTTTTCCCAAGTATTTAATCTCAGATTGGTGACTCTAAAGCTCCAGTAATTTGTAATTGCAATTACTGAGTGGTGACAGTTAAATGGTATATAATAAGAACCTTTTAGCTACATACTGCGTTTTATCCTAGTTTATCACTGACATTTCATTCAAAGAATAAATCTCATAAAGTTTTAGTTTTGTAGATATAGCCAGCTAGACCAGAAACGTTTGCAGAGAAAAGCTA
Source organism: Arenaria interpres (assembly GCA_013399435.1). NCBI lineage: Eukaryota > Metazoa > Chordata > Aves > Charadriiformes > Scolopacidae > Arenaria > Arenaria interpres. The sequence goes on from VXAK01015478.1 coordinate 43,614, forward strand.
CTCGGTTGCTTCTGACACAATATCCCTGGCAAAATACATGTTTAATTATACTATGTTCTTTCAACGTATTTGGGTAGTTCAAAGACCTATGACCTTTTTTTTTTAGCTTCTCTAATTTATTTAAGATAAGTGAATGTTACTTGGTACCGTTACTTATTTGGATCTCAGAATATCCATCTAGCTTTTTCATTACTTGAAGTACCGTAGTCGGAATTTGTATCTTTTAGAAAGGACACTGATGAAATTGACATGGAATAATTATTTCCTAAGCATGTTCTCAAATCTATTTGGATAGCCAAATGCCTTGTTCTGCGACAGTGTGGAAAGCCTGTACCTAATCCCTGGGTGACAGAACTCGTAGTTACCTAAGGGGAAAAGATCCCTTGCTGTCTATCCCTGGGAAGGACTCCTCTCCCCTTTGTTATAAGAACAGTTGTGATTGTTTGACATTTTGTAAGACTGGCTTACACTCCCAGTGCACACAATTCTCACTTAGCAGATACTTTGACTTGCTGGTACTTTTATCCTTTTCAGGTCTGTATCTCTTCCTTTGGTTGAAGCTTTTCTGAATTGGGAAGCAAATGCTGCTGCTGCAGGGATGCCTGCTTCCCCCATCCCTAAGCAAGTTATCCATTCCAAGTTCTGCAGGGAAGCAAATAGAGCTTGGTGAGATGAGCATGGGAAAAAGTTTCTGGAGTGCAAACTTGATAAATTACTGGCGAGCGTATTATTTGTTGTGCTTTGATTGTGATTGGTCCAGACATCACCCTGTTTTTTTCTGAGGTTATTTCCTTGAGATTAAGCAAAGCATAATAGTGTGATGGAGTTGAAGTTTATAGGGAAAGAGGTTAGAACATTCATTAAACTTTTCTGTGTTTATCTCACTCTTCTTGCAAGACAATTTCTTTTAAAGCCAAAGCCAGATACTTGAATGAAAAATGACCCATCTCCTTAGTTCTCCTATCCACCACATCTCATGAAAATTGACCTCTCCATTAGATCAACTGATCAGCGGAGCATAACCCAGGTTTAATGGCTGTCAAAGGGAAAACCAATTTAGTTTCAGCTACTTTGAAAGGAATGCATCTGCAGGACTTTGAGCAGACCGATCAGATCTTTTTTTTTCTGATTGTTGTGATAAGTCTTTGCTAAACTTCAAGTAATGATCTCTCACAGCTGTCCCTTTACTATTGGTTCTTTGTGCTAAAAATAAGCTACTGGGTGTTTCACAGGAGGTGCTGTCAAAACCTGGACTTATGTGTATGCATGAGGACTATCATGTCACCCTTTTGAGGTACAGATAAGGGATCTATCGTTTCTTCAACCTGCTAAAATTCTTGCATTTCTTTTCAAGTGTCAAAGAGGATTCACCCAGCTTAAATACCACAATTTTCTCAAACTATTGTCTTCTGGATATATAATTCATTTCCATCACAGAGCAAGTTCTAAAGTTAAATAAGATATTTCATGTGCTGTAATGTTTTTTTTCAGCTAGCTCCATGTGCTTCTGCTTCTTTCTGAAATTCATCTTTGCTCATGGGATCCAGTCTTGACCATATGCGAGACCTGCAGTACTGCGTATGGTAGGAGGGTTGGTAGGTTAGTTTATTTTTTGGTAGAGCAGAGTTACACACTTAGACATGGATCCAAGAAGAAGGTTTGGGAACCACCAGACTAGTATGATATGGATAGATCAAGCTGATAAGGATTCCATTTTCCTGTGGGGTTTTGATCAGCATTCCTCATGAGTAATTTGAATATACCCTGACCTAGACATCCATACCACTGTAAGGTTTCGGTGCAAAGTACTTGTTAATTCACATTATTCTCAATTCATAAGAGGTCCTCGTTGTTTTTTTTTTTTTTTTCCTTTTTTCCTTCTCCTGTTGCGTCTCTTTCAAATGCCCAGTTGTAATCTGCAACTTCTGTGGCTTTGGGACAGGGTAAAAAAAGATATAAATAAAAAATTTTAATTTGAGATCTAGCATAAGCATTCCTCATTCGTGTTCCAGGGATATTTGTGTCTCTGCAGAGTCTGATCTAGTGGAACTCATTGCTATATGAGTACAGTCAATAATAATAATTTTACAGGCTTTAAACACAGAAAAGAAGAGAAAAATGCATGGAGAAACTAGTAAATAAAAGAAGGAAACATTTTAAACAGAGTAATGCAAAGCTTCCAAAAATGCAAAGCTTCCAAATGCATGACTTAAACCAACCTTTTAATGATTAGGCTTTAGAAGGAAAGTTTCCATGGGAACATATTATCTCATCAGTCTCTACTTCAGTGTTCCCTGTGTCCTCAATTGAAACAGCTGGAACTAGCTAATTTATGCCATTTCATTTGTTTTTCATTGTATGAAACTTTTTTCTGTGTGTATTTCAACTGCAACACCAAAAAGTCAGTCTTTCTTTCTCTCCTCCTCCTTCTTTCTTGGCCCAATGAATGTTTAATTATTTATACAAGTGGAGTATCTCCAAGAGAAGAGAGGGAGAGAGAGAGAGAGGGAGGCAGTAAAATGGTGAGAAATTGTTTTAGCTTTGCTGGTGTGGAGTTGATCCCAGTCTTGAAATAAATATCAGCCTTTTTGTACTTGATTATTTACTAGTTAGGAAAAAAAAAAGAAAAAAAAATAAGAGAAAAATCATGAACCTCTGATAAATAATTCAGGCTCCTCCATCTGTGAAAATGTTGGATTTGGCCTAATTTTCCTTGTAAACAAAGACCATCATCTGCTCCAGAAAATAAAATCCGCAGAATTTAAGTTCTGAAGGGGCATTTTTTCCCTGCCAAGATCTGACATATTTTTCCACACACACACGCACTTAAAAAGCCAAACCAGAAAATTATAGCAGAAAATTAGGCAAGCTACATTTCATTCCTATTTCTGGTAAAATGTCAATTAGTTAGGGCTATGTTGTGGAAAAACAGGTAGACAAGAAAGGAGTTTTTGAGCTTTGCCAGGTTTTGCTATTCATTGTCTAAATCCCTTTGGCAGCAAATGTTAGCTACCGGATACTCAACTAGAAAGTTCATCATTAAGGGTTGTGATGGAGCTTGAAGGACAAGAAGTAACTCCACTTTGGTCTTTATTCTGTATTGCAGAGAATGGACGTCTCTTTGGGATTTAAAATCCTTATGATTAGTAGTTTTAGCAATTCTACCTCTTCCCTGGGGATTTTGTCTTCAGAACTCTTGAGAGATACCTGGGTGCAAGTAGATGTTACTATTTGCAGGTCACCGGATGTTAATGAATTCAGAGAGACCAGCTGCAGCCCTGAGTAGTTTCTGGGACAGAGGTTCCAAGGGCTATGGATTAGGACAGCCTGAGGTTCAGATGAAATGGGACCTCACCGTGGGCCAGTTTATGACCATGAAATGGCTAAAGTCTCATCTTCTCTCTTCTATGTTTGAAGTAAAAGTGGGAGGGTAATGGCATGCAGCTGACTTTTCAAGCATTTAAGAGTTTATACACTTAATGGTGGTTAAATGCCAGTGGAAAGGCTTGTGGGAAACTGACATGGGCATGGAATGAAGGTGTACCAGGCTGCAAATCTTGGGGTATATTCTAGGAAATAGTGTTCAGACCTGAATTTATATACTTCAAAATGGCAGGGAAGTTGCAAGGAAGGGAGTCTTGATCCACAACTTAGCAAAGTTCAGCAAGAAAAAATGGTTGAGGGAACTCTGAGAGGCCTTGGGTAGAAAAAGTTGTGTGATGCTAGTAGGCACGTCAGACCCATGGCAAATGCTTCTTTGCATTTTGCTTGTTCCTTTCATTTCATAGAGGTTCAGGGAAAAAAAAAAAAAAAAAAGCCAAATTTTATCACAGCTTGTTTGGCAATTATTGTATTCATGTATGCATGAAATTTCTGACGAGAACTTCTCAGGGAGAGTTTGTGGCTGAATTACCATCATTTCTCTCCTAAAACTCTAAATATGTTAATGGAGGTTGGTGCACAAAATTGGTTTTAATGTAACTTTAAAATTAGTTCAGTCCAATAGAAATTTTCTGAAAGTGAAGTCCTTCTGAAAAACAAATTAAAAAGCTCAGAATGGCAGTTTTCCATCAGCAGGTACAGTGGAGAACTCAGCTTTGCAACATCTGAATCATATCCAGCTGTCTAGACATTTCAGACAGGTGGGATATCTATCTGATTGTCACACATACATGTTTCTACTCAACAGTAAATGTAAAAGATGTAGAGGAAAAAATCATCATAAAGTGTTTAGAAAAAAAAAAAAAAAAAGGCCTTAATGTTTCTCTTCTGGATTCAAACCAAAAAATAGCCACATTATAAAATGAAATAGATGTGGACTCTTGGAGTATATCCAGCTTGCTGGACACTGCTCACAAGGCTTTGCTGAGCTGTGACATTACTTTGGAAAAAAAAAAAAAAAGTATCCACATTACCATTTCTGATATGCTTTTGGTGCCTTTATGAAGTGGCCTCCTGTCCTAGGGTGGACATAAGCTGTGATGTGCAAAGGCCAAGTAGCATTTCTGAGGCTGCTCTGGTCAGATGGAGTAAAGTGGGTGTTGGAAGGCCTGTGCACGTTGTGAGGCTCACCCACAGGAGCAACGCTAGGGCTGAGATGGCTAAAGTGAAGCTGAGAAGTGGAGATAGGGAAGGATAAGCAGGATTTTTTGGCGGAGTTCAGCCAGGCCTGCAGTTTTGACAGCTCTCCCTAGCCAGCAAGTTAGCCTCTGCACTCCCCTCCTGCTCTGTGGCGGTACAGTGAGTGCTGTCTGGAGCTGTTGTACCATGAGAGGAAAGTGTTTGTATCATGTGGGTTAGAGCAACAAACCTGACCAAATTCCCCAAAGGGAACTACGCTTTCCGAGGCTTTCAACACCCTGTTTGAAAGATATTTTTTTTTCTTTCTATTTCCTTCCACTGTTCCCCACAATCTGAACAACATTTTAAAGAGCACTGCACAGAATGCAGAGAAAAGAATCACAGAATCATAGAATCGTTATGGTTGGAAGAGACCTTTAAAGTCATCAAGTCCAACCGTTAACCTAGAACTGCCAAGTTACTTCTAAACCATGTACTACTAAGCTAGCACTACATCTGCACATCTTTTAAATACCTCCAGGGATGGCGACTCAACCGCTTCCCTGAGCAGCCTGTTCAAATACCTGACAATCCTTTCAGTGAAGAAGTTTTTCCTAATATCCTATCTAAACCTCGCCTGGTGCATTTTGAGGCTATTTCCTCTTGTCCTAAGGGGAGAGGCTTTCCTCATGGTCCCCCTTCCGCCAAAGCAGAGCAGCCATGGGTGGAGACCTTCCTTTCCCCTTCTCTTGCCAAGCCAGACACGGTCTTGCAGGGAAGAAAGAAAGAAAATGAAACTCACTTTTGGGATCAGGAGAGCGAGATGGGAATAACTCCTCTTCGCAGTTATTTCCAGCCCTAGATTAGCTAATTTCTGAGCACTGACACTCTGTTAGGCATTGGGGAATCAGGCTGTCCAGCCCCTCACTGCCAGAAAATCAGCCCTTTAGCAAGGATCAACTTATTTTTATTTCATCAACACCCAAATCCTGGGGAACAGCCCTGTGTGTGTATATGTGTGTGTGCAAGATAATTATGAAAGAACCTATCTTTGACCTCCTCACTTTCAGCAGAAGGTTATTGTCTTAAATAGCACATCCAGCTCGCAATTCCCTTTGATCCTCTGAAACTTCAGCTCAGCCACCTGATATAATTTTCATCCCCCTCTCCAACTCCTTGCAATCCCTCCTCTCCATCCGCCTCCNGCACCCCTCCTCCCCCTCCCCCCCCCCCCCCCCCCCCAAACATTCAAAGACATTATAGCAGGAACTAATTTTGTCTGGACTATTATTAGATCATGAGATCAGGGCAACATAGAGGTCGTAAAATGTTTCATTCTCTCTGAATGGCCATCGTGCCCCTATCAGGTACCATAACGTTAGGTTTGCTTATTGTGCAGATTGCTTGAGTTGCAAATTGCACATTATCCAGCTTAAACACCTGGCATTTACATTCATTATAACCCTGACACCCCCCCTTTATGGCCTCCCACGAGGGCCTTCCAATTGGTCAGAAGCGCAAATGAATGTTTTATGATTATGATGAATAATGTGAGGGGCTGTGGAAGGGAAAGGAAAAGAAAAANATTGCATTGTCCACTACTAGAATTAAAAAAAAAAAAAAAAAAAAAGGAAAAAACAAGAAAGAGATGGAGACAGAGGGAGGACTTTATAGAGCACTTTGACGCTGCAGAGTTTTTTGCCAGAGAAGTGCAGTGATCTCTGTGGCTGGAAAAAGGACTCAGCATAGCTGAAGGGAGCTAAACTGGAAAAAATAGTTTCCAGGAGCAGACAGAGATGTGTCCTGGTTGAAAGAAGGGAAGGGTGTTGGAGTCCAGGCACTGTACAAAGTGGAGAGAGGGGTTAGGTTCCTGGTGGTGTTTCTTGTTTCTCAGTGATTTCAGGCCAATAGCTGCACATCTTTCCATCCCTCAGTTTGGCCATAAGAATACATCAGGAGTGGATTCAGCTGTCACTACTCCTTCTCTTCTGTCCCCTCCAGCCCAGGGCCTTTGCACTGAAACTGCCTCTTGCCCCAGCCCATCCAGACCTCACACTTTCCTTGAGATAAGGGACTTGGAGACTTGCTGGTAACTTGAGGTAGAGCTAGAAGTGGTTTGGGGGTGGGTTACTGTAACATCCAAATCAAGAGCTATTCTTTCAGTGTTTTCTGGCCTCATTTGCTGGCACGGAGACGGGTCGTAGCTTTGAATTAGGAAGCTGCAAACTAAATGTATGAAGCCATTTACCGCACTACTTCTTGGGTCTTTGGCTTTTTATTGGCTCCTTCGTTTCTGCTGTCAGTGACTGCTGGGCCAACTCTATCTCAAGAAGTCATGCTGTGTTTTGAACCTGGGTGTTATATTTTCTATTTTATTTCTCAGCCAAGGCCTAGTTCCACTACCCTAATGCTGTTATGCCTCAAGATTGTTTTTCAAGGGGCAGCAGAAGGTGGACAGAGTTTATCTCTTGCTTCTGAGGCCATCTTCAAAGCTGAGGAGCCCAGACTATAATTTTGTTTTCAGGGAAGCTGTAGCTATTTTGCCATTGATTTCAGTGGAGCCAGAACTTCGGGCTTATTTCATAGGCTGTGGTCAGACAGAAGAGTTGAAAAGAACAGGCTCTCTCTTGTGAGTCTTTCATGGCCTAACAAGAGCCTGAAAATTGCCTCTGGCTTTACTACTGCCACATCTCCCCTCAGGAGGCATGCAGAGATCATTCCAGGATGCTCCAAGCAGGCAAGGAGGAGGATGGGGCGGGAGCCAGGGGGGAGTCTAAATGAGACTCCACGTCTCCAGAGATTGTTTCCGTGGCTTAAATGATTTTAATTAATAAATAAATAAATTGGATTGAAAGTTGCCTGGGAGAGAGGCAGAGGTTCTGAGATATTTTTAACCCCCCACTCCTCCCTCCTCTGATTTTGTTTTGCTTCATCTCTGAGCGGGATCTGCTGGTTGCTGGGTACTGTTGTGTGTGTCTTGGTCTGGACTAATGAGACTTCACTGTGATGGAAAGCTCACGGCGAGGGCAGAGATGAGTTTGGCTGTTATGCTCAGGGCTTGTGTGCAACATAGGGTATCAGCTGGGCAAGGGAGGGTAACTTTAAAGGCAGGTTTTGTTACAGCCTCACAATTTAGAAATAATTAAGTGCCATACTGATAATGAGAGGTTTTAAGCACAGGCTTGGGGGCTGCGCAAAACTGAGCTGGTCAAATGGCAAACTGCTTTGTGTTGCTTTCTTTCACTTTGCCACGGTTCACTTATTTAACAATGTGCACTGAGCTCCGAGAAGCCACCTACCCACAGCACTGGGTCCTACCTAAATCCATTTAAAAAAATGAGTCAGTCTTAGAACACCCAAGCAGAAAAAGCAGGACTATATCCCAAAGACTAGCATGACATTCAGTATGGATAGAAAAGACACTTCTGGGGAGTCTTCGGTCTGAACTCTTTAAAGCAACATAGCAGAGAGCAATACTTAGGAAGACAATGGGATAAATGTGGTCTATTGTCCCACACAGAGGACACCTATTTGTCAGTAGTCTGGTACTCTACTGGTATGTAATGTAAGAGCTTTCTCTCTAAAAGGATAAATCTTGCTTGATTGCTGTGGAGGATTTATCTTGTGGACAGAAACAGAAGTGAATTTATAAGCCTAGTGGTTGGTCCTCAAAATGAGATGGTGACTGTATCTTCAAGGAAGCCCATGTGGTCCTAGATGGTTGTCAGCATATTGCAGCCTTCAAATCTACGCATTGTTTAACTTTTCAAAAAAGCCTCTTAATTGAAATATCAGCCGCTGATGAAAATACAGTCTTTGCCTACCACAGGCACAATGAGATCAATTCAGCAGTACTCTTGACATAACAATTTCTTATGGAAAAGTCCTACAAAACTCAATGGGAATGAAATAATCAGGATTCTGTGCAAACAGCTCTGAGAGGGCATATAGTCTATTTGGTAATGTTTTGATCTCATGGATAGATAGCTATGAATGATTCAATATATCCTAAAGATTTTTCTAAGATCACACTCAACTCAATCCTATAGCTGTATATACATCCAAGTTTCCTCTCTCATATATCTGTAGATAGTGTATCTATTTGTTGTACATAAGATAGCTATATAAGTGAAAAAGATTAATCCAAGTGAGGAGGGGACCTTGTGTGTTCACCAATGACTTGAAAATTACAGTCGTATATTTGAATCTTGCTAGAACTGCTTGACTAAACCAACGGTCTGTTTCTACCTCCAGATAACATTCAGTTTTGGGTTTTACAGAACAAATCCTAAATTCCACATAAAGGATATGTACAGAATAAACTGACTTTCTTCTCAATTTTGTTCCTATGCAGTAGACTTATGCCTAGAAGCATAAGGGTTATTTCCCTAGCATTTCTTATCAGAGACGGTGCAACTGTGGATGTTCTCATTATGCATATAAATGTCTAATCCTATTTGGAATTATGGTAAGGTCTTGGCTTTCATGGAACCTTGTGGCAATTTGTTGCACTGGGTAATTATGCAGTGTAGTTAAAAAATAAATAAAAATCTTTTGTCTGCTTCAAATGCATTCTCCCTTTCATTTTAGTGAGACTCTCCCTTAAACTGGTAATATATGCATATACATTTTTTGCAGGAATTTCACAGAAAGCCTGCTGATCAGAATAATGGTTTCCTGGAAGAACAAGGACTGTGCTTTCTGATCTCAGGAATTTCTTTATGGGAACCTGTTTCTTCAAATTTTGAGCATGTCTGTTTGCCTGAATATTGCCACCACATGAAAAAAAAAAATAGATGTAGGTACACATTCAGTTTACGTAACATGTTTCTGGAGTTGCAGGTTGCCATTAAAAAAAAAAAAAAAAGTGTTTGAAAGAATATGTAAAAAGGGATGCTGCGGGGCAGCATATCTGGGAACATGATGGATCTTCCATCAGTAGGGGATCTTCACATGAAAATTGAATTGTTTTTTAAGGTGTACTTTATCCTAGACAAAATAGAGGGACCGGATGCAGAAAGTATTGTTTGAGATTCTATGAGAATGTTTTGTATATGAAGTCAGATTAAAAATCACACTGTCTCCTTGTATTCCTAGAGTCTCTGAATCTAAAAGATGTGGTGAATTTTTTGCTTTTTTGTTACTGTTGTTAATTATTTTGTTAGACAAATTTTATATTTATCTTTTGTTCCAGGTTGTTGGGTTAGTGTTGTCCCACTTGTTATTGGCTTAGAAATTTTTTGGTTGGTTTGTTTGGGTCATATTTTAAATAAAAGTGTTGCAGAAGTTGCTGTTCAGAATAAATTCCCTTTGAATTGAGTAGGATGTTATCACATTTTAAGCGTTCTATAGAAAATGAGTCAATAAACCTGATGCCATAGGATAGAAAATAAAATCTTTTCAGGGGGAGTTTTCACCATTCTTATAGGACATGAGAAGCTGGGTGTGAATCTCTCTTGAATTTTACTACATGGTGCAAAATGTTTAGGGATGGCTGATAGTTTCTTGGTAAATCTAATGGTTGAGAAATGACAAAGATGGGGACAGTGGAGGGAAGTGGAGGTCTGTTGCCCTTAATGATTTATCCTAGCTGATGTTTTGGCCTAGAGTCCTTAATTATCATTCAAATTTGCAATTTCCTCTTAATTGTTTTATAGAATCGTTAACTTCAGAGTGCCTTTTGCATGGTTACATATAGGGCATTTATCTGACTCTAATCTTCCTTTTGAAGTTTGCTCTTCCTTAGCTATATTTTTTCCCACTTTATCCAATTTCCCCCTTGGTATCTGCAAGGGGCTAATATTGTGTGAATCTACAGTAACAACACACAGTTGCCACTCATAAAATTATTTTCAAACATGAGAAACAGAGCATTCAATTTCCCTGTCCAGAGCTGCATCCTTAAGTTGGCATTGATAAATCTTCTCTTTATTTGGTGTCACAAAAGCCAAGTCCAGAAAGATTTCCCAATGCTTCTGGATCTCTCCCTTTCTATCTGCATGGTGGCCAGATCCCTTTCTGCTGTGAACCAAGGAAGGGCTGCACTGCAGATGCTGGTGGCTGGCACAGAGCTTGCAATGTAAACCAACTCAAGTTGGTGGAGCCATGCCACTTCATGCCATTTTAGAGTCAGCAGGGAATAGTGGACCCTTGATGGGACTTGTACTTTGGACAGGCTCAGCTCTTTTCTCCCAGACTTTCTTGACACCCTCTTAGTTCCTTCTCCCTTCCAAAAAAATACCCCAAACTTCTAGAGTGATGGTCTGTCTCACCCCATCCTCCACCTCCTTCTCCAACTAGATGATGCTGTGAGCCTGCAAAAGTTTAGCAGTAATTAGTACCGACCTCTAGCTGCTCACTGCTTGCTAGGAATCTGGGTTGTCAGCTCCGCCTGTCAGAGGGCTGTGAGGAAATGAAGCATTCGGAGGCACAGAGACGTGGGAAGGAGGAGGAGAGTTGTCCCCGCGCTGCAAAGCACATTGCTATTAAAGTGTCAGTTTTTTGGTTTACTGTTGCAGTTTGTGTGAAGAGTTTATGGATCAGCAGATAAGAGTAATTATCACAGAGACTTTTCTGCTAAAGTCTAATCTAACCTTTTATAGTTTTGTACCAGAGGGCCTCCTTCTCTTCACCCCCACTCTCCCCCCTCTTATTTTTAAGAGCTTATTGGGTCATTTTATTATTTTATTTTTATTTTTTATGGCCACTAAATCATCAAAGTTGACATCAAACACCTTCACACAAAAAAAGGATGCATAGATTAATTGAATGAGGGGGTGGATGGTAGGGTTTTATTAATAATACTAATCTAGAGAGTTTATTGTAGCAAAACCCAGGAATAGATTAAGTGTATTAAAAGGAAAGGGGGAGGAAGAGTGAAAAAACTCAGAAATGTTAGCCAAGGTGAGATGTTAAAGCACTTGAAAATTTATTCAATCACATTCAGGCCCCACATATACTAGTCCCAATCCAGAGTCATTCTGTTAAAGGCAATGCCTTTACTCTCATTTGGGAGCAGAATGGGAGGGTTTATCCTGAAAGTGGCAGATTGAAGAGAAATTAAAAATATATCATCACCATGACTGCTAGAAGAGATTGAAAAAGTGCCACAACTTTTTAGAAGTTCTGTGGGTTTTTTTTTAAAGGATACTGTTTGGGATGGAAGTGTTGTGAACCTTGTTGAGGTGTCTTTTGCTTTTCTTTTGTTGAAATACAATTTTTCAATGAAAATGTTTGAAATGCTTATAAAACATTGTGCATCATTTCAACAGAGAGACAAAGCCTTCCATTATTTTTATTGCTGCTGACACTGAGTTTGCTGTGCAAGCATTATAAAGAGGTCCTGATGGGGTTAAACTCTCACTTTATAGTACTTTTTTTCTCCCTCTCTCTCCCGACTTCAAGTCCTCCAGAAGGAAAAAGGGAAGGGGAAGTAACTCCAGAAACTAATAATCCAAGGGATCAGGGACTTGTTTTTCTTCCCTTAGCCCTTGTATTTTCCTTCAGAACACAAGAACAAGATTTCATCTTCTTTGTTCACAATTTGGTAATATGGTAAAAATCATCCCAAAAAGGTTATTTATGTCTGTTTGTTTGGAGTATGTATATGTAAGTTTTTGATAGTTTCTTGATTCACAATAGCAGTGTGCCAGTTTGCAGAGGTCATACCAATAATCCCAATAATCAGAGCCCCAGTACAGTAAGTGCTATGTAGACATCTAGGATAAGCTGGGAACTGCTCTAAAGAGCATTCAAATTCAATGGGGAATACTGGAAAATCTAATTTCTAGGGGCAAAGCTGAAGCATAATGAATGAGCAATCTGATCGTTACAGCATGGGTGGCACTGACCATCCTAAAGGTGGCCAATGCACAGCATGGTTTTAACTACTTGAAGCTCTTTAGATGTCAGAGTAAAGGACAGCTCAGTTGTGCCAATTCTTTGAGACCCTTCAGTCTCTGAACTTTTGGAAATCCTACTCAGTCTTGTTTCTGATCACGTTTCTAAACAGGCAGTTGATGATCCTAAGGATGAATGGGGTAGGAGTTGGAGTAGTATCTTTTGAATGTAGGATTTTAAGCTCTTCAAGTCATGTGTAAGCTTTCTTGCCATGATCGTGCCAACGTAGCCTGGGGCTGGGGGAAATTGCTTGCTATTTCAGTGGGGGAAATGAGATATTACCCAATATGACCTGCACAGTTATTGTTCCCATGTAAGAAGAAGCTATTTTTAATGAATTATGCAGAGGAAACTAAGAGTGCAAGGGAGCTTGGTGTGACAGTGAAGAAGTCTTTGTCAGCTAACGCTTTCCACGTGCAACAAAAATAAATAAATGTCTTAGCCATCCCCATCCACCAGCACAAATGCTGGGATTGAGATTGGTTAGAAAAGAAGCTAAAGCCAAACCAAGTGTTATTAAGACATCTGTGTGTCTAATGAAAAGTTACTAGACAGGAGAGAGGCACAAATCATTATGAATCAATTTAATTTCAGCCAAAAATATGCAGTGTAATTCATACCAGAGTTTGAGTTAAATGTGGACATTTTACATATAGTGGAGTGTCAAGGCTGTCTCTCCACTGGGCTAGCCTTTAAAGAGTTACGATATTTCATCTGCCAGTCCAAGAAGCATTCATAGCAGAGGAACCATGCAGTCTATAGCTCTATATATTCACATTTACCATGGATGACTGAGGCACTGGTGAGATACATAAATTATGTTTTTTGTCATCTCCTGAATCTGTATTTCTGCTAGTGATGGAGGACATGGTTGGGTGAGCTCCTGTCTCTGTTGTGCCATGTGTTTGAATCACAGATGACTTAATTTGGCATTGTACTATTCTAAATCAAGTTCTAAGAGCTTTATGGAATCATAGAATGTTTAGAGTTGGAAGGGACCTTAAAGATCATCTAGTCCCAACCCCCCTGCTGTGGGCAGGGACACCTCGCACTAGACCAGGTTGCTCAAAGCCCCATCCAGCCTGGTCTTGAACTCTTCCACGGATGGGGCATCCACAACTGCTCTGGGCAACCTGTTCCAGTGTCTCACCACCCTCACAGTAAAGAATTTCTTCCTAATATCTAATCTATATCTCCCCGCTTCCAGTTTAAAACCATTATCCCTCATTCTATCACTGGACTCCCTGATAAAGAGTTCCTCCCCATCTCTTCTGTAGGCCCTCTTTAGGAAGAGCTGCAGGTCTCCCCAGAGCCTTCTCCAGGCTGAACAACCCTAACTCTGTCAACCTGTCTTCATAGGAGAGGTGCTCCAGCCCTCTGATCATCTTCATGATCATCATGGCCCTCCTCTGGACTCGCTCCAACAGGTCCACATCCTTCTTACTTTTCTTCTCCTTTCCTCAATAGAAATGCCAAAACTCCTGTGAGGACTAGATTGTTTTGCACTTAAGGCAGCAACCTGAGATTTTAGAGATCTGGTCCCTCTTCACATTTGTGCTTCAGTCTTATTTATAAAATTATTCTCTATTTCACCACAGACATATTTTGGTGTTAATATACTAAAAAGCAAGATTTGCTTGGACACAGTAAGTCATAGAATCATAGAATCATAGAATAGTTTGGGTTAGAAGGAACCTTAAATATAATCTTGTTCCAAAACCCCGTGCCATGGGGGCAAGTCTATGCAGTCAACTCAGGCAGCTTCCCCATTTTTTGTTTTGTCTTTTCTCCATGCTGGGCAGGTAGGAATTCAGGTCTCCAAAGCTGCTGAGGTACAAAGTACCAGGTGTGAAGTGGCACTGTAGAGACATCAAGGACCAGTCATGAAAGGGAAAAAGCAGATAGGCAGTACTGAGACGAACCATAGTCTCCTGAAAACCACAAGGCGAGAAGTATTTTTTTATTTTTAAAGAAATATAATGGCACTGCACAGCAGTCACATGTATAAAACATGCCAGGGAGACGCAGTGGGTGTTATTGTTCCTGCCTGAGCAGCAGTGTGTGTACACACAGCCTTGGAGCAGAAACCCATCACTGGCGCGATCCACCTGCCATGCCCTGCTCACAGCTTAATTGACAGGAAATGTCCTCACCATACAGGCCTGTTTCTCGTACTCAGTATAGGGATGAGCTCACCTAGGAGAATATTAGATGCTTAAATGTAACATGTTCCTGTATGCCAGGCACTTCTTTACTGGTTTTTACGCTATCATCCAGAAAGTTCTGGTTCAGCAAAAATGAAAAAAACCTCATACACACACCAAAACATCCCCAAAACTTTAACCTTCCTCCTTAAGTATATGAGTCCAGCCCTCTTTGGCCTTAAATGACAGAAGAGTGGCATGAAAAGTGAATGTGAAATGTAGCAGTTCACTTAGCAGGAGAGCAGACTTCTGATGTTTGAGGTCTCTGAGAAGCCTGTGTCAAATGGCAGATGTGGCACTGGTGATAAGGCTTTTCTCTTGTTGGATTTATCACAGTTTAGAGGATTTGGACCATTCTAGTCAACTGTGTAAACAAAGTTTCTTTCTTTTTTTGTTTTGTTCTGAATCTGAGAGACAGAAGAAAAAAAAATGCCCATCTTCCAGATACACTGAAAGGTAGTTTCATTTATGTTATAATAGGAAATATCTTTCATCTTGCAGAAAAAAAAAAAAATTAAAAAAAAAGTTTTTCTCCTCTTCCCCAGACACTTAAAATTACTTCTTTTCCCTTCTGTGAGTGCCTCAAATTTTGACATTGTTTTTGTAATCTCTGGCCCCTTTCTTTGGCCCTCAGCGATATTCACTATTGTTTATCTAAGTCCTTCCTCACTCACCTGAATATATGTTTTAAAGATTGAATTTCTTCCCCAGAAGTAACCCTATTCTATTTTCTCCAAAAACTGGAAGGAAATTGTTTCTGAGAGGGCATATGGCAGCTTGGATTGCAAAGGCTACCGGCATCTTCTTTCCTGAGCTCTACACCATGTAGTCGGCAACACTATTATTGCTACTGGTCTTTTCATTTCTGAAATTAACCATGTAACCAAAGGCAGCAGCTCATTTCATGGCTTCGCTGGAAAGCAAAGGAGCCAGGGACAGATATCCAGGCCTTTTTACTTTGGCTGCAAATTGATTTTTGCTCTTGCTGTGGAGTTTGCAGCTGGCCTTTGGCATCTGGGATAGCATTTGCTGAGGAGTATCCAGCACAAATTAAGGCTGGTGAAAACTTTGCTTCGGACACTGTCTTTGCAGGAGTAGATTTTAGCCCCAGAGAGTGCAAAAGATGGGAGGGAGGTTGACTTCCCAGACCTCTTGGCACTTCCTCCAAAGCCCCTTGCAAGCATCTCAGCTGCATGCAGTAGCCCTTTGGGGATATGTACTTTTAGGCTCCTTTTAGAACTGGGGAAGGTAGAGCTGCCTAAAGGTGATATCAGAGACATGTCATAAATGCCTTTATTCATGGTTTGACACTCACAGGGCACCTGAAGGCCTTACGTTTGATGATTTCAGGCCTCAGAAGACCTATGGAGGTGTCTGAATTCAAGCACTCCGGTTTTGAAAGTTTTGTCCTAAGAGATTGACAGAAGTGGTGTCACCGTCTTGGTGATGGAAGCAGACACAAAGCCTAGGAGCCTGGCTCTCCAGATGCCCCACATACACATCAGTTACGTTCCCTCTCTTCTCCTGCAGTACAACTGAGTACGGCAGCTGTGCTGGTTTTTGCTGGGGTAGAGTTAATTTTCTTCATAGTAGCTGGTATGGGGCTATGTTTTGGATTTGTGCAAACAGTGTTGATAATTCAAGGATATTTTGGTTACTGCTGAGCAGTGCTTGCACAGAGTCAAGGCCTTTCCTGCTCCTCACCCCACCCCACCAGCGAGTAGGCTGGGGGTGCACAAGGAGCTGGGAGGGGACACAGCCAGGACAGGTGACCCCAATTGACCAAAGGGATGTTCCATACCATATGACGTCATGATCAGCAATAAAACTAGAGGAAAGGTTGGCAGGGAAGCCACTGCTTGGGGACTGGCTGGGCATCTGTCAGCTGATGGTAAGCATTTGTTTCCATTTGAATCACTTGTCTTTCTTGTGCTTTATTTCTCTCTCTTTACTATTTTCTGTTTCATTACAAGTTCTTATTAGTAGTAGTAGTGCTATTTTATGTCAATTGTTAAACTGCTCTTACCTCAGCCCATAAGTTTTTCACTTGTACCCTTCCAATCCTCTTTCCCCCATTCCCCTGCAGAGAGTGTGAGCAGGGCTGTGTGGTGCCTAGTTGCCAGATGGGGTTGAACCACAACAGCAGCCCACAAGGTTATGAAAAAGTGCAGGGATTTCTGCTAAGTTTGGCTAAGAGGAATTACAGCTTGGGAAATCCAGTAAATTAAGCCAGGTCTTTTTTTC
Organism: Arenaria interpres; assembly: GCA_013399435.1. Taxonomy (NCBI): domain Eukaryota; kingdom Metazoa; phylum Chordata; class Aves; order Charadriiformes; family Scolopacidae; genus Arenaria; species Arenaria interpres. Next base: position 60,521 of record VXAK01015478.1, read on the forward strand.
CCTGTTTTAAAGATCATGATACCTACTAACATCAAATAAATCAAAATCAGTATTATCAGAGACCAGAACTGGTTTCTTTGTATGTTGAGATGGGTTGGTGGAAAATGAGTGGGGAAAAAAAAAAAAGGAAAACACACCTGAAATACTGAAGACTTTGCCCTAGAAATATTTTTGAGTAAGAAAATCTGTCACCAAAAGGTCCACATCAGCTCTGTTTCACACTCCTCTGGAGTATCTGTGAAGTGAGCTCAGCTGGGTAACATTAAAAGCAGGGAGTTGTCAGGCAGCCCAATAGTATGTGTTTCCTGTCTCATTGTCAACTCTCTTCTCCTGCAGAAGCAGAAATCCATGCAGCATCTTTCAGGGGAGAAGGGAGTATAGTTTTCTATATGCAAACATAGTGGTTCAGGAACCTCCCTCTGCAGTGGCTCTTATGGCTGAAAGCCCCTTTAGACACCAGTGCCTCTGAGGACCATTCAGTCTGCTAGCAGCAGACAAACTAGTTAACTCTTTGCTTTGTATTCAGAGGGATCACTTTTAACACCCTCCTTTGCCCCTGCAGCAGGGGAAGCATTAAGGAGTGGTTGCCTTCACCCTGCTTTTTCTGCCATTGCTGGTACACACATCATCCCTCCTAAATCTGGTATGAACCATAACTTAGTCATAGTGTCCAAAAGCTCATACTGTTCCCCAAGACTGATCATTTCACTCTAAAGCAAACTCATTCTGGCATTGTTGCCTCAAATGGCTGCAGATTTGATGCCTCCCACCTGACTACACCTTACAGGGCTTATCTAACTCCAAGGTCACCCTTCTGCCACCATGTCCACTTGTTTCCTCTGCAAATTTTCACTGAGAAGCAGAGAATTCTTGCTGCTAATATTAGTGTTGAGGCCAACAGGCTAGTTAATTAACTTCTGGCTGCAAGGCCCTGTTTCAACTTGAAAACCACTAGAAAGTACTATAGAATCTGGGAAAGTCCTGGAAAAGAACAGGACTGTCCCAGTTTGATTAGAGAAACAAAAATCTCTCAATCCCTTTCTGTCATGCTAAAATTTTCTAGAGACAGATTTCATTCAAGAAAACAAAAAAAAAAAGAGGCAGAAAATTATTGTTTGATTCTTTCAAAAGTGTCTTTTATAACAATAGTACACGGGGGAAAAAGATTTTTCATTTCTCCATACCTCTTGATTAGTTTGGATTATCAATACATCCTGATTATCTACATGGAATTGCTTCAAGAATTATCAGAGGTGACATTAAATTGATTAATCTAGTAAAGCTTTTCTTGCAATTAGATTCATCCCCTTTCCAATTATCTAAGCACTTGCCCACCCTTTTCTGTGGTGGAAGAGGAATCACTGAGATGTTCTCATGTGCTGGGGGAACTTTTTCCCCCTTTGCAGAGGAGTTTATTTCAGAAATAGAAAATCACCATTCAGTGCTAAGTCTCCGACAGTGAGAGGTCACCATTTCTGGACCTTTCAATTAGAGGGGCAGAGAAACAAGTACCAGCTCCGAGTCAAAGTTACAGAACACAGACAAAGTTATCTTTTGACAAATCTGATTAAGTTACCTTGGTACAGCTGGTACTTTTCTTATCTTGTGTGGGTTTGTTACTGGTAGTATGTAGATTGAAGATGTTTTTTGCAGGGAAATTTCCCTATGGTTTTTTTGATAATTCCCTCTTGCAAAATGGGCCAGTCTCTGGGTTTTCCAGAGCACTGTTTATAAGATGATCTTGACGGTTTATGATGCAGGAGACTTCTGGCTGCTCCCAGGACAGTAATTCCATGTAAATCACCCTTTTCTGACTCTGCTGTGCCATCTATAAAATATGGATAACAACTTTTCCAATGTTTGCATGCTTGAGTTTGGTCTGTCTTGATAGTAAGTTCTTTAACTTCAGAGGAACTGTAATAATTTACACCAACAGAAAGTCTGCTTATGTTATTGACCTGTTTTCCAACTCTGTGGGTGAAGAACATGCTAAGTTTCCCTGAAAGCAGAGATGATGGTGACTATTTGGCTTCGTAAGAGTAGACTTCTTGTGAGATGCCCATCTCTAAGGGAGAAGAGCAAGCTGTCTTGCCACAGCTCCATGCTGTGTGTCTGGTGTATGAACCAGGACCCGATAGAGTGAGATGCTTAGCAGCTGCAGTGAAAGAAGAGGAAGAGCAGTGGAAGCAGTAGGAGGGAATCTTCACAACAGCTTTAAAGGAAACATGTTTGAAATATAATGAAAGGTCTCATTGGGCTGTAAAAAAGAAAAAAAAAAAAAAAAAAGAGAGAGAGGGAGAGAAAACAGCAACCAACCCTGGCTGTTGTATTGTCTTGTTAACAGTGTGTCACTGAGTTTAGCAGAAGGAAGCTTCTCCCACACATCTCCCCTCGCACAAATGCAACTGTCACAACCTCCTGAGCTCTGAAGCACGGCTTTGATCCTGTGCAGCTCTGCCCCAGTTCTGCAACGCACATGAAGGAGAGGAAAGGGGAATTACCTAGCAGATTTTCTGGGGGAACGAAGGACACCGTTGCCAAGGCAGGGTTAATTGCCATGACGACAGCACTTCCCCAGCATCTTTCCTTTCTCTGTTAGAAGGGTCCCCCCTCCTCGTGTCCTCCTCCCCTCACTGCATGTGTTGTGTTAATCTAATTTGTTCAGCTCAGTGGCTAAACAAATAACTGCAGACCCGGTGGTTATTCAGATGCATGGCAAAAGGGGGCAGCTCTCCGAAATGATATTTACTTGGTTATCTGATGATACGCAACTTGTGTAAGAAAGGACAAGGCCTGGGAAGGGAGCAGACAGAGAGCAAGGTGAGATAAGAGAAGGGACTCCCTAAATGCTGACTGATATATGACTGTGTCCTGCTGCAGTTGAGCAGATTGGATTGAGGTAGGTTGGTATCGGAGCGTAATGTGGAAAGGCTGTAGAGCAAATCTGCTTCCAAGGATTTCCACCAAAGTCCCAGAAGTGACTGGGAAAATTGCTAGAGAAAAGGAGAAAGGTTTCCTGGGACCATTGGGTCCCAGAACAAGATTTTGTAACAATATCTGCTCCAGGCAAGATGTGGGCTTCTGAGCAACTTCGCAAGATGTCTGACCCAATAAGGTGTTTGAACTTTTCAGTTTATTTCCTGACTCAGTAATTCCACTTGTTTTGTTGAATCCTGTTTCCCTCTTTTTCTGTGATTTTTGAGTTCTCAAAGATCCTCGGGGATGCTCGGTCTTTCACAGCTAGGTCATTTCGTTGGCCTAAAATCTGAGAATTGCCAATGAAAGGAAAAGGGAATTTCTTCCCATATAGTGTTCTTTGCCTTGACTTCCAGAGAACATACACTCTTAAATTTAGCTCAGAAAAAACAGAAGTAAGCTGTTGGAGCCCAGTGTACACATGGTTCAGATAAGTATCCCAGTATGTTTGTGCTCCTTGGATGCAGTGAAATCTGAAGAACAGGGCACAAAACCCCACAAGTGACCTACACTGTAACCTCAGTCTCCCCCACCTGCATTTTCTGTGCATCTGTTTCTCCTTCCAGCAATGCCTGCTTCGCTGTTACGTTCAGGATGTGCATACATTGGGGTCCCAACAGGTCTTAGAGCAGTGTTACTGTATTACTAGGTCACTGGTGTAAAATGCTAAATATGCTTTGTTTCCCTTAGCTTCACTGAACAGAAGGAACACCTATAAACTCAGGACTGTTCAGATCTGTGAGCAGGGACTTTCTTAATTTTATGTTAATGTGAAGTCTTCTCCAGCTAGAAATGCTGGCTTGTTAGAAACACTGCGCATGCAAGTAAGATTCACTGCCTCTCTGAGGACTAGCATGTCCACACATTTACACCAGACTTACATTTTAACAACAAGATCATCCCCTCTGCGTCATTTTTGAGGGAAATTAACAAGCTGAAAAGCTTTTAGCCTTGGGATGGCTGTTTTTTAGTGCTTGTGGGTTTTTTTTCCAACTAGAATTATAGCTCTGCTCTCCGAGACCCTACTTTCTTTGGAGCTATCTCTCCTTTCTGGGGGAAGAACCCTGAGATGATACTTCATCAGTCCTCCTTCCCTTCAGCACTGGTTCATGTTATGTTTTCATTCTCACCTCTTCCAGTGTTTCTCCAATTATGACAGATTTTGGGAAGATATAAAAACTTCCTCTGCAAACCTCCTGCTCCCCTTCCTCCTTTGCAGTATGGGATTCTGCCATCTCTGGCTTCCTATAGAGAGTGGTGACCAAAACATCAACATGCTAATCTCTGAGCCCCGGGCCATTTTTCTTACTGTTGCTAAAGAACACAGCCCCACTGGCTGTGCCCTGAAGCTCTTACAGTGAGGAACTGAATTCTGATACTCTCTTTCCCTCTTGCCCTTTTTTTTGCTGCCTTATTTTATAATTATATTTATTTGAAATTGAATTTTAAAGGTTCAGTCCCTAAAGGCAGTGAGATGTAATTTCTGGTGGATATTAAAACTGTATAAAACTGCTCATATATCCCCCCATGAAGAACAGCTGGTACTCAGAGAGGAGGAGAGAGAAAGAGATTGACTCTAAACTTCTTGCCAGATATGCAAAAAAACAATAATAATAAATAAAAAATTATTCTTTTCCCTTGAAAAAAATAAAGCTGACGTTATATGAAGCATAAATGTTTGCTGTGTAGATTATAAACAGGTATTCAACCATATAATTTAAAGTAGTGCCATTGATTTCAGTGTCGTGACACTGCCTTGTGCTGGTAAAAGGTCTGGCATGGAACAGCTCAAGCTGTTATCATCTGATCTTGCAGGTTAAGGGACAGCCATGAAAACTGAGGCCTCACTGTATTTAGTACAGTGGAATGAAAGACCACATTTCTATCCAAGGTCCAGATTCTGATGCCTGTATTTCTAATGCATTTACTTTCTCAAAGAATTACTGAAACAAAAAGATGCAGATAAATGGGTATTGTGTTAACCTGCATGGATGTGCCAATAAGGCCTGAGGATTTACATAGAGCCACAGAGACAAAACAGACAGGAACATGAAAGACTGGGTACTATTTGCAGGTGGAGAACTAGGACACAGACAGATGAGTGGTGGTATTCACTTGACCTACCTTTAGGTCCATACAGTGTGGGTTTCTGCTTCTCAGCTCCCTTCATAGTTAATGGAGAGGTAGGAAAGACAAGATAGTGCATTTTAGGGTATGACTCATGTTGTCCTTGAGCAGATATCTGTGTTTAGTTGGGTGAGTTGCACTCTAGACTGGTGGGGCTCTTGGTCCAATCCCCAACGGCTGTGAAGAGAGACATGAATGAGACTTGCACAGGTTGTACCGTCTTATTGCTGACAGTTAATTACAATGCCTAATACAGTCAGTGTTTCAGTAGCAGAAACAAGAAAGGAGCTCAGGTGTCCTGAATTTGAGTCTTTTGTTTACTTTTCACACACTTCAACAATGGGCCCAATATTTTTTCTGACTCGGAGCAGTGGGTGTTACATTTATCCTATACAGGTGCATAGTTTTGGCTTTTTTCCCCATTTCTGTTGCTTTCCACCTAAATTAATAAGGTTTAATTTTCAGGCAGGCACTGAGAAAGCAATATAAAAGCAACAGTGGCCTCAGCAGCCAGGTAGCCCATTAGTGTAAGGGCTGAAACATCTCCATCGGTCCTACTGGGCCAGAGGGCTGTGAACGTGACTTGGAAAGGACGGATTCCTAGAGGGCTGTGCAGAGGGCTACTCACCTGATCAATAATTCATTAGGTACAATTTGTAAATAACTGAGTGGAAAATATCCTTTCTTTTCTTGTAATCACTCCAACTAATCTGCTGATCCAGAGAGCAGACAGCTTGCCAGGGAAAGTTATCTCACATTCCTCATGTGTAGGAGGAAGAGGTCAAATTTCTTTTTCAAGTCTCACTTCACAGACTGGGCAGATTTTGGTCCAGGAGGTATTGCCTGAGCCACTCATTTGTCTCCAGCCACAACCTGATCTCCTTGACAAACTGCTCCCAAATCACTATCCTAAGCACCGTGCATCTTTTTTTATATCTCAGCTCTTAACTCTTGTATAGAGCCCTGTAGATACAACATATTCAACCCAATACAACCATGAGTGAGGTATAAACAGGTGAAAAATTCAAATATGGTGAAGGAACAGTCTGTTTAGTGGATGAGGTTGGGCTCTACCACGAACCCACTCTCTGGCCATGGTCACCTCTCTTAGCTCCTACTTCAACTTTCTCTTCCCTCATCTATTCAGCTACGTGTTCTTAGACAGCACAGCCCAGCTCAGCTCAGCTATCACTACTGGCATGATATTGAAAACACGATGAGCCTCGTATTACCCAGAAATAATATGAATCCCTTCCTCCTCCACATATGTATGCATTTCCTGCTTAAAATGTCAATATTCTGCAGAAACCCATCTGTTTTCAGACTAGTCTTGTAGGATTTCATTACTGTAGGACAAAAGAGGGGGGAACAGGGGGAAAGAATCTTTCGACTCACCAGCCAACAAGCTCTGGAAGGAAGATAGAGATGGGGATTTTGTAGCTCAGTATTGAAGACAAATGCTCAGCATTTGGTCATTAAGGACATAGTCCCAATTCAGACCAGAGGAGAGCACTAGGATCTTCTGGGGAGGATGTCTTTCCTGACATTTGTGTCATTACTTTTTGCCACAAAAGCTACACACTGGTAGAGCACAACCCAGATTTTTTATTGCATCAGTACTTCTGTCCTACCAGTGTTACTTCTTGCCCTGCTTTATAAGGAGGGATATGATTTAAATTTGTGTGTGGTCGTGTCTCTCTAACCTGACATGGCCATAAACAGCAGGATGTGACATCCTTCGTGCCTTCCAAATCCCCTGGGAGAGCTGGTTTCCTCCTTCATCACTGAAGTCAGACTAGGAGATGCAAAGCAGTGCGAAATCTCATATCTCTTCCTCTGCTACCAAACAGTAAGCTTGAACAGCATGTAATGTACTTGTGTTTAAATATCTCTGTGCATTTCCATAAACATAAGCAAGTGCAGAGTGATACAGATGAGGCACTGTTTGCCCTTTGGATTCTGGTCTCCTGACCTTCTTTTCCATTCCATTGACCTATAAACACATAATATTATTTAATTAGAAATACACAGGGAGAAGACCATTTTCAGCATCAACAATAACACTAACAATATCAACTTGCTTCTTTATTCTCTTTGTTTTCTTGGAGAAGTTAAACTGTAAATTAAGTCTGATGTAGCTTTTCTGAGAATTCTTGCCATGATGCAGATCTCGCAGTGACCTAAAGCAGCTCACATTGGTTTGAACTCTGCAGCCCCCGGTAGAAAATGTTTAATTACCTTTATTTTGCCAAAAGCTGATCTGTTTATCCTGCAGATCTTGGGGGTCTCTTGGACTCCCTCTGGTGGCTAATCTACCACAATGTGAAAGGAAGGGAAAAAAACCCACAAGTTTACTCGGTGCATTACACCTGGGTGCTGTTTGTGCAGCCGGTATGGTTTGCATTAATCTCCCCAACTATTTCCTAAGGCTGTGTCATCTTCTCTCTGCCTAGTGCTTTTCAGCTGAAACTCAGTAAGGGCATGATCAACTCAATATATTTTAATGCCTGGTTAGTGGAAATAACATACCTAATCCTCAGTTCCCCATGGCATTAAAAAATAAAGAAATAAATGTCAATGTGCACACAAACACCCAGATGTTTGCATCAGTGCCTGGGGAAACCAGCTGGGTATTAAAGCTGTAAGGTGGGATTCCAGGTGAGTCTTGCACTACACAATCTCTCGCTGACTGCTGTTGTCCACAGCAACTCTTGTGGCTCTGAGGTTTAAACCCTAAATGAAGAGTGTTATCCAGGTACTCAGAGAAGCTAGGAATTCATCTTGCATAAGGATGCAGACAAATACATTTTTTTTCCTTGCTTTTATTTTATTTTGCTGAAAGGAACTTTCTGCATGAAACTGAAAAACACTATGTGTTATTTGCAGCACAGCTGTTTTGCTTTGTTTGATATTTTTCCTTCCCAGTTTTTAAGTCAGCTTTTTTTTTTTTTTTTTTTTAAGTTGTTTGCTTGGTTCATTGTTTTTGTGATTTTTTTTCTTCTGGCTGGTTTCAAATGAAACTGGATGCAGTTTTCTGTCAAACCCATCCCGCGTTGTGTGGCTGAGCTCAGATACTGGAGAAACTGGCTTGAACCTGAACTCAAAGCCAGTGTATTCAGAAAAAGATTAAAATATTCTAGTGATAACTTCTTTTCTTCAGATCTATGGGTGCCAGTTCAATCTCATCTGTGATAGGAGGCTTTACACTTCTCAGAAACTAGGATAAGTTTTCCTGGCACAGACACAGATGCAACAGTAAATCTGTTCACGGTACAGGGGCAGCCAAAGACTCCTTCCATGAGCACAGCAAGCTCTCAAGCTGGCTGGAGTAACTTCATCTGCACCATGGTGAGGATCAGGGAGCTTCTACTGGTAGCATTGTCCACAGAAATCTGTAACAGAAATCAAGCATTTTCCCCTTGCACTACGTGAAGTCCCTCACTCAAGTTGGGTCTCACAGATGGCTTTTATTTAAATGTCTAAGAGGCAGATGTTTAAATCTGAGCTGATTATCTCCACACCTTCTGTGGACAATGGGGGGAGTAAATGGCCTGTCTGTTCTTAAAACAATATGGATTGTCTGTAAAGAGATGACTATCTCAAATTCAGATGGCAAAGGTTTAGATCTGTACAGCAGAGTATCTCAGAGGGGTCCAATGCTTTCATTTAGGAAAAAAGGTACTTTATATCCTGAAACTTTTGGGTTTTAGAATGAAATGGAAAGTGTAAAATGCATTTTTCATGAAATCTGGTCTATAGTGGCAGAATTTGGCATTATGCGATCCATCCTTACTTGACAGTATGAGCTGGTAAAATAGCGCGTGTTCCTGCAAGACAGTGTGAAGGAAGGGACTTGCTCAGAAAGCAGCTTCCTCAATGGTCCACTTAGCAAGTCTGTGACAACACCTTAAGTGCCAAGGAAGGATAGCAGTCTGATATAAGTGACTGTCATACCCCACAGGGGACCCTACAGAGGACTTGGGTCTAGGCCCCAGAGTAAGTGATCCAGTAACTGGTTCTTGCAGCACCTTGAATCAGCACTATAAAAGAGGTCAGACTAAGCAATTAATTGTATGTATATTTCCTTAAAATAAATGTTTAGAGGTGTGGCTTTTGCATATCAACATCTATATACAGTTCCATTTGACTTGAGCAATCTGTGAGATATTTTGTTACATTAGTGCAAAAAAAATTGCTCGCTTTTCTTTTTTTTTTTTTTCCAAAAGTAGAGAAATAAGCATTCTGCAAATGAAGTTCACATATATTTTAAGCGACCCCTTTGGAGGTCAAAACTGCACAAAGAACTTCCTGTAAAGTACAGGGAGCAACAGCAATGGCTCAACAGAACTTGCATTCCAGGAGCTGCAGCTTTGTTGTGTTGTTACAGGGAATACTGCTTTCCTCCATTAGCGGAGCTCCTAAAATGGACTTACTTTGGCCTCACTGTGAGGAAGTCGGTGCTGTTGCACTGACTCACACCATCTAAAGAACCGGTCTACTGGCTGTGCTGAAGACGTCTCCTTGTGGGCTTGATCCAAAGCTCCTGAAGACAGAGGGAGTCTCTTCCGTGGCTTCAGTGGGCTTTGCAGCATCAGACCCTCATTAAGGTGCAGCTCATGATAAGCAAAGCTGGAACTACCCAGCCAGGATCAGCTCTCATTGACCGTGAGCAGGAGCATGTGCAGCATGGGAGGTTGGGACAAGGGTTGAGGTTTGCGCCCTCAATTACTAACGCTGATGATCTGGTGTCCCTTTCTGATGCCACAGTAAACGCATCAACAGGGTGTCTCCTCTCCAAGGCGATAGCCTCCCCCAGGTCAGGTGGAGAGGCAAGCCTCATGTTCATAATCCCTAGATGGAGAAATGCTTTGCTGTTTAACACAGAGTGAACAATTAAAGCGTTGGAGTTAGCTGGAAATGCTGCTTGCAGCGGTTCCTGCTCGCTGGCCAGTTTGTGGATTACTAATAGCCGGCACGGCGTGCTGTTTACCATGCATAAGGCTCCCTCCCTCACAGAGGGAGGGCCAAGGAGGGCCAGGGAACAAACCCAGCTCCCCCAGCCAAAGATCTGCATAACAATCATCTAGAAATATATGGAAATGCCAAAATTGCACATGCAGATGCGATCCCTGGGAGCAGGCCTAGGGAGCAGAGGAAGCGATACAGAGCAGCCACCCTCCCCGCCCCACGGTCTGCTACACGGCAGACCTTGCATCTGCTGCCTTCAGAGAGGGAGATGTGAGGGGATTATTCTTCCCCACTTTCATTTGCTTTTTGGTTTCTCTTGAAGGCACTGAAAAAGGTTTCCCTTGATACTCATTGTGGAGGTGCTCCCAGTGGATTTCCCTCATGGCACATGCCAGTTTGTGAGGCATCTTTACATAAGTCCATATTAGCACAACGGAGGGCATCTCTTTGGTGACTTGGGGCTAAATCAAGACTAAGGACCCCGGTCTTTTCCTGTGTAGTTATCAGAAAAAAAGACGGGGGGCAGAACACCTCTATTTGCGGAGGCACTGGGTGATGCTTGGCCTGTTTTGCTGAGTGAGTGATACATAGGACACTTTTTAGTCTGGGAATTCCTGACTTAAATTCTGCTATGAGAAAGTCAAAATAATAATCAAAATGGTCCATCCTGGCTTGAAACACAACACCCAGGACCCATAGATTGTGGGCATTAGAGATGTGAGTTCACAGCATACTCTTTGTGCAAGGCTTTAAAGATCATTCTTTATCAGTAATGTTTCAGGCATGCAATTAATGTGGGATATTTAGGGGTATTTAATTGCTTCTTTGGAGAATGGTTTATGTGTATCCCATATACTCCCAGCCAAAGCAGGATTCACCAGTTTCAGCCCAACTTCTCGTCTTCTTGAGAGCCGTCCAGCATCTCAGACAGTTCAGGTAAATGGAAAACTACAAGTGTGATTCAGCCCCTAGAGATGGAAGAGTCAGGACATTCCCAAGGATCCCTGTACACTGGTGAATTGTGGGCACGGGCTTGAGCACTGACAAGTAGGTAACCCTGCTTAAGCACAGGGGTTGGACAAGGTGACTTCCAGGGGTCGCTTCCAACCTCAACCATTCTGTGATTATGTGGCAAGGGTCTGTCCATACTATTTTTCTGTTAGCACACTCCCTGCTGTGTTTTGGGCCCAGGTTAATTAGCACTCTGCCACAGCCCCCAGATACAGCCTAGGGGATAGCACAGACTGTATCCCACCCAGTTTTGGGGAGATAGTAGAGACTTTAACTACACATGTGCAAGGTTTTCATGCCTGCAGGATCAAAGAACAGGCCATGGCCTGCATTAGTTTATTAGCATAGATATATGGGAGCCCAGAAAAGTAAGTTTGAACGGTTTCTGCTTGCTCTTTTCTTCCTGAAGGCAGGAATTCAGATTGCAAAGAGGTACAGGGGCACGGTCTCATGGTCAGGAGCATGCAGTCACTGCATGTGGCCCCTTACTTGCACAGGGGCTGTGTCACCTGGAGGGATGCAGAGAAAATTCAGCTCAAGACAGGCAGTTTTTACCATTGTTAAAGCCCATTTCAGGAGATCTGAGGAAAAAGAGATTGTCCTGTGGCATACCTTGCTAGGGCAGTGGGAAGCTGGAAACCTCCTGTCTCTGTAAAGGGGAGGCTTATCAGGTGCTTGGATTTCTGGTCCTAAAGGGTGTCTCCATAACTCAGCTCCTCTTCCCTGTGCAACTCTGTCACTTTATACATGCAGATAGAAGCCTGTTTATCCACTATATGCCCTTCTCTTCCTCTTTCTGGGGCAAACATATGTGCATTTACATGCTCTGCTTTCCTGCATCCTCCTCACAGCCCCTGCCCTCTCTCACACCCACACACTATAAAAATCTGCCTCAGATCCAGTTAGTAAAAGGTGACTTTTTCCTGCCATCTGGGTGTTCGGTGGCACAGATTCTCTTGGCCTGCCTACACACACTTGCAGGCGCGTTACGCCCTCATCTTTCCCCTTCCTCCTTCTCTCCCCCTCCCACGAGCTGGCAGCAAAAACAAAAGGGAAATCTTCAAAACCATGGTGTCAGCTGCCTGTGTCAGTGTGGGTTGAGAGGACGGATCACAGCACACTCATCTCCCAGTAGGCAAAGGGGACTGTATTTCAATAAATTTACATACTATAGAAGACCGTGTAAAAGATTGCTTTGGGGAGCTCTCTGCCGAGTTGCTTTGGGGATGCCGAGCCCTTGACTTGCTCGGGAAGGGTTTGATGCCACCTGCTCTAAAACTCTCATGTTCTCTGTACCCTTTTCATTTCAATACTGCTGTCCATCGTTTGCTTCACAGCACGGTTTTGTTTTCTTGCAGTTTGAATGAAAGGCACTTGATTAATAGATCTGGAAATGTTGGCTGTGGGCTTACTCTGAGGGAAGACCAACACTAGCTTTCCTTTGTGTAGCTCCTGTGCAGACCCTGCTCCTACCCTGCTTGGGTCTCGCTTACAAATCGTGACCTGTCTTGAGTGGATCACTGAACCCCTGTGCCTTTCTTTAATCTTTTGCTTCTCTTCTGATTAAATGCAGTGGAAATATTCTTAGGAAAACAATCTGTGAAAAATATAAGGTTTCACTGAAGACAGCATTTATGTGTTCATTTCACTTTTCTTGAACGTTATGTATGTTTTTTTCCTGTGAAAAGATAGTATTGAAACAATTTTTGCAACTCATTGTTCAGCACAGATTACATCTTTTTGTTCAGAAGAGATGTAGAAATTTTCCTTAGACATTTCTGCATTTAAGCATTTCTGAATTGTGTATTTCCACAAAACATGAGTTGTTGTTGCGCCTAAATCCCAGCCCAGAGCAGTGCAAAGCATAGGGGCTACCTTCCAGATGGCTACTGCTATTGCTTATTGGAGGGGGTTGGTGTTGTTCCCAGAGCTATTGCAGTCAACATGAACAGGTAGCTCAGAGAAGACCATGACTACTCAGTCTGCTGAAATGTAAGTCACCTCTAAGCATAAGATAGTCCTTCTCAGCATTGCCATAAGCTTAGACTAGTGTCATGGAAAAGCCATTCTGCCATACTTTTCAAGCAGATTAAGAGATCTCTTTAGGTTTTAAACTGGAAGAGGGGAGATTTAGATCAGACATTAGGAAGAAATTCTTTACTGTGAGAGTGGTGAGACACTGGAACAGGTTGCCCAGAGAAGATGTGGATGCCCCATCCCTGGAGGAGTTCAAGACCAGGCTGGATGGGGCTTTGAGCAACCTGGTCTAGTGGGAGGTGTCCTTGCCATGGAAGGGGAGTTGGAACTCGGTTATCTTTAAGATTCCTTCCAATCCTAACCATTCTATGATTCTATGGTCTTTTTCACCTAGTGACTTTATTGGAATTTAGAGCTGGGAGAAGAAGGTTGGATTGAGGACCAGAAGAAGAAAGGAGCTAGTCAACATTTCATACTCCTGCTTGTTGACATGAAAGAGGTGGCTTCCAACTCCCTCTTGTCCATGAGCTTTCTGTGTGACAAGTCAATTAGCCTCCTTGTGGCTCCATTCCCCGTCTATACAATGACGATATAGCACATGCAATCAAATGGTGAAGTAAAAGTGCATGAATGCTGATGAGATGTGCTGTGGGAAAGGGGATGGATGCGTTGCTAAAAGCAGGCAAAACAGGGGTGAGCGGCAAAGAACCACATTAAAACCCCCTCCAAACAGGGAGGTAATGACCTGCTGCTTCGGCGTTTATGTGGCTCTGGAAGTACATTGTGTGCCAAATCCATGGGAGGGCAAGGCTGGGAGCAGAAGACTCTGAACCAGGTCATTTTAACACTTCCTGACAGAGGAACATTCATTTAATGCAGAGAGGGAGCAGCTGAGCAGCTGCATTCAGAGAGAAACACCGTAATCTATTACAGGGCTTGGGCCACCATTGATCAATATAGCAAAGTCAATAATAGCTTTTGATTCCAGCATATTAGGCTGACTGTCAGATTCATGTTTATTGGAAGTTTTTACAAATAAGTCAGGCATATGACTTGAAGGAAAGAGAATATGAGTCAAAACTCCAGGTAGAAGGATGATTTACTTTTTTTTTTTTTTCAGGGTTGTGTTTAAAGAACTGCATAGTTTTTTAAGGAGGAAAAAACCCTTTCCATATACAGAATGAAATGCAAATGTAATCAATTAAAATAAATAAAATTGGGGGTTCAATTAAGGAGAATGAGGATTATCTGAGGGTTAAACTTGTAATGACCAAAGCCTCATAGTATGTCTGATCTTTTCCTCCTGAAACTTCCATCTCCATAAATCTGCCAATTCCATTAATATCTGAAACTCTGCTTGAAAAGAAAGAGATACAAACCCAAAATAATTTGGGCATCCCATATAACATCAAAGAAATCTTGTAACTTTGACATTAATTCAATTTAAATTTCCAGAAAACATGAGGTCTGTTATATAAATAATAATCCAATTAAAACACTAAAATACGTTTTAAAAGAATAAATTTAGAATTCTGTTTAGATCCATCATATAAGTTTCTATCTCTTTTTTTTTTAAATGGTGAATTTAGAATATTTGGACTGAAAAAAATATTGTTAAAATACTAAATATATAAATGCTTTAGTATTACAGTTATTATACTGACAGGGGGAAATGGAAGTACCAAGATAAAAATAAAGAACTGCTTGAATTTAATCTCCTCTATCTTTTTTAATCGAGCATGTCCCAAAATACTTCCTCAGAGTTAAGCGACACCGGTACAGAGCCAGTGAATTAAAGAGAAAGGAGAATTAAAAGACATAAGGAAGGGAAAGAAAAAAGATATAGTAGAAACTAATCAGAGGAGACAAGAAAAAAGAGAGGTTTTGCCTAATGTCAGGAAATACAGAATATAGAAACAAGGTCTCCAAACATAGCAGTGGCAAGATTGTTTTGGAAACACACACAAAGGATCTCTCCTGGATGAAACTAGAGTGGGAAGAGCAAACAGAGGCAAGCGAGATTTGTATGATTGGTAGAGAAATGTACACAGCAGCATTTTGATTTTTAGCTCTTATTTTGTAATAATCAATGGACCTCAGCAAAACAGAATCTCTCCATTAGAAGAGAAAGGCTCTTGAACAAAGAGGTGAGCAGACCTGTTGGAGAACTGGTGAGGATGTGCGTCAAAGTTCAGCCTCAAAGGAATATGTAAGAAGAGTTACTTGTGTCCTTATCTGAGTCTCCTCTGAGATGTTAGGGCATCCGATGCATTTTAAAATTTGATGGATTTCTGTGGGCCTTATCTTCTTTGTTCTGCTGGCGCTTTGCCCTTCTGCTTTCCTTTGATCACTGCTTAGGATCAGTTTTGTGTAACGCTACCAGGGCAGAGTGCATTGGCTGCCTTGCTAGTCGATGACCCAGAGAGAGTGGTAAAAGGACAATTACATGGACAAGAGTTTCATCATGCTGGATGAACGGGTTTATCATAATTTTAAATGAGCTTGCAGAAAGCTTTGGAATCGTCCCGCTCCAGTTCTGTACCCAGTTTTTCTGCATATAATCCTCTAGGTTCATGCATTTTGGTATGATCCAGTGGGCATGAAGCTTGAATGGCACCCCAGGGAAAAATGACTTGCTCTCCCTATATACCAAAAGTGGTTTTAGCCAAAGACCTAAGCTTTGGAACAACATCATCAAGCTGTCCGCTCTTCATTCATTCTTAGGACAGAGAATGGTTTTCACCAGTACAACTCAGCAATGCCTGATTTTACTGGTGGATTTTGTAACTTTTTACGTGGAAACCTTCTGAAAGCTTCAATAACAAAAACGTGGGAAGTTTCTAAACTGCTGATTGCAGACACGAGAGTACAGCCAGGGGAAAGATCACTCTCTAATTGCCATGGTTTTTATACACTTTCCCCAAACATCTGTTACAGGTCACTGTCAGAAACAGGTTATTTTGTCACAGACTTTCTGTCTGACCCAGGATGATAGTTTTTACATTGTGATTAATAGCATTAATCCAACAACACCCACAGAACTCCTATAAATCCTCTTACCTTTTCTTCAGCTCTTACCTGCCAGAACCACAAGAATAGAGACACTCCAAAGAAAAATTCTCCTTTCACTTACAGTGGGTATCTTCAAATCCAACCCTGTCTACCAGGTTTATCATCCATTCTTCTTTAAGCCTAACCCTACCTGTTGTCATTCCCCATCTCCAATCCAGAGTTTTGCTGAAAGGATAGCTGGCTGAATCCGAGAGTGAGGACCAAGATGTTTGTCATTCCTTTAACAAAGGAGATGGCTTTGCAAAAGCCAGAGAGGCTTGCATAGCATCACAGCACATAATGCTTTCATTCCCATGTTGTCATCATAGCACTATTCAAGAGATGATTATTTCTTCTGCTTTTTTTTTTTTTTTTTTAAAGAAAGCACAGAAATATATTAATTTTCAGCCTGCCAAACTGAAGACAAGAAAGAGAACACATTCACAGCCTTACAATGCTTACAAGTGTACAACTCATACTTTCATACTGGAATAAAAGTTAAGTTTGCATTTAAGGCTTATTGCTGAATCTGTATCTGGATGTTTTGAAGCACATGTCTTGTGGGCATAAAACTGTGTTCTGTAAAATTAGTGAGGCAAAGTGTTTCGTTGCATATTTGTCTCTTGTGGCTCAAACAAAATTGTTGTCTACATTTTATGGACATGCAGGAACTTGAAGCCAAGTCCTTCCTGTGTTAATCTTTCAAAATGATTAACAGGAACAGCCTAGGTTCCACACTGTGCTGTAAAACAAGGCCCAGACTTCTTTTGTTTGCTTTAGTTGCAATTCTTTTCTACCTAATATTTTAGTAGAAAGAAGGAATACGGTTTTCTACATGATGGTGGTGAGTTTGATTGGTATATGTTTAGATATCCTTTCTTTTTCCTCCAATTTCTATAACCATCTACATGCAGAATGGCTTTTTTAGAGCATTTTTTGTGTGTTTAGCATGACCGAGTCTCTGTTAAAGGTCTACAACTACTAGTCTACAGGCAAGAATGAGGGAAAGAGAGAGCGAGCCCTTCTTTGTGGTAACTAACTCTCTATATAATGAGCCCCTTGAAAATTCTCCTTGCATACTTACCGACACCCCCGCAGTTACTTAAATGGGCATTATTGGTCACTGGGTCCCAAGGTCATCCAACAGAATGGGGTTGTTAAAAATAGGAATGAGGGTTCAAGGCATAGGGTCAAGAGAGATTAATTGAAAATCTTCTGCAGGCCTGACATCATCTGTGGAATGGCAGTGCCCAGACACCTCCAGCTGCTGTTGGGTTCCTTGCGAATGTAAATGAATGACTTCCTTTGTGGCAGTGGGGTGGTTTCCAGGCTGGGTTGTTGATTTTCTTTATGTTCCATTCCTTTTATATTTTTTTTCCCACTCCAGTTCATCTTCTTGAGAAATCTTTCTGGCAGTGTCTGTTACTCTTCCTTTCTGCCTTGTCCTCAGCTGTAACCTTTGAACTTGTTGGACATTTTCAATTAAACGTGTAGCTCTGACCAGCTTTGTGAAACCAGTCTCCCAAGTAGATGAAATGGTGTTTCTTTTACTACCCCACTTAGTGAAAGGGATGCCTTAGCAGACTGTGGAGAATGCCCACTGTCACTCACACTTAAAACAAGATTTCACAAGAAGTCAAAGTGCATTGCTTTCCTTGCAGAGAGAATTACTCATATTTGGAGGTGGGTGGGTGTTGCTTTTCTTTATCCTATGGAAGAAATAAAAAGCTTTCCCTAGAAGGGTCCATAAATCTACTCCTTGTTTCATCAGCACTCATCTTATTCCTATTCTAACCCTGTGAGCTTTAGCAGATCAGGGCAAAAATGGGGCTTTCTGGCGTCTCCATAGGTCAGTAAGGATCCTACAGTTGAGAACTAACTAAAGCCAAAGTGTGAAAAGCCTAGATGCTCTGAGGAGGGTGCCTTCTGCAGGGGGTCACAATTTGGGATTCACTGATAAACGTGTGTAATGAATACACATCTAACCTAATTGCCTAGACTTTATGCACAGTCAGTGGAGAGAAATAGGCAATTCCAGAGAGTGATTTTCCTGTCATCTACATTTGAATTAAATGGATCCTGCTCTAGAATTGACTCTTTCTTGTAGATTGTGAAGGTGACCTAGATGACTATCTCAGATGGAAATGCCAATACTGTAGATGACTAAATCCTACTGATGAATCTACTCCCAGTGTTCTGATGAAGGTATGCTGGTAGTGAAATACTTCTGACTATGCTTTAGAAGAGCCTGAGATCACAGACTCACTTGTCAGGAGAACCCCCATTCCCCAAGTTGTTTTTGTCTGAAGAAACAAGACAAACAAAAGAACATGCCCATTCAAAAAATGTGGCTTCAGTTATACCTCTTGCCCAGTGTGACATTAAAATCTTGGTACCGAATTAGTAATAGGATGAAGTACCCTGAAACTTGTTCCAGAACCTTACCCTTAAAAGTAGCTTATTTCTGTAGTTCAGAACATGTTATTTTAGGAGTTTGAAGTCCAGAGATGGACAGATTTTAGACCATGATGGCTTTAAGAGGTGCTGAATTTATTCCTCCCTCTAGTCAGAAGAGAGCTTTACCGGGACAGAAGTCACACTGAAAATGCCAAGATACCATCTAATTAGGGAATGGTACCAAATCTGCCAGTCCCAACTTTTATCAGTCACCTCCTCCTGCTCCAATGTGCTGTGGAGGATCACTTGTCTCTCTCTCTTTCTTCTTTAAAGGAAAAATATTATTAGGCTTTGAGGGCCTAAAACTGTTGCTGCCTGCACATCGCTAAAAATAATATAAATCAGTGCCAAGGGACCACTTGTATTTTGGCTGCATGAGGAAGTTTAGCAGCAAAAGAAAAAGGGGAAAACTCATCAGTGCATAGATCTCAAAAACTAGGATGCTGTGTCTGCAGCCTCTCAGAAAGTTCAGAAAGCCATTAAAAACTTTATTTTTCATTTTCTTTCCTTTGATTTTTTCTCTCTGGTAAATTATTCTGCTTTAACACACTTCTCATTGACATGTTCCACCAGGCTTGTAATATAGCAAACAGGACCACCTCATTCTGAGTGCTCCTCTATAAATAAGTATGAGGCCGTTGTAGGAACAGAGATACAGGATTTTAATTCTTCTTTGAACTCTGATTTCACACTCATAGCTTACAATCTTACAGACAGCAGTGGTACACCAGCCAGCAACAGGTGCAGGAGGGATAAGTTGTAGTTATTGGCTCATAAAGAGGAATACCAGAGAAGCGTGTTGAGGAGCAGTGGAGAGGGAGAAGGAAGTCAGCCAGCATCACCAGGACATGAAGAGCTAAACAGAGGTCCATTTGTTTCAGACTTGACCTCTTCAACCTTCTGCATTTTATCCATAGCTGATGTGGCCATTGAAATTCACCTGGAAGAGCTGAAAGGATCTTCCAGGCACCTTCTTTATAGAATCATTTGTAAACACACATTTAAAAATTTCACGCTGTTAATGATTCCCTTGATGAGCTGCTTGCTGAGGCAGCAGAGGATATTTAATTAATTAGAAATATCCTTCTATTCAACTCTATCCTCATCCTCAGATGGAATTATTGGCATTCAGCATCAAATTTGACCCGTGATCAGGGTCTATTACAGCCAACTGTTGGATGAAGTTCTCCACTGCTACCATACCAACTGAATCAAAGGAATGAATATGTTTAGCATTTACATCTCCATCTAACCATTTAAGCACAGAAGATGCTCTCTCACATGCAAGCTGGAGATGCAGAAACAGTGATACTGAAAAGCTAAACAATCCCTGAAGGTCAGATAGGTAGCCAAAAAATGGAAGGAGCAAGAACAATACTCAGGCCATCCCAACTCCCCGCCCTGTGTCATACCTACAAGACAGACTTACTGACTTGATTTAGAGAGCAAAGCCATTTGCAGAGCTTCTTAGGGTTGTCTTAACCACATTTCTTGAATATCTTTTCTCATGGCTCCTTGAACATCCCCCCTTTGTCCTTTTTTTATTCAAACACTTAGACTGTAAATCTGTTTAAGTAACATGATAATGACCAACGGAATGGTTATGATGTCACTAAAATGAGCTATATATAACCAACCTAGTGTGTTAGTGGGAGCAGACAAGACAAGGAGATGGGAGAAAAGAGAGGGAGGAGAAGTGCTTGGAGTTAAATACAGATGTTTATTAGCTACCTGCTCAGAGGCACTACTTGAAAGATCGCTGATCTGTTCCCTTGCAGTTCTGCTGCCCCTTCACCTTTTATTGCTGATGTATTAGAAGTCTAATTTTGATCACAGAAGTATTCGTCTTGCTGCACCCCCCACTTTTGGTTTACACTAGAGACCTATACTGTCTGATCTGTTTCACTGACATAGCACAATGGAGATGCTGCTAAGAGATAT
This sequence comes from Arenaria interpres, assembly GCA_013399435.1. Classification (NCBI taxonomy): domain Eukaryota; kingdom Metazoa; phylum Chordata; class Aves; order Charadriiformes; family Scolopacidae; genus Arenaria; species Arenaria interpres. Next base: position 81,029 of record VXAK01015478.1, read on the forward strand.
TAAAGTCAGGTATTATCAGCTCAGTAGCGTAATATTATTTCCATCTCATCCTCAATAGATTGTCTGCGTAGTGACATGCTGCCAAAGTGAAATGAATGAATGAACCTGGAGAGGTTCATTGCACACTGAGCACAGGAAAATAAATAAATAAAAGGGAGAGAGATCCAACGTCAAGTAGGAGCAGGGACATGGGATTTGGGAGGGTTGCCTTCTGTCTTCTGCTGGAGATTGACCTAGTGGTGATCAATCACCAAACGCATGGGTTTGCGTTTATGTCTGGAGGGCACAGGGCAGGAGTTGAATTTTTTCTTGAGTGGTGGAAGTGGTCCTGTAATGAGTGAATTAATGAAAGAAAAGTAATAACCCTGCTCCTGCTGTAAACCATCAGCGGAAAGATCCTAATTTGGTTCAAGGGAAACAAAACCATACTGAACTCTAGACGCAACTCTGCAAGTACTACAGGATTGTACCAAATATCCTTCCAAACATTATAGGGGACTACTACCTTATACACATGGGGAGGGTGTGATGGCATGGTGGGATCCCAGAGAGGGGCAGCTGTTGGTGAGGCATGTGCTAATCAGCTTATTTGAGCAGTGGTCGTGGTAATTTTGCTCTCTCAATCTGCTCACTGGACAAATGGTGTCATACTGCCGTAGAAATCCCTAAGTAGCTCAGACTTAATATAAAATTACAAATCTGGCTTCAAGGGGAAGGAAAACTATACGATTGGAGTCTGTGTCTGTCCTTCAACCTTTGAAACTTTGAACTGATCTCAGATAAACTAAGCAGTGGGGATAAAAAGACTCAAATACATTCTGTTCTAACAAATTTTGGAAATGGGTAGAATGGTGGGGAAAAGGTACTATCAGTGCTTTTGTTGAGGGAACAGCTAATTGTTCTCATCCTTTATAAGACATCAGAGAATCCAGTCACGAGCAAGCCAATGGCAAACAGGCCTCATTAATTTCACAAAGTCTGAAATTACTTGTCCCTGTTTAGGAACTAGGTTAAAATATTGAGGAAGTAGCTTCCAGCTCTCTCTGTCATATCAGTAAACTGAAGTACACTACAGAAAATTAACAGCATTAACAGTCAACATTTTGCTAATGACCAGCACTGCATACAACTGATTTTATGGGCCTCTAGGCAGCACCTCAAGACTGGCTTTGCATATATACTTGATTATGCATTGTGATGGATTTAGGCTGGAGATTCTCACTTCAAAGCATTTTCAACCTTTCCTCTGCCTGGCACCCTCTTCATCCCTCTCAGTACAACTCCCACAGCCCATTCCAGTAAGAGCCGGTAAGAACCAGAGCCCATTCCAGAACCAGTGAGTTCTCCCTGGTTCAGATTGCTGCGCTCAGCCAGAATCAATGCAAGCCAGTCCCATTTCCCCCTTGTTTTCACAGTCCAGTCTGTGCACCTGCTGTCCTCAGTTGGAAAAACTCATCTGTCTGCAGACCCTAGACTTGCTGGCAGGAGTAACTCATTACAGATGCATCTAGTGGAACCCGCATCCAGAGAGGTGCCAGTTGGTGCTTCATCCATTGCCTACAGGTCTTGAACTTCATCAGCCAGGCAGGGAAACCAGCAGAGAAAGGACCCACTTATCTGATTAAGTCTTCATGAGCTGCTCTTGTAACCCATCCAAAACAAAGTACGCAAATAACGAAGTGTTCAATTCTACACACACACTTTTGCATCCTGGGTTCCCTTGAGATAATTCGGATTCATGTTTTCATTTTGTCACAGATGTAGAACCAGTGAATATCTCAGACTGCTCCCCAGGTCCCATGAGAAATTGGTCTCTACTTCATTTTCATTTGATTGCTGAGGACAAAGCAGAGACAAAAGCAAAGCTGCCTGTTCTCTATAGCATGACTATGATGGTCCTGGGTTGCAAACATCTGAGCTTGTTAGAGGAGCAGTTAGACGTAAAATTTTCTTTTGTCTTATAGTGACCTCCTACAGTTGCTTTCAAATTAAGTGTGCTTATAAAGTAAAATGAGACTTTTTTAAAACAGGATTCTGCAGATAGCTAGAGGATCCATTAGCAGTCCCATATTTTGTTCCCCAGAGTTTGTTCCTCTGCTGGTCAGCTAATTCTCTATTGCTACAGCAGTCCAGAGTTGTTTCTGTGATTTGGTTTCTTAGAGCCTAATTTTGACTGCAAAGAAAGAGTCCTACCCAATGACAGATTTTTGTGGATTTAGCGTTTTAACTATCATTTAGAATAATGCTATGTTCTCTTATATTTACTGGCCGCTGGAAGGGAAGAAAAATCTACCCACATCAGAGAGACTAAGTGCAGCTCAGTGGTTTACTGCATCTGTCTAGGTGCCTTTTACCTCCTCTTTTCTTCGTTTGGTGAAGAAGGATTTGAATTTGTCCCTTCAGTCTTCCTAAATGAGGCCCCCGATGACAGAGCTTTCATGACTGCACCCCCTTTCCCTACAAATGTTTTGTTACTTATTCAAGATAAAACTCTTCCAACTGTAAGGACTGACAGGTTAAGATACATAGGATCTTAAAGCCTAAGGCAAAAGTTTCTGGTTTGTCTGCTATGGAGGCTTGAACCCAGGGATCTCATGTGAGTACCTTAACCGTCTGTCTATTCAAGGTCTCTCTGACTGCCATCCATTTATTTTGGAATGGATAAAAGCAAACTAGACATCAGACACCAAACACAAAAATCCCAGAGGATTTAAAAACAAAACAATACCTGACTGATTTTAGACATTTGTGTTTTTCTTCTTTACGTTATTGAGGGGGGTAGAAGGAGGAGCTGTTTGCTTTTTAATCAATCCTATTGACCATGACAGAAAATTAAAACCGCTGCTGAATTCTGTAACAAAGACATTAAAATACATGCACAGATTTTGCCTTATAAAGTATACACTGACTTTAATAATTTATATCTCTAGAATTGTTTTTAATTTGTGTTAAACTATTCAAACTCTGAAAGGACTTTTTCTTAAATGAAATGGTTCAAACTCTGTTAAATTTTGTAGATATCTTCCAGAGGGTTAAAGGACAGATTTAAGGGGTTTAAGCCTCTTAAGTCTATGGAGACTTGCCAATGGGAGCTATTTTTGTACTACTAGAAGTTGTCCTAGTACTAGAATAAGACTCTGTGACTTAGTTCATTTTTGTTGCCTGCTGCATTATTGATGCAAGGATGAGAAATAGTAAGAAAGAGTCACATAGGGATGTATCAATTGGTTTTGGTCTCTTACAGCCTGTCTTTCTGTCTAGGACTTTCAGCATCAGTCACATACTTTCAAATGGTTGCAAAGATCTTTTCAAGGACACACTACCAGTAGATAATTTTTAAAAAACATATTACTACTATTCAGCACTTTTAGTAGACTTTTGGAGTCACAGTACTTCTAGGAAGTCGTTGGATAAATTGAATTATGCTTCATCTTGCAGACAAAGCAAATACATATTTTCATGCTGACAAAACCAGTTACAATTGGTGATACGCTGGTGCCCAAAGAAGTACTTCTTCCAGAGCGAGAACTCTTCTAGGGCTTGGGAACCTCAGAGGAGGCAGTGATTCTAAATACCTTGCCCTTGATCCCAGTAAGGTGAGATGTCCAGATAATTGGCTTGGGAAAATTGAAGATCATTACTTGGGGCCATGCTGTACAGAAACAGGAGAGATTCCTACATTTCACAGGGCTCGAAGAATTCAAATTCAGTGCAGTTCTGAAAAAAAAAAAACATCAGCAGAGAAACAAATAATAATTCTAAACAAAACAAAACCAAGAAACCAAACCCCCTCAAAAATCACTTCTCCAAAAAGACTTTGTTGACAAGGTGAGTTGGACATTCGTAGGCTGGATGAGGGTGGCTTGAAGAAGAGTCTGCTGCCAGTTGTTGATCATCTGATGGAGTTGATGGGAACATTGGCTGAGCCTCTGCCCTCATTGTGTTCATTAGCATTCACACCATTCACTGGCCACCCCCTTGTACCAAAGACATTTTCTGAGCTTGCTAATTTTCATGAAAGCAAGTGGGGTCACTTTCCACCTTTTTTCCTCATCTAGACAAGGCTCGTCCCCTAGAGAGCTGAGAAGAAAGGCGCTTTCTTGTTGTCATCTGTGCAATTATCGGCTTTGAACACGATGGCAATTTGTTGTTGTTGTTGATTTCCTTTGTTATGCAAATGTACCAGCTCATTCTCTGAGTGCTTTTTTTCCCCCACACAGCATAAAAAGGAATATTACACATTTAATTTCATGTTATCATTTGTTTCCCTCTGAGATTTCCTCCAGCCATTTTTTGGTCTTCTTTAGGCTAGTGGGAGCTAAGCAGTGGCATTTTGAATTCTGACTTTGTCACTTCTATTTACTTTTTATCATAAAGGGGTATTGTCAATAGGTCTTATGTGGCTCCTATAAAACCCATTTAGGAATTTAAATCTCCACTAAAACACAGAATTTATGCTCCCTTTTATGATTTATGAGTCTAGAAGCCTAAATTCTGCTTTTAATAGTCTACCCATTTATATTCAAAGCAATCAGCTTACATGCTGCACGAGTCTTAAAGTTGTTAGTGAACAACTAAAGAGAATAAAAGCAGGAGGATGTAGACAGAGACCTAAGCCAGGAAGTTCAGAATGGAATTCAAATGATGACTTCTCCAGAGCTTTAAGATATCATATCTCTCTGGCTCTTATTATGGTCCACCTCCTGTATGCATCCTGTATTTCACCCTTTGGGAAGAAAAGCAATATTTGAAATCAAGAAGAAGGAGTCTCTTTTTTTTGATTGCATAACCAGACCTGAACTGGTTGAAATCACTCAGGAACTCAAACATTTCTCTGATTGAATTATTCAAAACTTACCAGTCTGGACAGCTGAGGTGGTAGCTGGTCCAAATGAGACTTATTTGCAATTTCTCTTCTCATCCATTTTCAGCCAAATTTAATGGTTGTAACATCTAATTTTTTTCCTTTCTTATTTTTTTAAAAAGCAAAGTGAACAATAACACTACCAAGACTTGTCTGTAATAATGTTTAGGATAAATGAAAGACACTCATGGGTACTTAGGTGTTTCCTTTTTTATTTTGATTCATTACATTTTTTTCCTCTCAATTTAGAGAAAGAGTAAGTGGAACAGGAAAAAACTCTTACCTCTTCTGGCCAATTACTGGTAATTTGTACCTATCAGTAACTGCAGATTCATATCTCTTGATTTACATAGTTGGAAGGCTATTTGTTGGATGTCAGTTTAATTTGTCTTCCTTTTGATCTCACTGGAATAAATCTAAAAGTCTTCAGATAAATGAATGACTCTGGAGTCACACTTTCATAACAAAAATTAGAACGTGTATGAGACATGCATAAAATAACCCATACCCCTAAAGGGTTAAAGTATTAATCCAAATTTTTCCTGCAACCTGACATCTTTTGCTCTGATCCTATCATCATTGCATGCAGAGGCAATCTCGCAGATTGTACATCAAAAAATGAGACCCAGAAGTTATCTATTTATTACAGAATACTTTTTGCTGACGAACTCTGTTGCAAATGATTTTATGCCTGATGGGTTTTAAAGGAGTTCTCACAGATCATTATTGAGGTTCTGAGGAATGAATATGAGAGAGGATGCATCAGAACGTGGCCAGTTTAAAAATACCTTTTACTATAAGTATTAGTACTGTCTATTGATGAGCATTGTAGTGTGTATAGCAAGCTTTATCCTCACTATGGATTTAGCAACATGCTATGCTGCAGTTGAAATAGATTTCTTCATGCAACTGTGGTGTATTTAGTTGGCATACATAATAGTCTGGTCTGTCTCCTGATCTTAAATATGTAGAGTAGAAGCGTGCAGCAAGCTAGTCCCCCAAGTTCCCTTCAAACTCTCTGCATTTCAGACCTTTCTGAGAAACTATTCAAAAACTGTACATGGAACTATCATGTGGACAGTCAAGTAGGCTTGTGCTATTTACTGCTAATTGCACCATCCTATTTGTGTTTTACTCTGAGGAGCGAGCAACAAAGTCTATGAGGAAACAAATGTATTGTTTTATTCGTGCACTTTAATGCTTCTGTTTAAAGTGGGTTTTTTTTCACTGACTGCTTGGGAAAAGATGATAGAATTCAGAGTTCTACCTTTATCTTCCCATACAGAACTGCCAGTGCTGTGAATGTGGACAAGAAGCAGCTTTGAGGTATTCTCACTCCTGGTGCATGAACTGGGTGAAAAGCTTGTACTTCTGGAGAGACAAATGCAAGGCACAGGGAGAGCACAGTGGCGAGTCTAAATCCTTGAGGGGAACTCATGATCAAGTTGTCTTATAAAAAGAGGGCAATGGGGATCCCACCTATAGTTTGGTTAGCACAAGCTCAGAGCAGTTCTTGTTTTCAGTGGAATACTCGACTGCAGCTGTGGACAGGCTTCCACCTGAGGCACAGGTGTCTTGGGCCACTCAGCCTTTCATTAGCAGTAACAGATGGCAAAGTCTGTCCGCTTTCTGGATTTAAAAAGGAAGTAGAGTTACTACATACAGCCAAATGGCCTGAATGTGTAATTCTGTCGTCTGCTGAATGTCTTTCACTGGGATCATGCCAAGGATGACTTTCACCCAAGTGCAGAGCTAGAATAGTTCCTAATTTACTGTGTCCATTGTTCTGCATACTGAAGCCAGGCCCTTCCCCATACCTGCAAGGGTGGGGCTTACTGTCTCCAGGACTCATGCAGGATTAGATGAGGTCAGGATTTTACCCATTCCTCTTTCCCAGGGTTGTGCTGGTTACCAAAAATAGGTCATAACTGCTACCTTACTTTTAGAATGAAGATTTTTCTAACAGCATAACCAGGACTTCCCTGGAGAATCCCTGCTTTGGCTCTATACACTCACTCTTCCAATTATGAGTGCTATGATAAAATATCTTCACAAAGGACAAGCTATTTCCATAGCATCAGTCGGTACCATTTAGATTCCAGTGCCCTTGCTGATTAGGTTTATAAAAATGACAGCTACAGGTCATCCCAAACTCTTGGATCAGAAGAAGCAGCTGCCTCTGAGAAGAGCCATTTTTTTTTCTTATATTATGTTCAGAGTGATAAACAAAGCCTCTTTTGAAATATTCATGCCACCAGCCCACCTGGGGTATAAAAGAACCAGAAGATAAATAATGAGCTAATGTTTCACAAAATATATCCTCAGTCAGTAGCCAGTATGGATCATACTGATTTCTTACAAAGTCCCAGAAAAATAATTCCCACCTGCCATGGATAAAAAGGTGTTTGCAAGAGCAGGGGATTTGACTCAGTGTACGAGGACACAGTTTGTACACTTTTGACCCTGGAGATATCAGATTGTAATTCCCATTAAATGTTTTCCAGGTAGACCTTAGTTAGTTTTCACACAGCTTTGAGCTGGCCAAGTGCAAGTCCTCTGTAGGCAGGGTCATGCAGTTGCGTTAGCATGGTACTGCGCTTGGCTTTATGTCCCTTAATTTTCAGTACAGCTATTTAGCTTGGAGTAGACTCTTGATCGACCATTGCTATGTGGCTTTTGATTCAGAACTGCCATGTTGGCCCTGCCTTAGAGTATAGGCATGGAAATCATGTCTACTATCAAAGTAACACATAGATGTAAGAAAATTTAAAAATGCCCATTGAATCAGACCAATTTTTCATCTATCCCGGTGTTCAGTATGCAGCAGAAAAGATACTATTCAGGGAGAGCCATTTTCTACAGACTATTCCTTTTGTGCTCACATGCCTCATCCTGTTGGTCTCTATTTTACAGACATATTGTCTATGAACATCTTACTAGATGTACTCCTTTATAAACCAGCTGATATTGTTCTTCCACACAACCTCCCCTGGTATCAAGTTCCAGAGATTCACCACTTACTGCATAAAGAATCTTTTCTTTTGTCTGTTTTAAACCAACCTACTGCTGCTTTTACTGTTCCTTTACTTATTTTATTGCACAACATGTTGAACAACATTTCTACGTTCAGCTCATCCAGTAGTTTCACCTTTCGTAAATCTCAGTGATATCTTGCCTCAGATTTCTGAATTGTCCCAATCTTTCAATTTCCCCACAGAAGGAAGATGCTCCATCACCCTGATTATTGTATTTGCCCTTTGTTGTGCCTTGTGTAGCTTCAGTATGTTTATCTTGAAGTGTGGAAGCCAGAAAAGCACACAGTTCTCAAGATGTGTCTGTATCACACCTTTTAGGGAAGGGCAAAATGATGTATCCTGTTTCATTATCAACACCTTCATGACGATTCCCAGTATTTAATAGGCCTTTTGAGCTGCCAGTGCACATTGAGCCAGAGATTTCAGACACTGGCCAACACGCTGCCAGGATTTCTTACCTGAACTATAACTGCCAGTTTGTTCAACATTGTGAATCATCAGTGACGGTTTAGGTATTTTTTTATTAGTTGCATTAGTTTAGGTTTATCCACATCAGAGTTCATTTTACAACCGTTTGTACAGCTTTATGAGATCTGTCTGCAGTTCCTTGACAACAGGAAAGCATTTTGACTTTCTAGAAGTGATTATCATTTCTACAAAGTTAGATATTCTTCTGTGGATTTCTTCTCTAGGTCATGGACAAAGATGTTGAATAGAATTGGTTCCAGGACCAATCCCTATTGACTTTTCTCTTGAAAAGCCTCCTCTCTTGAATCTTGCTTGCCGTTTATCCATGTGTTTACTGTCACTCTGCTGGAACTCCAGCAGGTTACTGAGGTAGAGTTTCCCTTTGCAGGAACCATGCTGACTATTTCCCAACAGAAAATATAATTCACGCACTGTATGATTTTATTGCTTGTTACAAACTCTGTCATCTTACCAGGGTTGGAAGCCAGACTCACCAGTCTGTAGTTCCCAAGATTCTCCCTAGAGTCCTCTACAATCTGAGTGAGGTCAGTCTTTGATTACAAGTTATAGCCTGTCAGTATTGGTTTTGACGGCTCGGTTAGTAATCTCCTCCTATGGACTTTCTTGCACAGTTAGCAGCAGAAGTAGAGCGAAAGACATATGCTTACATTTTGAGAAAACTGACATTTCACTCTTCCCCAACTTTTTTGAATTAATTTTGAGCAAAATAATATACTAGCACTGATTTTATCATTAAATTAGAATGAAACAAATGTAGTTTTGTGCCACGCAAAAGGCATGGGAAGGGGAACACCACAAAAATATGCAAAAAGTCCCCTCTTTTGCTATAGTAGAATATCGCGCAAGAATTTGCTTCCTTTATTTTTTTTTTTTGGCTTTGTAGAAAAAGGGTGTCATTCCTTATTCTGTTTCTGCTTTAGAAATAGCATATATAGGACTTTCCAGCTTTTAACAAAAAACTGTTTCTGTAATAAGCAGACATGAAATATGAATGAGTCTTTTCAATTGATTATAACTACAGGGATGAAGAGCTAGGACAGTCCAGCAAGACTGAGATGTACCAGTCCTTTGCTAAGTATCTCATTTTGCTGATTCAAATGTCTCTGTAGTCAGGGTTGTTTGAACAGAATCAAATTTACTTGTAATGAGCCATATAGTGATTCTCTTGTCTTTTTTTTTTTTCCCTTTTCTTTTCCTCTTGTCTTCACATTAATTTCCGCAAAAAAGCACATCTGATTTTGTAATGAGCTAAGCAACTGTTTCTCAATTACACCAAATTTTACTGCTCTTCGGTTGAAGTTTAAAGTCATGGCAACTTCAATATTATCAAAGATTCTCTTCACAATAAAATCTTCAGTAATTCTTCACCATTTTCATAAAACTTTCAGTACTAAATTACTCAAGGAATACTTGAGTAAGGAATACTTTCTACCAAATTCTTAGACTTGTTTCTAGAACATCATAGGCCCATGGAGATGAAACCCAAATTGCCAACAATGGTAAGGTGCTGACTGCTGTACACATATAAGTTCTGTTTTGTAAGTTTGCTCTTTCTGATGCATCTTGTTAAAGTATGCCTTTGAAAGTGTGCTACAGCTAGCAACTGGTGCATGTACCTTTGCACTTAACTAGATAGATAGTGGGATATGGGAGGTTCAAGGAGAGGAATGCTGAAATAGGAACTACTTAATTCCAATTGTTTTTAAAAAAAAAAAAAAAAGAGTGATAATTTACTTGGGTTGCAAGTAACCTGTGTCCTTTCTAAAGCAGCTGGTTTGGGTCTCTTTTCTTAGCCGCGCTCTGTCTGTCCATCACTCAGTATATGTCTTTTCCAGCCAGCTCATTCCAGCTTCTGAATCTCTCTCTGTCCTGCCCTAAACCCCCTGCTGCGATATTTCCATATGTATGAAGGACACAACTTTATTCCTATAATTTCTCTCTTTCTTGTGCTTTTTGAGAATCTGGACTGGGAACTTTTTTCTTTGCTGAGGGACAAAGAAGCCTTTAAAGCACCATGAACTGTTTATATACGAGCCAACAATTTTGTGCTCAAATACTTGAAAAATGTGTATGTAAGAGAAGATGGGAGAAAATCACATATGGTCATAGACCAGAAGGAAATTGTGGTCATATGTGAAAATATGTCATTATGTCCTTGATTCACGTCAAGGTCAGTAGAGACAACCAACATGATCTAGTTAGATTTCTGTGTATAAAAAGCCATACAGATTGACTTCCTGGTTCCTGCAGCAGGTGGACAATCCACATGGAACAGTCTGTACATATAGGAACTGTTTCATCATTGTACTGATGACCATCATTGGTAACAGTCACAGATTACTTTCTTCTCCTCTCCTCAGAATGCATCTCTATCTTGAGTAAAATGAGTTTTCTTCTTGAAACCAAAGTGTGAGATGTGTTACTTATAGACAGGGTTGTCTTGCACCTTTGAATTTCCTGTTTTATCTGGAAGGAAACATTGCCAGCAACCCTGGAACCTTATGCTTATAATTTTTCATAGCCACCCACCTTCAAACCTCACACTTTTCTCCCCTTCTGCTTTTCCTAATATTAAACCTCTTTTTGCTATTATAAACAAAAAAAAAAAAAGACAAAACCCCCCAAAAACAAAAAAAAAAAACCTACAACAACCACAACAAAAAATCCCCCACCAATGTATAAGAACCAGGCATTCCCATTATTGCTAGCAGTATGACGACCTGTTCTCTGACATTCAGGATCAAAGCAATACACTCTGGGCTGCAGAATCTTCCCAGAGATCACCAACCATTTATCATCTGTCCAGTGGCAGAAGCACTGGCATGAATCTCCACAGCTGGCTGAATGTGGTGCCGTATTCAGTTATACTGGGTCTTCAATTTGTTTTCAACACATCTCTGTGAATCATGGGCAGCTGGAGAATCAAAAGTTTCTGTTGGAAACACCAAGGCAAAGAAACCGGAGTTTCACATAATTTTTGTTTATTTTTTGAAGGCTTACATTCAGCAGAAACCTGAGTTCTCTGAATTACAGCTTGAGATATGTTTGGAAATAGTTTACGCTACCTCCCTCATGGCCCTTCCCTTTCTGGGGACTAAAAAGGACTTGGTGACCAACATCAGTACCTGTTTTGCTCTAGGCAGAAATTAAAATCCTGTGAAGCTGCCACAGTGGGAGACATTTGTCAGTGGAAATATGGTACAAGAATACAGCATTTTGCTGTTCCTGGACACATAGCCCTACTCAGCTGTCACAGAAGTAACCAATGCAATGAGGTGAAATTCATCTCTCTCAGCATAAGCTGAATAATGAGAAAGCAGATTCCTGTGAATTCTTTACAGGTATTACCTGTCAGAGCTCAGATGGTACTTCCAGTGAAGCTGAGTTCACCTGGCTTTTCAGGGCTGAGACACTTTCTAGAATATGACAGGAACTTTCACAATGCTGCTTTAGACCCTCCTTGTGGATGTCTGTCAACTCCCTCAATGGCCATGCAGCCTCAATTCAAGACCTTTGCAGTCATGACAGCGTTGATGACCATTTTGACCTTTCTTAAGTTATTCATTTTTACCTTCGGAGTTCCTTTTTTCCAGTTTTGCTGGAGTGGTTGCTCTTTTACTTCAATTTTATTAATGTCGTGCAGTGCATCAATTGCTTAGAGATGAGTCCTTGTATTGAGAACAATACAAGAACAAGAGTTTGTAGCAAATGCTTCATTGTAGAAATAGGTACAAAATTCCAAACTTTGCCCAGAGGAACTGTCATTGTGAGAATTTTCACTTCCCCTACAACTCATGAAGAAGGTGTCTTCTTGATGTGGTTGATGGCTAGAGGAGCTGTGATCTTTGTGTGCATTTTCTCTGCCAAATACACAGAGGGACACAGTCCCTGCAGCAGAAAAGAGTATGGTTTATAAGCAATGGATAGGGAAGATGATAGGAAAGGGAAAGTGACAAGAGTGTGGACCTTTCTTAAATTCCTGTCTGACTTGTCAAAATGTTAGAGAAGAAATGAGATGCAATTGTGGCTGTGCCTTCACTAACATAGGAGGAGAAGATGGTAGCACCTCCAAACTTTTTTAATTGTTTGGATCTTTACGGCTGCAATGGAGACCCAGTTAGGATGAAGTTTCTGAGAAGATTTTCAGCAGTTTAAACTCCTCATCAAACTGAAAGCAATGTGAAAGTAGTTCATTCCCTTCGTGGTCTGGTGCTTGGATGCAAAGAATAGTCAGGAGAGACAAAGTTGGTTCCAGAAAATTACATGTAATGGAAGGTGAGAGAAGTCGGAAAGCCAGGGCTAGTAAAGGGGCCTCAGAGCTGAGTATGAAAATGCTTGTTGTTGAGTGTGAAGGAAAAGCCTTCACTGATGTTCTTTAGTCTAAGACTTCTTCTTTTAACCAACTCTAGGTCTTCCTACTGTGCTCTCCAATTTACTGCTTGAAATTTCTCATGGGAAACCACTTCCTTGGTTGCACTGATGCCATGCCAGCATAGCTGGATGAAAAAGGATGGGGGGCCAGGAAAAATGAAGGCAGTCATTCTCCATCCCCTTCCCTCCCTCACCTTTATATTCCTATAGGTATTTGTTCAGGTCTAGTGATAGTTATGCTAGGTCCCATGTAGGACCACCTTCTCAGACTTCTCAGACTTCTCTGCCTCATATCCTACTCCTGTGCAAAGCAGAGGGTAAATGATAAAAGGGTAATATAATCAACTTGGATTGGGATCTAAGGGATGGGGAGTGGAGCCAAACCTTCTGTTAATCTGAGGAAAAGTTGCACCTAGCAAAAGTTTCTATTTATTTCACAGGCTCCAGCAGGTACGTCCCTAAGTTCAAATCTTAGATCTTCTGAGCACACCAGACACCTTTCAAGCCTTAAAAACAATCTTCCTCGTGTAGCAAAATATTGTGTGGTAACTTAAAGCATTCGCATGCACCCTGAGAATGCCCCAATGTTTTCTGACAGCTGACAAACTAAAAAGGACGAGGCTGTCAAATGCAAAGAATGGGTCCCCTCCTTTTGGCTGCTGTCCCTCTGGTCTATTCAATTAGGATTGATCAAGCTGTGTCAAAGGTCCCTCCTCTGTTTCAGTGGTCACCGAGAGCTTTCATGATGACTAATGATAGGCTATCCTTAAAAAGAAAAGGAAAAGAAAAAGAAAGGATAATACAACGGTTTCTTTTTCCTTTTCTTTCTTCTATCCTCATGTTCCAATTAGGCACATTAACTTTATGACCTACTAAATGAAATTCATTTAATTGTCATTGTTCAATCATACATCAGCCCCCTCTGCCTTCCAACATCTGCCCCTCAAACAAAAAAACATCACTTACTCAAGCAAAAAAAGATTTAATAGTGTTTTGATGAAAGACTTGATGGAGGAGAAATGTTTTTCTTCCTCCAGAAAATGTCTAAACTTTTTAAATTCAAATATGGGTGTCAAAGAGAAACTGTGTAGCAATGCTGATAAGAAACATATACATTTTTTGGGTATCTTGTACAAATTTAAAAACTGACGGTCTCTTCCATCTCTGGTACTAGAATTAAGCTGGTAGTAGATGACCAAATCATAGTCTCACAGTACTCAGACCTGTTCAGATCTCTCCTAAAGATGATATTTCCACTTGTTTGGATATATAATACTAACATTCAGGTACCATTTACAGTTGAAGGTATATGCCATAATTTTCTTTGGGAGTATGCATCAAGTTTTTGGACCATGGCAGCCGTTTCCAGGTTTTTGTCTTATGTCAATCCTAAAATTGGGTGTGAGTTGTAACAGATATTTCCAAGATGTCAGATTATATCAGCACCAGAAAGACAGAATGATCTGTGCCAAACAGTTTAATGAAGATGATGGGATGACACCATGACCAGAATATAAATTAATGAAGATTATTATTATTATTGCAATAACAATATAAAAATTGCATCTATTTCATTATCCTAGAAACTAGAAAAGGACTGCCAAAGGCTTCAAGCAAACATCAGCTACATATAGAATTTAGGCCTCTATCTAGTTATCAATCCTTTATTTATTTTTAAGGGTTAATTTTTTCCTAAAGCTAAAATATATAAAAGAAAGCAATGGTGAGATCTTGAGAGATTTGAAAAGCAAATAAACCCTGTGAGCCAGACTCTGTTAGAATAACACAGATCCAGGGATTTCCCTTTCAAGACCACACAGAACATCCTGATTTTACCAACCCCAACTCCTATCTAGAATAGATCCCTGGCAATTTCTGCTTGGTATTAAGAATGAATTATTAGCCTGGGCATCTGAGTGAGTTTCAGTAACAACACACCAGAAGTTAACCAGGAATAAGTCTTACTGCTCTGGAGATGCCTGAGCTAGTGTTTGCATCCTGTCTTGCTTGGGATTGGATAAACCAGTGAATTTCTTACTATGTTCGTGTTTAAATGGTAGTGGCAGAAATTTTGTGCAATTCAGCTGTTTCATTTCACAGCGGGTTATGACACTTGCTGTTAGGATTTTGTCCCTCCTCTGACCTGAAAGAAGAATTACTCATTTATTGCCAGAAAGTTTTATCTGATTTACCAGTCCTTTTGTAATACTTAATAGCTTTCCAAAAGGACAAAAGGTGATTGACTTCCCATCTTCCAACAAAACTCAGTGGCAACGCCCTCTCTGCCCTTCCTTGGAGCCATGGAAAATACGCTCCTAGATGCAAAAAATCCACGAATGTTAGAAACATAAGTGAAATTAAAATAATGAGGTTGTGCACTATTCTGATTCTGAAACAACACAGCACTGAGTTTATCCTGAGTTAAAGGATGCTAAAGCATGACACGAACACTGCAGCTTTAGTCCTCGTAGCCTTGAAGCATGAAGTACTACGATTGTTCAGCCCGTGAGAAACTGAGGCAGACACAGACTGAACTAATCCAGGTTCACAGACACTCAGGAAGGGTCTTGACAGTTTTGATAATCAAAGGCTACAGGGATCATGTGCAGAGAGGTCCTGGGAAGGTGAGGGGGAGAGACAGATACTTAATTACTTACACAGATCATGACTTAAATCACTTATTATAATTGTTACTAGGCCCCCAGAAGTCATAAGAACCATCATCAGTGGGAATAAGTCATTACTGTGCATAACCAGAGTAAAGATCCTGTCTCACAGATCTTGCAGTCTAAATCACTGGTTCCTGATGTCGAAATGTAGCTCCCTGGCATTAAAATGAAGTCACAGAATCCGAGCTAATGAGATTTTTCTGCCATTATTAACATCGTCTCCTCAAGGAAACAAAACTACCACCCCACCAGCAGGAGCTGAGGAGGTGGTGTTGCAAGGCAAGCAGGTTTGGGGAGCAGCAAGAAATCAGGGAGTAAGGGAAAGGAGGAGGAGGAGAAGACAGTGGCAGGGGGGTCCAACTTAGAAAGAAAAAAGTGGGGAACAACATGTCCAAATGAACAAACAGATGAGGAGTGGGAGGGGAAGCAGAGACAGAGAGGAAGGAATTGAGCGCAATTACATGATCACAAACAATATTTTTGCCACTGAAGAAGTCACCACCACCCTGGTGAGACACAGCAGCCAGAAAGCCATACTATTATTGCACAGCAGTCATCAAATAAAGGTCTGAGCTGAAGGCACATGCACAACCCAGTGATGGCTCTATACTTAATGCACTGACTTGTTAGCTCATGACACATAGCCAGTCCTCAGAAGGAAGAAAATACAAGGTAATAAAAGACTCTCCAATCTAAGAGAGCAAACACTGCAAGAAACAAAGATCAGACATAGAAATTACTCAAATGTTGTTTGTTTTCTTTAAGCAGTGGTGAGTACAACTGGCTATTAAAAAATGAGTGGTGTGTTTTCTATTAGTTTCCTCAAAAAGAGCAGAGGGCTCTTTTGGAAGATAAATCTTAACTTTTAAAAAGTCATTGCACTGCATAAAGATCTAATGGAAGAAAATCAGTGCCCTGTGCTATGTAGAGGGTCAGACAAAAGAAGTAATGGAGAACTGTTGCTGTTAGTGCTATGTCTGGCACTGACAGAGACTGGGGCTAACACCAACTGGTCTGTGTTGCCATGTTTTAAGTATATTTGGCAAGAATCACCTGAAAAATTTGCAGTTGCAGCTGAAGGATCTAGAGTTCTTCAGGATTTTGAATGAGTGCACTTACTTTCTGGAAACATAATTGTAGGGTTTTGGTCAGGATTCTTTTGGAAGGGTGTGGGAAGAGCAGCAATCCTTAATGACAGTCCAACATCTTCTAAACCATATATTCAAACCCAATTAATTTGCAATTATGGCAGAGACGTCTCATCTGAAGGTTTAAGTTATATTTATGTGACTGTCTAGAAAGATTCATTTCTAACTACAGCCAGTATTGTGGGGTAACTCTAGGGATCACTTTTCTGAAAGAAAGAAGGAAAGAAAGAGAGAAAGAGAGAATGAAAGAAAGAGAGAGAGAAAGAAAGATAGAAAGAAAGAAAGAGAGAAAGAGAGAAAGAAAGAGGGAAAGAGAGAAAGAGAGAAAGAAAGAGAGCAAGAAAGAGAGAAAGAAAGAAGGAAAGAAAGGAAGAAAGAAAGGAGGGAAGAAAGGAAGAAAGAAGGAAGAAAAGAAGAAAGAAAG
>VXAK01015480.1:170-12242 GCA_013399435.1 Arenaria interpres
GTAATAATAAGAAGCAGCGTTATCTCCCCTCATATTCAATCAGACCACTTGAATTACAGCCCCAGATTACAATCAATAACTGCTGGTGACTGATGTTATACGGATGCCATCAGTACACTTATCAGGATAAATCACTGACCTTCACCTCTCTGCCTCCAAATGATACCAGCATACTTTAACACAGATGTTGTTATGATGAGAAAAGTTCAGTTTACTACATGGCATTGAAAGCCCGAGGGAAAATAACAGCTAAGAAGCAGCGAACAAAACCATGGCATCCTATAAACATCACCTAATATTTAAGAAAAAGTGTAATATTTTTTCTCAAAATTTTTGATAATAAGTTCTCCTTTATTAAACTACTTGATAGTGACTAGAAGCAAATGGCTTACTACATTAACTGTTATTATCTCACTCTTACTTTCCACCTCTTGCACGTGCTGTTTTTATCTGTCTATTGAATCATCTTAAATATAGACTATATGACATTTAAAGAACACATGGGTTTGTGATGTGTACAGACTGGGCTAGAATAGCAATGTAATGTTTTCTAACTGGCCTGCAAGTACCCCTGCAATACCAACATTAATAATATCTAGGGAGGAAAACAGCAACCACATAACAGTGACCAATTATGGGAACAAGCTCATCAAAGGAAGAAAGGTTTTCCAGGAGAGAAACGCTGCTGTTACAGCTGCTGTCAGCAATATTAGGAAACTGAGGGACCAAATGTTAGCTGGGACATTCCAAATGAGTCCTGAACTATAAACCAAATGGTAATAAACAAAGCTATTTTTCAGTTGACCCCCCTTGGATGTTGTTAACAGGCAAACAGCATGCCTATAGCCTATGGCAACCCGCAGACTCCCAGTGATAAAATCATGACAGCTAACAGATGAATCCTTTCTGAATTCTATTAAATAAATTAATAATCTTAGCAACATCATTACAGCAAAACATCCATCTTCTCCAACAGCTGTTCTTCCCTCGCTTGTTGCATTTATTTTCTGTGCTCTTGCCATGCCTTATGCAGTACAACTTCACTCACAGAGACTGAACTTCAGTATATCAATGGCAGACTTATAAAAATAGACTATTTGCATTTTTTATGCAGTTCCATCAGTTTGTGCTTTTCCTTGAACAGAAAAATACGTCTAGCTACTCTGTCTCTAAATAAGAAACAATAAAATTTGGTACTGTCTGATGAGAATCAAATGCAAACTTTAAAAAACAGACAGCTCTGTTTCATCTAAAGCGTCTTCTGAATCTTTCAATTCAGGAACCAAGATATTAAATTACATCTAATGTGCTCTTCCTCCATCTTTAGCTGACTACCTAATGCTAAACAAAACTTGTTGGAAGTTAAGGTATGCTTTAAAATGTACCTGCAGCCATCAAATTGCTTCTGAGTTTGTCCCAGGGTTACAATCTGCACCTCTGTCACCTGAAAAGAAAAATGCACCTAGCATCCCTGGGAGAGCATTTCCAGAACAACACAGCCAAGATAAGCAATAAACAGTTAGCTTAGGAAACAGAACTGACAGAAAGAAAAAATTTCACACTTCATTTTAGCCCAATCATCATTTTTCCGCGTCATCACCTCTGTTTTAATTCACAGACCACTATATTGTTACTGTTTGTGATACCTAAGCACTTTTATCTAATGCTGGACCTGGACAGTTTTGTTTTGCTTTACCTACTACATGCTCTTTCTAAAATTGCATGGAGAATTTAATTTTCTATCTTTCTATTTTCCATCTCAGATGAAATGGTCATACATAGAAATCTTAGTAACCTTTGAATCATGAAATTCACATTTTACTTTTCAGTGACACCTCCTAGGATATATGCAACCAGAGTAATACTTTGCAGAAGTTGTTTCCCAAGGGAATAAAAATGCACCAACCACAGGTGATCTTTCTTCTAAGAGCTCTCACCATTTCTTTTGAGGCCCCTAGTACAGACAAGTATTTAGCATTAAATAAACATGCTTAGCATCAGATACAGCCTCCTCTATTTCATCCCCTGGATAGGAAATAATGATTCTCACATGTATTTAATATTTCAAATCAAAGGAGAGAGACCCATGAGTTCATTTGTTCTGCTAGTCCTTCTGTGCTGTGATTTCCAATTGCTGTAGCAAAAATTCTTGTACCTTGTTCTTTTAAAACCTGTTTTTTTGGAAAAAGTTCCTCCTAATGGCATAAGCTGTGGGGTCTCTCCACGTTTGATCTATCAAAAATTCTTGTGTAGTTTAGATTTCTCATGACACACTTACATTACAAACATCCATTAAATATTTCATTATAATGCAGAGCAGAATTTGCATCAAATTTTTGTAATGTAGTCCTCATGTTATTCTCCTTTTTCCTGAACTGGCCTTGGAATGTATTTCAGAACCTACTTTTGTCAGACACAAAATTAGTTTAAGAGTAACTTCCTTTAAGTGCTATGTGCCCTTCACATACATGGCATTATTTCAGTGGGACTTAAGATTTACAGAAAGTTCCACATTAGGAAACTTTTTTCCTATTTTTAATTAATTTCTTTAAACTTTTCCTTCTCTACTGCAACATTGCTGTTCATTCAGCAGTTAAATTACCTATAAAGTACAATACTCTGTATTGCAGAGATCATCTCGGTTGTATGCTTGCAACAGCACTAATGATGGAAGCATCTCAGAGCTTAGGAAAAGGTTCAACAACTGTATTTAAATGAGGAACCTTAACACACAAAAATTTTATTCTGGATCTTGTTCTGCTACTGACTCACTGTCAAGGTTAAATTGAGCTCCTCTCTTTAGGGCATGGATATAAACTGAGGATAATGGTACTTAACCACCAACCGGAGAACATATTGAAAATTGTGGCTGACAATGTACTTAGCGTGGATTTTGCACTGAGACTAATTCAAACTCAGACGAAAGAAATAGCCCTTTACATATCCTTCACAAATCACAAGATACAATTGCTGCATCATTATTTTATTTACATTTTCACTGTCTTGTCTGGGTATCTCATATGAAAGGAAAAAATGTAGAAGTAATATTTTGTGGAAAAAGGGATTTTGCATAGGAAGACACTCTTACAAAGTTTATGATACCAAAAGTCAAGGAAATGCAGGGTTAGTATGCTGTGAGCAGACTGCCCACACACACCTCTTTTCAATGACAGACATTGTTGAGGTTCCCCTACTATAGTATTAGGTATGTAACATACAGCAAGTGGCAAATATTTTTCTCTGAGCATCCTACAAGAACGTTTAACAGATTTCTCACTCACTGCCTAAATAATAGAACTGAAAGAAAAGATAAAATTTACTATGCCTAATCATTTGAGGTACCATACCTAATCATTTAAGATAACTATGCCTACATAAGTGCATTGTCATCAAGCAGCTTCAATAATCATATAACAACTAGAAAACAATTTTAGGGGTTTATAACGTTGGGAGAACACAGTTAAGCCTAGTCAGTTCCTACCTCCCCTAATTTATATAAGAGTATCTATTCTTGCCCTTTACTTCTCTAAGATGATGTTTATCTCGTGCAAGAAAGCATTCCCAAGGGCTTCTTTTTCTGCTATCCAGTGCTCCAATGTAACACTGGCTGTCAGGGGGAGGACTACATAACAAATCATTATCATATTTAGATGCTGAGCCTAAAACTCCTTCCATTAAGTCTGAGATACCCCTCATCAACCTTTTTGGTTTCCTACCCACACCTGCTGTGGCATTGGAATTCCATACATCATTAATTTTTTTCCTGCTATTCCCAACATCTACGTTATTATGAAATCATTCTAAACAGACACCATCGGGCAAATGCAAAACGTGTGGAAGGCGTGAGACCTAAATATACACTACACACTCATAGATGGAAGATTTTAGTAAATTGCTAATTACCAACAGAGAATTTCAAAGCAACAGATATGAAAAGGAGGACATTTGGCCCCCAAGTCATATAAATAGTCCATCATCACAGCAATGTTTCACCAGAAGGGCACTCAGACCAAGGTTTGAATCACAGGCTTTTAAATAATTCTAAAAATTTGGGATTTCTTCCTAAAGACTGCCCTTGACTAGAAAAACACTGCTAATAAACTGAGTTTAGAGCTGCATTTTTAAAAACAACAAACAAAAAAAAATACAATTGCTTAACAAAGGGAGTTGCTCATCTACAGCAGGAGTCACGTAGAATGTGGGGACATAACGCCAAAATTACACAGCTATAATGTTAGTTTCTAATCCACCCAAACTCCACAGTACTTTATTTTTAGCTTCAACATCCTTATGTGTCCCCATTAAGATGTTCCATGTAGTAGAAAAGACACCATGTGCCACACTCCCCAGGGAGGAGCACAGAGATAGGAAGGTCTCCCTGACAGCTGGGGAGTCCAGGTCCTGCTTCAAGAACACTTACGTGTTTTATTTAATGATGGTTCAAAGTAAATTATGAATTTTATGTAAAATATTAGAAAAATGGCTAGGAGGCCCTTTTAATGAGGAAGAACACCTTGTCTTCTTTCTCCAACTCCATATGTAAGCAAGGAGAAAGCCCTGCCTAGGCTTGTCTTCAAGAGGGGGAGCTAGTGTCAGAGTCTCCTTGCTTCTGTCCTTCCTGTGTTCGTGCTTCCATCACCTCACTGAGATGCAAGTGTCCCACACTTCGTATAGCCACATCATAGACCTTGTCAGGAGCTGATCCCAATAGGTGAGAGAGAGGCAGGATGGAACAATATCAACAGGGCTGCTTAAATCAGCACAACATTTGAAATCAGTGTTCAAATTACAGCCTGATTCTTCCAAGCCCTTCTCATGATATGCTTAGGGAGCCAAATTGCTTAACACAGGGTCATGCAATCCATTTGAGAAGCCAGGGACCGAGGAGGGAGGCATTCGTGCTCAAGTACTTCTTGGACTATGGCCAGAGTATTTTACAGTGGAAGATAAAATTTAATTAAGTTTCATAGGTTAAAAACATTTCCTCGCTGTTGTTGTCTGTCATAATGGTTTAGAAATGCATAATCAAATCTTTTTCCCTTTCATCCACACATTTGTTATTAGATTATTGCCCTTGAGAGCTCAGCTGCAGACACTAATTTTCTGTACTTTTAGTGACTATTGAAACCTTTATTCTGAAAAATAAAAATATGGCACAAAACATGTCACAAAAAAAGTCACACAAAAGATATAAAAAGATCTATGAAAAAGGAAAATTTCTCACCTAATTGTGAAGCTATAACATAGACATCTATTTATTCACTGGAAAGGAACACCATCCCTTACTATCAGCTTGTATGGGCTCGGTCAAACATGGGACTAACCCCTCTGGGCAGGTCAGAACATTCAGGCTCTATCCAAGGCTAAACCTCTTCTTGGTTGGGAATATGGATGCTGAAAATTGCATTTGAAAGGGGAAAATTTTGAATGATATCTCCAAAGTAGCCTTAGATTATGAAGGGAAACAGGCTGTCCCTGGTCTGACTCATTTTATGAAGATGCATGGTTCGACAGGAATCATAAGCCTCAGCTGCTGTAGAGGCACTGAATTGTCACCTCAACCACAGAGTAAATCTTTGGAACCTGGGGAGGCAATTTGGTCGGTTTAACTCTGCTCATTAACAAAGATAACACTTTATCTCAAGATAACAGTCCAGTCCTGGAAACAAAATAGCTGCATATATCCTACACACGGCCCTCCCTTTGCATCAGTGTCACCCCTACTATCTTGCAGGGTAGTTGTGGTCATCCTCAAAACACACCTGACAGCATTAAAAAGATCAATGATAGAGTGAGCTGCAAGTATTGTCCTCCAAATACATATGAATACCCCTTCTAAAGCTCCAATACAGCCTTTTATTTGGGGGCAGGAGGGCAGCCTTCTGTTTGAGACTTTAAAAGCACCACTGGTTACACAGGTTTGTTGAGTCGTGACTCTAGTAAGGAACAAAACAAAGATGAATCAAGAAGACCTTAACTAAACTGGGGGCCTGTCATTCATTTCAGTCCTTTCCTCTGCTCCCTTCTGGAAAGTCTTGGCAGCACGTGGAGCAGAGAGCAGAAGCTGGCCTTATTCACCTCCAGCTCCAGGAACAAAAGTTAAGGAATGGCGCACTCCAGTAGGCCTTGCCCTCCGCTTTAGAGAGTTTTCTCTTACCTGGCGCATAGCTGCTCAAAGGGTAGTTTCTACCGTCCCTTCCCCTATTATTATTGTAACAGGCTACAAAGTTTCCTGAAGTCCTTTCAATTCGCTGGTCTTTGGACCCGGCTTCTCATCCTGAAGAGATGAAAGTGGAAGAGTAAACCATTCAGCTCAGAAAGTGAAGTCTAAGTGGCCCAAACAGCAGGAGTCAATTAAATTCAAGATACATCCAACCCAATTTGAAGTTCTATTCTGGCTGACCTGTCCTGGTGATCAGGTCATGCCGTACAAGAGCCAGCCCTTCAAGCTGGAATGGGAAGCAGAAAAGAAATCTGACAGCAGTCTAATGTGGCATCCACAGGTCTTACTCAAGAGACACTTTAATTCACATGGTACAGCGTTAAAATGAAAGAGATTGTGGGTGGATCAGTGACTGCTACCTTCTTTGTATCAGTGGGGCTCACTTACCAAACGTACATATGATACAATTTAGGAACAAGATTACTATTCATTATTATGATGGCCCTTCCCTGGAAGTGTTCAAGGCCAGGCTAGATGGGGCTTTGAGCAACCTGATCTATTGGAACATCTCCCTTTCCATGGAAGGTGGGTTGGAACTCAATGATCTTTAAGGTCCCCTCCAACCCAAACCATTCTGTGATACTATGATTGTATGAAACTAAGGTATTCAACTCAATTACACATATGAGGTAGAGTGTCCCCAGCTGCCCTGTTGCCCATGTTCCAGCTAGGGCTGAGGTATCCGAGTCGGGCACAAGAGAGAGAATCCAGAATGACCTGCACTGGCCCTGGAGTGGCCACTAGCCCAGAGCGGTCTTAAAACTGGGTTCCATGTATCCACATTGTCCACCTAGGCAATCTAAACTCAGCACATCAGACTATTCATAAATTTCATTGTTCCTCATGGCAGGTAGGTGATCTAAGGGCTCTTGTGGATCCACAAGGGCCTTGTAGTACCTTCTGCCTGATATCACTCATGTGCCATCACCACAAGGCTGAGGTGGGTTATATGGGAGGTTGCCCACATTGCAGACAGATGTGCTCTGAGGCAAGCTCTGAAGAACTGGCTTGTTTGCTCTGGTGCTGTGATGACACTGTTAAGGACCCAGAGTAGACGATTGCAAATTTGGCTTTGGGTCTGACTTCAAGGCCATTCCTGCACCACGGGTTAGATGCAGCCCATGCTCCCACCGTTTCACTTCTCCTGTAGCAGCTAAATCCAAGATGGAAGTGAAAAGCCTTATGCAGTGTTTCTAATTTTGAAAATTTAAACCTGATTTACAGTATCAGCTCACTGAAAATCCCAGAATTAAAAAAAAAAAAAAAATCCATCAGACATTTCTCACTATCATAATTTTGAAGAAAAGCTTGAATTGCAGACCTTAAAGTCCCTAAAAATATGAGAACACAAATCTTGTTTTCTTGTTATTCAGAAATCAACTCAAAGCAACATACTATAAATTCTTTAACAGAACTGTCTGCTGTGCAGGGTACAACAGCAGACATGTTCAGGCACCCTTCCTAAAAGCCTTAGTTGGACATTTTGCCTTCTAGCTCCACAACTTTTCCAGGTACCCATTAGTGCTTCCAAGGACATACAGAAAATAATCTAATTCCTAGTGGGAGCAGCTGTTCCTTACAAGAACATGGCCTGGAGTATCCTGTTGTGTTACCTCCCATGCAAAAATCAGTTTTTTCAAAAACTTAGTATTCATCACTCCAAATTACAGCACACAGATACACTAAGCTTTTCTTTACTGTTGTAATAAGACAAGGAATAAAAAGAAGATAGACTAAGCCACTGTTTGTGCTCATTTGGAAATAAATGGTTACCTGTTTCAGTTTACCGTGTGGAAGTTGTCTGTACAGCACGTTAGACTCCCTAAAATCAGATCAAAGGGACATTTTTTTTCCTTCAGGCTTAACTGCCTGGTCAGTAAACTCTAGAATACCTCCAAAGTCAAACTATACTTACAAATTTTTTTTTAACAAAATCCCTGAAAATGATGAGAATAGCACAAGCAGCAAATTATCCCTAACCTCCTACAATTTCCCAGATATACATCCATATACGTGCATAAGAGTAAAACATACTAAGGGTGTTTCCAAACCCTTGCACAGCACTAATCCACCATAGAGACAATATGATGACCCACAAATCTCAGTTCCCTTTTCATGGCGGCACCTG
The DNA here is from genome assembly GCA_013399435.1 of Arenaria interpres. Classification (NCBI taxonomy): domain Eukaryota; kingdom Metazoa; phylum Chordata; class Aves; order Charadriiformes; family Scolopacidae; genus Arenaria; species Arenaria interpres. The sequence goes on from VXAK01015480.1 coordinate 8,522, forward strand.
TAGCTAGTAACACATTTTCCACAGTCTTCAATCTACTTTTCACTTAATACTTGCAATATCACAAAAGCACTCAGTTGCAGCTATAAATTCCATTGCCTTTTATGCCTGCAGATCTGATGTCTGGTTTGTGTGCCTGCAATTCATTACACTCACAAAATTTGGGCCACAATCCTACAAGCTGGGTTGAAGCCCTTGGAAGATAAAACTGCAGTGGTGAGTCAGGCTTTTTAGAAAATGTATTCATTCATGTTTTGTGCAAGCAAGTCATGCAATAAACAGCCATTTCCATCATACTCTAATTCATAGCAGATAGGTTGCACCTACCACCACTGCACACTCAAACCCATTTTTTTTGCCTCCAGTGTTTGTTATGATTTGGTCCAACCACGGTGCAGAGTAAGGATATTTTGAACGTATTTCCTATAGCTCCAGGACTCTATAAGAAGCTACATGCCTCTCAACCACTGCAAGAACGTCAGTGCCATGAATTCTGCCAATGCCCAGTCCTGCAACAATCCTGCAACCCAAATTGTTCCCTCACTGCTCTTCAATAAGTCAATTTTTTGTATTTTTGATTAAAATGGTGAGAAAACATACAGTCTTTGACTATGAAAAGTTATTATGCTTTCTTCAAAGTCTTAAACCACATTCTCCTGGCCAACAAAATTGGAGAGTTGGAATTAAAATATTCAGGTAGAATCCCTATATGAGGAATACATATTTTCAGATAAGAAACAGAAAAAATTATCAGTCCTTACAATCAAAGTATACAAACCAAATCTTATAAACCTACATTATTTCAGATTTTCTTTCACCAAACAAATAGCACCCTAAATCACCAACAAATAACATGATAGATTGTTTTCTAACGTGTCTAGGAATTTCACAGAAAAAAAAAATATCTCTCAGGAGAAAAGTTAATAGCTTATTTCCAGTTTTATTGGACAGGTGTCCAACTCAAAAACTAATTACAGTCCAAGTACAAAAATAGCTTTCTTTTGGAAAATATTGAAGGGTCACATTTTACTGAATTAACCATGGCTTTAAATCAAAGATATGTCTGCTTCCCCCTTGATTCTTTGCTTTTCTGTTCATTACCCTGTTACTTTAATCCACAATTACAAAAAAAAGACAGTATCTTTTTAATTGACGGACCACAATGCAGTAATCAAACTGGTTTTAAAGTAAAATTTAGACTTTTCAGTGTATCTTGTTAACCAATGACCACTGATAAATACAGTTCTGTGCTTATTTTGATCAGACCTGTACAGCAATCTGGTGCTTTTTTCACTCAGATGAAAAAGTAATAGATGGCATGAATTTGATATACAATCTATCCTTCAGGCGATTCCAGTAATTCAATTAGGTAATTACACAAAGCAATTCGCGTCTTTTCAGCTAGAGTCAATAACAAGCCCTGGAGTAAAGTCCTAGAAACAGAAAGGTTTCCTGTGGGTTGCAGTGTCTTTGACACTCTACAATGAGCAGGAGAGATGAGTGCCTGAACACATCCATAGAAATCTCCAAACCATTTACAATGCTTGGAGCTCAAAAAAAATCCACCTCCAGGTGTATGACTGGTTCTATGAAGACTCAGGTACAGCTGCACCTTCCTAGTACTTTCAGTGTGTCCTGCTACGTGGAAACAGCCTTGGGCCAAAAATTTGCCAACTCTACAGTAAAAATCCGTGAAATGAATCTGGTGGGACAAGTGCTAGACTTCTTGCTCACATGTCAATAGGTGTAGCTAAATGCTCAATATTAAAATAAAACTTGAATATTTTCCAGGCAAATACATGAAATAAATTAGGAAACAGAAGAAAAGGGGAGAGGAATAATGTGCAGGAAACCTTTCCTAAAACTCAAAATTGCTTATACTTAGCTCTAGAATAAAGGAATACGGAGAAATCAAACTTCAGAGTGCTTAATCTGCTTCCACAGCACAGGAAAATGGTATGGTTTCTGCTAAGACTGATATAATCAGATTTTTTTCAGTTCTATTTGCTTCACAGATCATGTACAAGTTGCCCTATAACATAAGGTCTGTAGTGGGTAATCTGCTGTTCGTGCCAGAGATAAAAACATCAAGATTGCCATATAAAATAATTGAAAACAAAGCATGACACTGACTGTACCTTTTATAATGTCTACTTTAAAATATTACTTTATAGTATCAGATCCCTTTTCACACTGAATAATTTGTAATAAATTACTTTAATCACAGCAGCATTAACAACACACCTAGGGCAGATAGGTAGACACACATATCTAATGGCCTAATTCACGTGGCAACTGATTGCAGAGAAGAAGGGGAATTTCATCAGCTCAGATTCTAATCAAAGAAAAGGTCAAGTTTCCTGTAGCTGCAAGTCAATTGTAGGAATGATTAAAGGTGCATCCACCTGCCTGGCAGGTGCTCCCAACCTCGCCCATCACAGCGCCCCCCCCAAAGCCTGGATCCTCTCCTTGTCCTCTAAGGGAATCAGAAGTCTGCCAGCAATTAGCCTTAATGAGTCAGTAGTACTTTCCTGAGAGAGATGTTGACAAGCCTAATTGCAGAAAGCAACTGCAGAGGCTCTGCCTTTCTGAGACAGAGCTGTAACTCCTGATTTGCCAGGACATCTGCAAGGCTTATGGACTTACCAGCAGTAAAATCAGTACCAGACAGTAAAATCAGGCAAGGGTGCCAATCTTTTATAGACTTCCTGGAAACTCAAGGGCAAAGTTTTGGTTCAGCACTTGCAAAATTACAGATATCCTCAGCACAGACAGCTTTGTTCATATTTTGGGTACTGATGTCTGCTCCAAGTTTTTACTGACTTGCTCTCCATTTAAAACAGTAATGCTTTCTGTGAAACCAACACCTTGCATTTTACTTTTGTAGATAGTTTGTGATGTAGGTACATTAATTACACTGTAGTTACTCTGATTACAATATGGTTCTAATTTTGATTTCTGTACTTACTACCACTTCATATAGCTAGAAGCTTAATTTAATGCCTGAATTACTTTTAATTACCTCTTAACTTCCGTACTTTCATACTTGATACATGCGCTTACTGCAAAATTCCACTATCAGAAGATTAACTTAATTACCTTATTTTCAAGTGAACCTTTATTCTTGGGCAATTCCTAGTGATCTGTGTGCTCACATCTTTAATTAGTCTCTAGCACATCATGCATTTCTGTGTTAAGAACACACTACTTTAATTGCCTTCCTTTTGTATCTGGTAATTGCATACAGTTTTCAAGCTTCCTGGAGTTACATGTGTGACAGGGATGCTATTTTATACATAGTTTGTCTTTACCACTGGTAAAGCAGTGCAAAGATTTTATCAAGCTCAAATTTCCTGAGTTCTGTAAAGAGTACAGTCAAGAAATAAATCTCATAGAGTTCCACCAAGAGGTCCTTTGTGATGCTGTGCAGTTTTCTCGTAAATTTATAAACTCCATTAAAGCTCATTGGTTTTCATTGTACAAGTGCATGGCTATTGTATCACAGAATCACTCCAGTAAGTTAAATGAAAAAAACAAAATTTGCTCCAACCTTCGGGCCAAATCCACATCTAACAAACTTCATTTCAGTAGACCTGATCACGCCCACTCAGAGGTGAACTAGTTTCAAAACCAACAGGGTCACCGAGTATTAAATGAAGGTCCTTGTCATTCCTCCAAAATAACAGACTGTTCTCTTCCATTGTTACAATGACGGCAACCCCAA
>VXAK01015483.1:361-11723 GCA_013399435.1 Arenaria interpres
ATCTAGATGAAGATTTATCCAGTATTTTTAATGTCAACTGTTGTTGAAACACCAAATGGAGACAAATGACTCAGACTGGCACAAAGGGACAAAGATAGAATTATGGGACATGAGTTTGTTTCCACAATAAACAAAAATTTCTTGGTGATGAAGATATACCAGTCTACTAGTTTTAAATCTTCAGTAGACTGATTTTATATCCACCAGTAGACTGTTCTTGTAAAATCATCTACGACTTCCAGGATTCTAGACCAGATGGAACAATCTTTCATGATACAGTCAGTCCTGATTGCTTCACATATCAAAAGTTTTATAAGGTGGGATCACTGTTCTCAGCAGGATGCTAAAATACCACTTGCAGCAGAGAGTTACAACAGACTGTGCGCTCCTGCATGGATGACAAAGATCAATTCTGTATTTACAGGCACATGCGCCATGTGATCTCAAAAGTATATTCTCCAATCTTTAACTTCAAAGGTCCTAGAAATCGCTCCACACTCATAAAACACAACCAAGTATTTTCGGGTCACCAGCTACAAATGTGTGACCAAAATGACTGTAAGTTCCATGACACGATGACTTTGGTTATTGAAAGACAAGGAAAGGTTTCTGGTTACCTTTTTTACAGTCTTGTCAGGTTCAAGAGCAATATCTGGAATGTTGGCATCCACCATGAGGGAAAATAAGTTCAAGATCAAGTTGGAATACCTAAGCAGAAGAGCAAATGAGGTAGAACACTTTGTAAACTGCATAAAAGACATTTTGTAAACAACTTCTTTTAAGAACACATCATCATCTTTACATGAATTGATAATGGTTCGGAGGAGATACATTCGTAACACTTTGTTGAACATGCTTATATTAAAAACATAAGACACCTGGTATTACCAGTGAAAATTTAACCCTCAAACCGTCTCAAAATGCAAAAACTGAATAGACTACTCTGGTTTTGTTATAACCACAGAATCATGGAATTGCTGGAGTTGGAAGGGACCTTCTAGAGATCATCTAGTCTAACTCCCCCGCTAAAGCAGGAATGCCTAGAGCACATTACTCAGGACTGCATCCAGGCGGGTCTTGAAAATCCCCAGAGAAGGGGACTCCAAGTCCTCCCTGGGCAGCCCGTTCCAGTGTAAAGAAGTTCTTCCTCATATTTGAGTGGAACTTCCCATGTTCCAGCTTGTGCCCGTTGCCCCTCGTCCTGTCACTGGGAACCACTGAATAGAGTCTGCCTCCTTCCTTCTTCAACCCACGCTTTAGATACTTCTAAGCATCAATAAGGTCTCCCCTCAGCCTTCTCTTCTCCAGGCTAAAGAGTCCCAGCTCTCTCAGCCTTTCCTCATAAGAGAGATGCTCCAAGCCCTTCATCATCGATCTTTGCCCAATGCTGAACCCTTTCCAGTAGTTCCCTGTCTCTCTTGAACTGGGGAGCCCAGAACTGGATGCAGTATTCCAGTTGTGGTCTCACTACTGCAGAGCAGAGGGGGAGAATGACCTCCCTTGACCTACTGGCCACACTCCTGCCTACACAGCCCAGGATTCCATTGGCCCTCTTGGCAACAAGGGCACATCACTGGCTTACGGAAAGTTTACTGTCTGCCAGGACCTTTCCTCAGAAGTGCAAATCGTCTAAAAATTGTTGGCACATTTATGCAGGGAAATATCAAATATAACCTATCATTCCAAATATTGTAGGATTCAGTGACGTTTTTTACCACTTTTAAGAAAAACTTATGCTAAGGTATTGATTCAAAGGTTATTATTATTATTAAAAAGGTTATCAGTGACATAGCAGTACTACATAAACCAGCATTCAAACAGTTGAGGTCTTCGCAATTACAAAAAATGATTTTTCAAGTTGCTGCAAGGCCTTTGCCATAACAAGTCGAATAAGTGATTTAACCAGATCCAAGTCTGCAGTTGCTCGGTTAAGCTGCAATAACATCGGTAGGCATGCTGCACTTATGAAGTACAAATGTCACTTATAACCATTAAGAAAAGACAGAGAAGAGTTCTCAGTTTTAACGTGGGGTGGAAGTACTTGCGAATCTTAAAGAACACCATTTTCCCCTTGCAGGAAATTAGCTGTAGTGTTGCTTTTTGAAAGGGTAATGTTCAAGCTGCTCAACAAACTGAAACTTTCCTTCCTCTGTAAAGAGATCTTAACTCTCTATAAACACAAATATTTAAAATAAACTGTCTGGGCAGAAATCTTCTGTGTTTAATTTGTTTCAGCTGTTCTGTTTTACTTTCCCAGTGGTTGGTATCAGAAAAATTAAAAAAAGGTGACAGTAAGAAGTTATGCTACCATTTTGTTTCAGGTCCAGCTAAGAAATTTGGCAGTCAGATTGCTTTGGTGCCAGGAACAGTCCAAACAGCAGGTTTTGGGGAATTTATTTTCTACATGCCTAAAACAAGCAAATATCACCTTCAAACATACTTAAATATTAGAGCTACCTTCTGTCAAGTCTCTTCCTATGTCATTGCTAGCTTTCTATTCATAGCCCTCCCTTTGAACTAACCCAAAAGTCTGGAGTTTCAGAGCCCCTTTTCTTCTTGACCCACACAGAGGATAAGAGCTTACAAGCACTACAGGTTACTGGGATTATTTACGTGATGGAGATCTGTAAAAAAGTCTAGACATAAGCGCTAGATGCCAGTTAAGAGCTGCTTCTGTTCCACACAGTGAAGTCTCCTGGTTCACTTAAAAAAAAATAAAGAAAAGGTAATGTGGGTGCTAGTATGGGGTGGGAAGAGATAAAGATTGTGAAAGAGCTGTTTCTTTATTACCTGTAGGTCTTTGCCCTGCCCCTCACTCTAGCATTTCTTTAACTCAGTAATCAATTAGATAGTGGTCTAAGGACGAAAAATAGCTTAGTACAAAAAGTTGTTAGCTGCCTCTAGGATCCTTTTTGTATTTCATAGATTTTTAGAAAATCTGTTCAAAAACCAGGACTTGACAAGAAAGGTAAAAGCTTCCCATTTTATAGACAATGGCTGTCATCCTTCCCGCAGGCAACATCCCTGGCAAATATGCCAAGATGTTCACAACCAGTGAACTGACAGCCCAAATTCATCTCAAGATTAGACATTTTCCTGAAACACCTGAGTTAGGAATCTGACCTGAAAAAAATAAACACCTTTGGCAAGTCATACCACAAGCCTTTGGGATCTATGTTACAAAGCCACTCTGGAGTGGCTGACCTCCATCCATCCTCAACCAGAATGAATCAGGAGCTCCGCTTTTCTAGGTATAAGGAATTTCAATTAAGCACATAAATTTGACCTTGTATCCTTCTCACGTAAATGCATCTTCTGTTTTCCTTGAAGCCCCACACAAATTAGTTTACGAAACAGAGGAGCACTCAGCTGCACTGGAGGCTGATTAAACTTAGTTTGAACATGAAGTGCTAAAAACACAGGGTTTATGTAAAAGTTTAAGAAATCTAACAAACCAACTCTACTCCTAGAGAGAAGAGGCCTCATATATACGAAGAAGCCCACATCAGACAAGTTCAAATTCTCACTGCCATCTTTTCCGAGAACCGCAGCTTTTGTTTTTGAGTGCTTAATATCTCATCAAATATGTGTCTGATCCTAAGCACTTCTTTGTTTAATTTTTTAACATTTACTGCCCCCTTTGCATATAGATGTCTTAAATCAACTGAACATTTAGGCTGTCAACACTACAATGTTATCAAATTTGAAGACACAAATTTCCCTTGCAAAGACAGGAAAGTACCTGCAGTCCAAAACTAAAGCCCTGTTTACCTGGTCTAATTTAAAAATTCCTAAATTTGAAATGGGATTGCCTTTTCTGCAATGTAGCTTCTGTCTCCCCAAAACTCGTTTCTTCTCTTCAAGACATACAGATGTTAAGCAACAGAGTGCATGTGTCTACGACACCATGAACGGTGGTGTATGCTTGGGCAGCAGCTTCTCCTGTAACAGATACTCCTTGATCACCGTCATATCCCAAACCGCCATAATGAACTATGGCACCTACTCTTCCAAAAGCATTTCCTCACAGTCCAGACTCAAGCAACAACTGACCTGTTCCCAAGCTGTTTCAGCTTTGCTCTTCGTTTACAGCTTATCTCTCTAGTTACTTCCTACTCCATTGTTCCTATCTATTGCTGACTAACTCAAACCGAGTATCAAACTTCTCATGACTAACACAGAGGAAACCCTTATTTGGGAAGGAATTATACAATCTAGAACCTCACCCTGGGAAAAACTCTCAAACATTGATGGTGGATTCTTCTCCAGGGATCCTGCTGAGGATTTGTAAACTGGGAATACATGACAGAGGGAGAGAAATGCAGACACGTAACAGGACTTGGACATCTTTAAAACAGGTTCAATGTGTGTAATGAAGGTACAAAGGCTGCTACAGCCTGAGCGAGGATGCAAGCCCTGCTGCAAGCTGTGGTTTGCCCTGCAGCACATCCAGAATGCAGAGGCTGCTCCTTCATTACAGCGCTGCTGGCCAACACACACAGTTGGCTGCCCCACCTCCGAAAAAAAACCAAACAATACCAACAAAAAAACAAACACCAATGTTTATATACCAAACTGCTCCCAACCTAAAACAACGAACACAACTATTTTTCCGCTTGCAAGTTTTTAAAATATTTGTTTTCACTATGCAACACGCATTCCCCTAGGAATCCTGAAACACTGATACAGCACTTGAAAGATGTAGAGAACTGTCTATACCCCAAGGAAATAAAGAATAAAATACAAATTGACAGAGATGACAAACAGAGTTTGCATTTTGATTTAGCAATCAGAAGTTATAATTTCACACTACTTAGCCAGAAGTATCTGTGAACGGGTTTGTGTCAACATGCATAAGTGTTAGAACTACGTCATTCCATCTCTTATCATTCTTTTTTTCAATAAGCAAGTAATCTTAATCATTTTTAGTTCTAGCTGCTTAAAGGAGTAGTTACAGAAATAGTAATATTATCCTATGCTATCTTTGTTGAAAGCCTTAAAGATATTTATCCAGAACCATTTAAAAATACTTTCCTATTAAACTGAACAAATATTGGAGAGACTATAATTATAACTACAGTCCCAGACATTAAAAATGAAACCCTCTTCATTTACAGTTTACTTTTATAGCCAAATTACTGCTATACTCCACACTTTGTGATCATCTTTGTAGCAAAACATTACATAAATTAATGTAATGGATAATCCTTCACTGACACAGATCTTTCCATTGAAACAGCTAGGTTTAAACAATAAAAACTCCTCAAGTATTTCACAAATAAGGAATGCAATATTACAAAACAGTTTTAAGCAAAATTTAGAACATGGAGTACACATTAGCTTTCCTGATTGTTCTCTGAAGTCATGAATATTTTTTGCTGATAACATGCTGCTGTTTTTTCATGCTGCTGAATAGCTTTTAACCCATCAATAATGTCAGTCGTAAACCAACTCTTTTTCCTTTTAACAGAGAGACCAACATACAGCATTTTATTTCGAGTTGGCTGTGTACTTTTCACACTACATGTACTTTTTACATATGCTTTTCATATTACTAATTTCTTTCCACATATTTGGAGGCTTACATAATGTGATCTTGATATCAAAGTGAAATTCTTCCACCTCTCTGGAAGATGTACTAAATGAATCACTGCACAGACCAAGCGTGCTTCCCTGATTCCTGTTCTAACACAACAAAGCTCAGCTACTTGTCTCAGAAAGTCGACGGTAAATGATAAGGTCACTACAAAGTAACGAAGCTGATTCCAAGTCTAAACAAGAGATCTGTTAGTCCATAAATAAATACGGTCTGAAAAGGTTTTAGCTGTCACAGTTCTGGTTACCTACAAAAACTGCTAACATACTTGATTGTCACTACAAGAAGCTAATTTTTGTCCCGCAGGACCTGAACCTTATGCAGGAACCACCACCTACAAATCAAAGAATTTGATCATCACTAATCTGAACTGGAGGACAATAAAGCAGCAAATGAGTAATGACTTGGAGTTAAAGGGAAAGTTACTTGATCAGCAATAATCAGAGCAAAAATAGTTGCTTAATGGCAAAAATATATCCAAAAAGCAAGATATAAATTAACATCCTACAGGAGTTATGAAAAAATCTATTTAGATTACCAAACAAGCAAAATTGGGGACCTTTAACTTGAAGGATAATTACACTGAAGCTCCACAGTACACCAATACTGTGATGTTTTGATTCCTTTGTTTTGTACAAAATTATGTGTCTATATTTGACTTGAAACAAGTTTTAAATTTTCAACAGAAATATTTTCTGATTCATTTACTCCTCTTCTCCCCTGCATTACAGTGGCTCTAACAAATTTTAGCACCAAAACAGTATTGTTACCTGCGGAGATGGAGAAAGGCTGTGTAGCACTGCTTACGGAACTCCTGGTACTGCTCACTCTGGGTGCCCCCCATACCTTCCACCATCTCCTTATTCAGCTTCATTGGAGGAGGCAGAGGCTTAGGGTCCCGACCCAGAATATAGCCAAAGTCAATGTGAAATAGTTTGCCTGTAGAAGACGGAGAGGCAAACACAGTTACTTCAGTGCTTCATATTGAAATCTTGATCAAATCATCATCAAACCTTGATGCAAAACGTAGAACAAAGACTATTTGTAAATGCAATCTCTAGAAGATGCTAAGCAGCTCAAAAAAATGCAATTCCCTGTTTTCTGTAAGGCTGTGTATTTTGTATCTTCAGCTGCCAATTTGAAATTGTGGGTTTAAAAAATAAAGCAGACTTCAAATTCATTAAGAGTACTAACAAACAAGATGAGTTTGTTTGCCCTTTTTTTTTAAACTTTGTAAGTATACTTACAAAGACTGAATCGATGTTGAATCTGGTCATCAGATATTAAATGCAGAATTATATAAAAGATACTACAATTTCTTTGTGCCTTCTTTAGAATTTGTTAGCAAGTTAAAATATTAATACACACATCGCATTGCTTTTAGTATCCCATCTGGCTGCTGCAGCATGAAATATGTTATATTAGTTGTACATTAAATTTACCAAAAGGAAGACTCCTGATCCTAAGAGTGACCTTGTCAAACCACTAAATATTGAAGATTTCAAAGCTGTTTCAAAATTCTTCAACAGCTAAGTTAAAATTTATCAGCAGTTTTCAAATACACTGAAGAAACACCACTACAGTTCCATACCTGAAACTCTACTTCAAATGTGCTGACGGCTTACACGTTTTCAGTAGTAAAAATGCAATACTTACATCACTTGATCACTACCTTTCCCTTCTAATTTAAAATGTTTTTGCATTTAAAATGTTTCTACAGCATTAACTTAGCAGAAACTTACATACATCTCTTGTTTCAAACGCACAAGGCAAGTTTGCTTCCTATCAAGAACTTGGGTACAGCTACAGTTAATAATATTGCTTAGACATTTATTGGGAAGCACTCACTGTATTCCTTTTCAATAGTACTGAACCTTATCTCAGATGCAACAGGTGACAAAATGAACAACTGAAACACCAGCAACTCCTACTAAAACATTTAGATAGTTTGAAGATTAAATATTATATAAATATGCAAACAAAAATGTTGTCAACAAAATCAAAATAATACGATTCACAATTCTCAGGAAGCCAGTTCCTAGGAGCATTCTTGCCTCACTTAAGTGGAAAATATTGATCATATAAAGCAAAGAAAAGTCTCTGAAAGTGTTGTCCAAACAAATTTTTAGTTTGAAATGCCTAATTTCAACAATGACTTGGGCCATACCGGAGCTGCATTAAAAAAGACAGAATAAAAAGACAAAAAATCAGGTATGACAGAAAACATTTATATAAAAAATAATAATTAAAAAAAGAAATCTGTTAAGTGATTTCCTCAGGACAGAGAGAGAACCATCTTCCTGAACTCTGCAGTAATGAAGAATCATGAAGCAAATGAAGAAGTAAAAAAAGGTGGTATGTTTGAACTGTGAGGCAAGTTAAGTTTTGCATCCAAAGCAAAGATACCCTGTGACATAAAAATTTAAGTCTGATATATCACTAATCTACAGAAAAGAATGAAACTTAGATAGAAGACCCTATAAACAAGAAGGTAGAAAATTATTAGTATGATTTATCTTGACAGGCACATAAAGCACATAATACACGCTCAAGAGTCTTGCTTCAGAATTAGGGAACTGAACTGCATTATGGACAGAGATCTGTTTGCCAAGGGGTATTTTAACCTGCAGCATCTGTATTCATTTTAATATTTTCATAAGCTTAGGCCCTCAGCATTCCTGAAAAAGAAATGGAACTGCCAGCATTACCCAATTAGTCACCCCTCTTTGACCATTTCATTGAATAATATATACTCTCTATCATCAGAGAAGGCTGCTTGAGATCTGTCATAAGCAAGAAACAAATTCTGTAACAGTCAATCTTCTAAGGGAGATAACAAGGATGCTTAATAAGCAAGGCAAAATATTTGCCAGTTGACAAATGGCACAACCATTACATTTTGCATATCTAATTGTGCTTACCCACCTCCCCCAACAGTTCTTTTCCAAGCTGTTACAGGAGTTACTTTTAGAGTTTTTGCACACTAAGTTTTTGAAGTAAGCCCTTTGATATATATACACACATGCACCATTAAATTACAAAAAATGTTTAATTAAAAAGTTCAGGGGGTCTGTTTTCTGTTCACTCATTCAAACCTGTCACCTTGAAGAGTTAAGAGACAACATTTTGAATAAAACAGTAACTCTTGTGGCAGTAATTAATTCCTTCTTTTACTTTGCTCTGGAAACAGGGAATAAGAAGTGATAATTATTAATTTAAAATGGTCACAAATATGCATTTAAAACACTAAAAGCCTTTTTAAGAGCTGACTGATATACGTCCGTATAAATTAATTAGATACCAAGTAGCTTTTAGGAATGAAGCATAAAAGGAAGAATAAGACAAGGCTACCCTGCATTAACATTGTAGCTTCCCTACCTGTACTTCAAAGTTCAGCAGATTTTTAGGCTGACTCAAAGTGTATGTTAAAAGCTTTCATTTAAATACGTTAAATATATTTAGCAATTTTCAAATCCATGTACTAAACACAGACTGAACTCATTCCAGCAGCTCCTCCAAGATCACTTAAGTCAGCATACCATATTACAGAATACGGACAGAAGGCTCCCCTTGGTGCTTGCCTGAAGTCGCTACACCAGTAAAGACCCGCCGACCAGTCTGAGAGACAACTGCGGTTTTAGAGCGTTCTGTAGAGAAGCCGGACTTATGTCCTCCTTGAGGACTTAACTACAGCTGGAACAAAGAACAAGCCTGCTTTGGACAAATGAAATTGGTTGTAAACTTAATACTGAAAATTAGGTGAAGTTTATATTATTAGGTCAATAAATAATAAATTTATCAACTTAATAAACTTGATGATTTGACATCTTTTAGTCCTAAAATAAAAGGTTGCAAGCATCTCAAGTGATCATTCTAAATAAAATTTCTATCAGGATATAAACAATGAACACCCCACTTCTACAGTATTTATGAATGTGACCATCAGACTCAGTATAACCTCTGCTACAACAGCAAGTCTGGAGAACGTGTCTCGTACCTGTCTGACAAGGTTCAATGCCAGAAAATACTAAACTGTAGCAGAAAGAGCAGGACAAAAATTGGAACTTTAACACTCCAGCTCTATATAAAGCATGTGTTATATATGAACTTCAAACAAAAAATAACACTTTGACCTACAAATTACTGAGGATATAATTCTAAGAGCACAGAAAATCTATTTAAATCAGAATTTTTATTCTGTAAGAATACACTTTCCCCGTGAATAGCATATTGTCTCCTAACATAGCCATCACTCGACTCGCATCTCTAAGGATGGAGGCAAAAGCAATCAGTAACAACTTAAGACCTTTTTTTGTCAACTTAAACATCTTTTTTCTTCAAAAGCACATGTCCTCAAATCTCAATTTGAAATTTGTCAGCCTCAGCTATGACAATACTTAAAATAACCTTGCCTGGTAATCATAGCTAAAAACAGTCTACAGGAGAATCAGCATCTTATTTGGGTGGGAGCTGAGTGAGTTGTTTAGTTCTGGAATGTCACACAGTTTGTATTTGGAAGTTCCTGAAAGTTATGTAATTTGGCTGATAAGAAGCATACTTCTTCTCAACTGAATTTAGAAGATGACCCTTTCAAACTTTCATTTCACCAAAGACTTTATATAGGCATCTACACAGAGTTCAAGATACACAGCTTTGGACAAACGTTTCTGAGGCTGAAAGTGGCTCACCCCTCAAAGTTTAAAAGATGACACTAGCAGTCTTTCAGGAAGCAGGAAAAATCTCAGCTGGGAAGACTTCAACTAGAGTCTCTCACCTTAACAAATGGTGCCTTAATAATCACACTCCACTTTCATTTAAGCTATTTTATTGAATAAAAAGGATGACACAAGGCATTTACTGACTGGAAGAGGATGAGAGGTTTCCAGGAATATAAAACAAGGAAGCATGCGCATACAAAATTATTTTGTTGAAAACCTAAAAGCTGATACTGTTATGTACTTTTAAGCTTCTTTTTTTTTTTTTAAATTTTATGAGGTTGACTACATTTTTCTACCGAATACCTGGTTTTCTAACATAGGGAATAAGGAGCACAGGCCCTTGGAGAGTTCAAGGAAATGGCATCAAAAATGGGAAGTTTCCCTGACTAGCACTCAGGGCATGAGGGATTTGAAAGTCCATCTGAGTTCCTTTCAGCCTTGAGAACGAAATGATCTTTGATCAAGTGAAGCATGGACTTGTGGAGTCTAAAAATTGATATCTGGTGCTTGCAATAGCTAATAACATCCAACTGCAGGTGGAGAGGCTGATTTGTCCATCACTTTTACTGCTAATGCCTAGATTTTAGTACAGGAGAAAGTTCCATATAGCAGCACAGAAATTGCTTTATTTCACCAGGGGACTGTTAGGAAAAACTACTGAAAAGCTGCACAGAACTCTCAAATCCTTAAACAAAATGTAGAAGGCAAAGCAAACTAGATGCATTTACTGAAACAAAGTAAGTCTGGTGGCAATTTTCTTAACAGGTAAGAAAGCTTTACAAATTAAGTCACAATTACCTGTTCCCACTTTTGGGAAAAGGGGACAAAAAAACCCAACCAGTATAGACCCAATCTCTGAATTTCAATATATTTTCTGTAAACTGCAACTGCCACTACAATTTAATGAGTATTTTAAGTGAATTCCTATTTTAAGTTTGAAGCAACGGGATAAAAATTCTCTGATGACAATCAGTAGATGATGGGGTGGTTTCCTGGCTTTCCCAGCAAATTTTGATGCTACTGTCAGAATTTCTGCTTTGCTAACAGA
>VXAK01015484.1:0-14016 GCA_013399435.1 Arenaria interpres
CGCCTCCAACTCTGAGGGGGCGCGCGACCCCGCCTAACGGTCGCCATCGCCTCAGCCTTCCCCTCGAGCGCTCGCCATGAAGTGGGGAGGGGGGGAAGACCCTCGGCTACGCTTCCCCCCCCGCCTCGCCTCAGGACGGGAGGGGGGCTCCGGGCAGCACCCCCGGGGTCCCCTCACACGCTTGACTCTCCTCCGCCTTGTCCACCCCGCCGCAGCCTCCCGACTGCATTCACACCAGGGTGAGTGAAGCGCCATCGGCATCCGCGCTGTAAAGGTGTGGAAACCAACTTCTATCCGCCACCCTACAATACAAAGATTCACAGCCAGTTTGTTTAAAAAAAAACCAAAAAACCGGCCGCTCTGTAGGTGTTTCGGCAAGGCTCTGAGCCTCCCCGCAGCACACAGGGACAAGGGGCCTGTCCCTCATGGGCCATCTGAGGCCATCCCGCGGCACCAGTTTGCCATTCCTCCATTTACCGACTGCTTTGGGCCTCTCAGCCCGCCCTGGGAGAGTTTCACCAGGCTGGCAGCGATTCCTCAGCGTATCAAGCCTTGAACATCTGGCCACTAATTCCGAGCGAGCCTGGCTCTACCACACCTAAGTCCGATCCAAAGCTCATTGTGGGTAATGGAAAGAAACGCTGATTTCTGTGGATTTTTGGATTAAGTTTATCTGGGAAAGTGTTAGTCACAGGTGACTGCATGCAGCCCATGCTATAACCAGGTGTTAGTCATCCACCGTCATACCTGCACTGCGATAATGTGTTATTAACTAAATACAGCAATTTTTATTTGTATACTGCTACCCAGCTGGTATTTTCTGTTCTCTGTAGGCATGGGTTACGTGCTTGAGTTGGCCCCCTTGGAGGGAACAGCAGTTCAAAGCACACACAAGCACGACAGCTTCATTCTTACCCCTCTACTCTGCTCTTGTGAGACCCCACCTGGACTACTGTGTCCAGCTCTGGAGTCCTCAACACAGGAAGGGCATGGACCTGTTGGAATGGGTCCAGCCAAGGGCCGTGAAGATGATCAAAGGGTTGGAGCACCTCCCCTACAAGGACAGGCTGAGAGAGTTGAGGTTGTTCAGCCTGGAGAAGAGAAGGCTCCGGGGAGACCTTATAACAGCCTTTCAGTATCTGAAGGGGGCCTACAGGAGAGCTGGAGAGGGACTCTATCGGGGAGTGTAGCCATAGGATGAGGGATAATGGTTTTAAACTGAAAGAGGGGAGAGTTCAATTAGATACTAGAAAGGAATCCTTTACGGGGAGGGAGATGAGACACTGGAACTGGTTGCCCAGAGAAGGTGTGGATGTCCCAGATGTTCAAGACCAGGCTGGATGGGGTTTTGAGCAACCTGGTCCGGTGGGAGGTGTTCCTGCCCAGGGCAGGGGGGCTGGAACTTGATGATTTTTAAGGTCCCTTCCAATTGATTTGACGCTCTAAGCTCCTGCTTGAGTGTTGGTGAGCAAATAGCAACTGTGTTTTCTGAGACTTCCCGGCCATTAGGATCCCTTTGGGCTGTTAGGACTGGGAATCTTGGGAAGGAATTTAAATCCAGTTTCAGCAATGTGGGACAAGTATATGAGGAATACAGCCGGAGAAGAAGTGGTTACGTACCTGAGGCATAGGACTGTGCAGCGAGCTGGACTCTGCTCCTCTGCTCCCTACTCTTCTGCCCTGACACTACTACGCGCAGTCTTGAGCAAGCTGCTTAATCTTACCTAGGGCTTCCTAATTCCTGCCTTGGACATTGTGTATCTGCAAAGCACTAGGAAATTATTGGAGCATTCAGATGGAAGCAGTGCATAGGATATTCAGACCATTTCTTAGGGGAGAGAATCACAGAATCTTCTAGGTTGGAAGGGACCTTAAAGATCATCTTGTCCAACCATCAACCTAATTTTGACAAAAATAAACACCCACACAACAAACAAAAAGCAACACTGTCACTAAACCATATCTCCCAGCACCACATCAACCCGTCTTTTGAACGCCTCCAGGGATGGTGCCTCAACCACCTCCCTGGGCAGCCCATTCCAATGGCTGATCACCCTTTCGGTGAAAAAATTCTTCCTAATATCCAGCCTGAACCTCCCCTGGCGTAACTTGAGGCCATAAGAAAAAGGATCTTCCAGTAAAATGACTGTTAAAAAGAATTCCTTGTCTTCACTGAGAGTTGGATTAGATAACAAGATTTAAAAACTGCAGGAAATGGAAAATACATTGTTCTGCTGAGATCATAAATGGAGCCGTTTCAGAACAGATGGACTCCATTTACCACTTCATCAAAATTTCGTCGACCTTCCGAGTACACAGATTGCTTAACATCATTTTTGTATACCCACAAATATTTGCTATCCCAGAATAAGATCTAAAATTCCTGCATGATTCAATGCAACTAACATTCTGATTTATTTTTTATAACAGCAGCAGTTCCAAAACAGTCTAAGTAAGTGTTGTGTGTACGCTGTTGTGCAGATTATTCTTAAGCTATTGGTAATTGCTATAACACATTTCTAGCAAAATGCAAAAGTTAAAAAGCAACACGTGGAAATTAATATTTGGTGAATTAGCTGCTGTTTATGCTACGTATAGACTTCCCCTGCTGATTTCTCTCTTGAGTTAAGTACAGTCAGGGCTGATTTTCACAACACAGATGCTACCACCCCTTACTGGAGAGCACCTGACACTGCGGGGAGCCCTGCTCAATGCGACTACCCAAGCGTAGGGTTCTGCCCTGGGTGAGAAAAAGTGATAGCACCTACCCTGTCATTTTAGTGGCTTATCTTTTGCACCTTGAGACTGTTCTAAAATAAATCTCCTATTTCTATGCGGTAACTACGAATGTTTGATATTGTAAAATGTTGCCCTTAATCGAAGGTGCATCAGAAATGATGCCCAAATTAGAATAAAGCAACCCCTTGGGTATTACTTGCTTCTGTGCAAGTGTTCTTCACAGACAAGCCTTATTTTCAAGCTCTTCCTTAGAAAAAAAGTACAGCAGCTCTGCAATGATACATACATATTGAATGTATAAAACCAGAGTATTAAATGCACAAATCTGATCTTTCCAAAGATTGAACAGGATACCTATAATCTATCATAAATAATTTTAGATTTTTAATTCAAATAAAATGCAACACATTAGCTGGTAAAATCTAACATAGAAAATGGAAAAAATAATTTGAATTTTATTATTTAAATTATTTGTAGATAGGGTGTTTATACCAAACCAACTTGCAATGTCATCTACAAACTGAGTTACAGAGCATTACAGAAGTCTGTTTTGTAGAATGCGGATGTGTGCTTCAGTATGAATTGCCATAGTACCCAGTGCCATGAATCATTATGAAATAAGGAAAGATCACTATTTTTAAAAGAAGCAGAAGCAGAAAATCATAGTAATCTTTAAATACAATTCTCATGTGAGAGGTTACATTTTCCTCTTAATAAGTCATTGTGGGTTGAGTCTGCCTTCAGTATGTGCACACTGGTTCTATTCACAGTAGTAAAGGAGATGACAGCATTTGGTCTCAGCAAGTCACTTCTAAATCATTTTATTTGCAAAATGTTTCAACATTCAGATTTCAGTGTCTCCCAAAAATGAGTCAGCTAGGATTCGGACAATGGTTGCTGACCAAATAAATATGTGATGAAAGCAAATCAGAAGAGTAGTTCTAACCTAAGAGAATATTCTTTTAAATCCTTAGGAATAATTTGAAAATTAATATACAGTAAACTGTTTTGTGGGTTAGACATAAGAGAATCCTAAGTAGCACAATATGTTAACTAGTACTTTTAAAATTAGCAGGTAGACTTTTAAATATATACACTCCTTTTTAATATTCCTTTGACATCCTGCAGTACCACACCAGGTAGTGTTTAGGAAAGCATACTTTATCATGCTGCCTTTTTGCAGTTTCTTAAATATCCAGAAACAGTGACCAAGACAACCTTAACTTCTACTTTTCTTCACTAGTTTCATTATTCTGATTCAGAAAGCCAGGAGTAAGTTGATGTCTTTAATGAATGCCACAGTAGGAAGTATTTATTTGAACAATTTTTTTTTTGTTTTGGAGGAGATTTAGGATCTATTTGCATCTATTTAGCACCTATCCAGCAAAGGGCCATGAAAATGATCAGAGGGCTGGAGCACCTCTCCTATGAAGACAGGCTAAGAGAGCTGGGGTTGTTCAGCCTGGAGAAGTGAAGGCTCCAGGGAGACCTTATAACGGCCTTCCAGTNTGTGCATACCCACACAACATTCTCTGTGGCCACTGATCAATTTATAGAATGAGACAAATAACTTAAGTAAATTATTTTCTATTTCCTATAAATATACGTATGAGTTCAAAGATAGCAGAACAATCCCAAAGTGCGAGGCAGTACATGCTTAAGAAGGACGTAATGGGAAATTATTTTGAGCTGCTACATTGCCATCACCCTCATTTACAGGACAATATTTAAATCAACTGCTGAAGTCCATTAAGTTTATGGTATTAAGTGCAGAAGTATCTTACTGCATCAGCAGAAAGAGAAGGTAGAGTTCCACTGCTGTTACATAGCTTGCACTTCTAGGTCCTTGCGCCAGTTGAGCAGACTTTTGGGAATCATTTGCTGCTTTTCTGTAAATAAAGCAATAAATGCTCTACATGTTTCTTTTGGGAAATGAAAAACTATTCAGGTCTCTTGTCCTATTTGTGATTTCTTTTAAAGCTGTCCCAGAGTCTAGCATTTTTAGCATTCCAGATTTCGTGAAAGTCAGTGGGACTTAATTCTACAACAGTAATTTCTCCAAAGAAAACTTCAAGCCCAATGCAAACCCACAGCACTGTGAAAGGATTGAAGAAATGAGGAAAAGTACCAACAGCCCAAAAAACTGATGTGACTGAGGAGCTAATATGCTGTTTTCCAGAGGAACTGAAGGCCTTAGGAATTCAAACTCCAGAGCCCAGGATAGCATGGTTTTGTTTGACTTCTTGGATTAAGAATCAGAAAAAAAATCTCCATCTTCTCACCTGCTCATGTTTCAAGGTCTTTCTCCAGAGCGAGAATATGCATTGTGCCTTGAAAAATCAGTGCCTGGGTAATCGCTTAAGCCTTTTACCTGCACTTGTGGGTATGATTCCGACTGCAGGAAGGATTATAGATCAGACTTGATTTAAAAATCTTGCTATATACACGAGTTGACCTGTATTAAAATGGAAACATTTTCTTCTAGAAATTGAATTACTCTCAACAATGCTGAGTGACAGAAGATCTGGTCTGTGACTTCCTAGAAAACCATTATGATGATCTTATTGAGGGGTCAACTCTTTCTTTTCCTTAATTGGTAAGTTACGCAAGGGAAGAAAATAAGTTAAAAGGAGGGCCATTTCTCTGTTTGATACCGTAAGACTGCAGGTGGAGTTTATAACAAAATGGAAGATGTTATTGATTTAAAGAACACAGAAAAGAACAGATCATTTTATTTTCACAGTGAATAATGAAACTATTTAGCTAACTGTTTTCAATTTGCACTTCCAATATCTTTGTGTCAGTAGCCAGGAGGGCATATTGGGAAGAAAATAATACTTTGGAAAAATCAGTAAGGAACAAATGGACCATGTATATTATAAGGGAAAAATGCTTCTACGTAAATCTGAATACAGCTCTGGAATAGAAAGTTCCTGGAGAATCCACTAGGAATGGATTGACTAAAACAAACAAACAAACAAAAAAGGTCTGTTACAAAGCAATTTTGAAAGTGCGTGGACAAACTTCATCTGGTTAAATCAACACAGCCCTGTTATATTGAAGCCATTGGAATTAAAAATACTTATATTACCTGACATACCTTTTATATTAACATACTGAGCTTAAGGAAGTAGCTTGAAGATTAGTTTATTTAGATTGTAATGGTGATTTTAAAAGAGACAATACAGAGCAAGAACATAGCCCTCCCTTTATTTTCCTTTATGCTGAGAAATGGACTGTGTTTTCCCCCCAGTAGTTGGTCATTTACAACAAACCAATATAATAACTATCCCAAAGCTGAAAGGGACTAAGATGGGAAATGTTTAAGTTTCTTAATATCCGGAAATCACCAAGTTCTGCTGCAGCAGTGGCGGATTGTGTCATTTAATTGCTCACAAGCCCGATATCAAAACCCATCCTGGTACCACCAGACATCACATGCTATTAAATATGGGGCAAGGAGGTTTGAAGAGCCTGTCTCACCTCAGCAGATCAAATAGTGGGCAGTTGGTTAATGGAGCTTGTGAAGGTAACCACAATCTACTCCCTGGTGGAGTCTGTGGTACTGGAAGTCCTTCCTCATTCACTAGGAGCTGGAGGAAAGGCCTCTAACACCACCTTCTCCCCTTCACCCACCCCTCTCCAGGCAGTCACAACCTGTTAACTCTGTTGGTTGGCATGGTTTCTGACACGTCAGCTGTGTTTAACTGTTGTCTTCTAAACAAGCTTTGATTGAAGACAAATCACTAAGTGTTAATGAGCGGTCTGGAACCCACCAAGATGTCTGCATCTTTCTAATCACTCTACTGATGTATGTGCATTTGCTTTTGCCTAAAAAACCAAAAATTTAAAAGTGTTCGAAGCTCTGAAATCAGGAGATTGAAAAATCAAAGAAAAAACAGGATAAATTTGATCTCACTGAATTCAGTAGGAAAACTCCCCTTAAATTCAACAGAACTGGGCTTTTAGTGGTAAATCTCAGAGTAAGGAAAATGAGTAACCTCAAATTCGCAACAGCAAAGGTTTCTCTCCTTTGCAATAAAATTTAAGAATTTTATTGGTGTAGTAATGTTAAAATTCTGCTCATACCACATCTTCACTATTCCCGTACAACACATTACTAACTGAAATCAGCTGGGAAGTGATAAATTTCAGGATGAGGATTGTCCTTTAACATGTCCACGTGATGGTGGGTTGTACTGGTATTGTTATGGTAAATTTTTTCTGTGTGCACAGACTACCAAACAGGGAGAAACGTTGCTAGCTAACATGATTGTATAAGAAATGGATACGGGTGCTGGCTGTTCTTTAACAGTGATCCATCCAGCTTAGAAAATTAAGTCTTAACCGATGCCAGCAGCCAGCTGTAGTACAGGACAGCTGTGATTTCCATACAGGCCAGATGAGGCACAAAGGTAGAAAAAGTGTACAAAAATTGAGACATGGATAAGGACACAAACTGAAAATAAATAACTTTCTAAGAGTGACATCAGAAAAGTAAACATCAGTTCTAATTTATGTTCTCTGAGTATTGCACCAGCTCATCACAATTGCTAACTGTAGTTTTCCCTTAACTAAGCAACACTAGAACATTCAGACTCTCCCAAATGTACAAATACAGTAATTAGAGTTCACAGTGACTGGTTTTTTGTGGACAGATTTTTATGTCCAAGCGTTGCTAGAACTAGAACCAGAAAAAAAAAAGTAGATAATATGCAAACTATAGAACTAGCATTATTTCCTGACTTGTTATTGTTTTCTATTGCTTTTACTTCAAAAATACTCTAAAATCACCACCGTAATCTACAACATTATTCAACAGAAATACAGAGCAGTAACACCATTTGAGATTTAGGGGTTGTTTTGTTTGTTTGTTTAAATCAGACCACCCACGCACGGTAAAGTTACCAGACCAGCGCTCTCTGTAGCTGCAAAAGTTGGATTCCTGCCCTTTTACGTAAATGCTTCAGCTTCCAGATTCCCAGCTTCTGTATTTGCCCATACTCTCCAAGAAGTTTGTTCTGGTTTTGACAGACCATCATGTGACTTTGTTCTGAAGAATTCAGAAGTACTTAGTTGTTAAATGTATTTATATAAAGCTCTGTGTGTAGGAAGGCAGGTCCGGGGCAGTGAGAGGTGGCCGTGGTGGTCTCCGGCCCATTTTGCAGGAGGTGGAGAAGGCTGCTGGTCTGGTGCCAGGGCATCCTGCTGCAACGGCTCCTATTTCTAGCAGCCGGTACTGCCCTTACCCTACTTTAGTAGGCTTTTCACCCTACTCATATTGCTTCCCCCCTTTTTTTTTTAGGTAACAAAATTAATTTTTCTCAGCTATTCCCTTAGAGTTGCGGGATTCTGTGGGATTTAGGATGCGTAAGTGCAGGCAGTAGCTCAGCAATACCGGATAAGCTGCCACTACCTGAAGGTGCTACTGTCTGCATACAAACATTATAAACAGAAGCCTTCGTGCTACCTTTCCTAGTTGGAATATGTTGCTCAGACACTGGACAAAACTGATTCACTAGAGGGCACACACTGCAGCTCAGAGATACTTCAAGTTTTCAGGAATTAGATTGTTTTATTATGTTATCTTAATGGATAAAAGTTGATATCGCAACACAGATTTAGTAAGGCACGCTTTGGGATGAATAAAAATCTTACAGAAAAGGCTACATTATTTTATAAATTATTCCTCCCTTGCACTGTCAAACATTTTGAAAAGAAAAAGCAAACAAGCTAGCATTGAAGGAAGACAATATGAAAGATTTCTACCCGCTGTTGGGTTAGCCATTGATTTCTCTGACCGAGAATGGCCTTTTCATAGTTACTGACTATCAGGCAACCACACGAGTTCGATTCAAGATCCACTATGGTGAAGAGGAAAAAAAACCCAACCCAACCTTAATCAGTCCCCTACTTATTGTAAAAATGAACAACGGTCTTGTTTGGAAATAGGCCACAGAAGGAGGGAAATGCAAACAGCAACCATTAATGCATATTCTTTGTACTGTTAGTGCAAAAATCTGTTGCACACAAACCACAAAGGTGGGTTTCTTTTGTTTTTTGTTGTTTGATTATTTTTTTTTTTTTAAATGGGAGCTTTAAGTTCAGGAAAGATATCGTTGTGTTACATTGCCTGGCAGTGTAAAGAAGCCATCTGAACCAGGTTTATTTTCAGATTTCACTGTCACCAAATCCAGTGCAGTAAATGAACTTTAGACCTGGGAAAACGCAGCTCTCTAATAGCTATTCATAAGCATTTGATTGCTCAATGATTGCTCTTTCAGCTCAAGAGTCAAACATTGCTTCATACATAAGCAAAAGTAGTTTTATACACCTGTACAAGAGCTTTTTTTCTCTTTAAACAAGCAGAACACTCACCAAATCTGCATTCATGGTTCCTCGGAGTTCCTCCACCACCACCCAAACGCATTCTTTACAAGCCAGCTCTTGCATACCGCCAAGTGGTTTCTTCCTCAGGTGTTTTGTACTATGGGAAATTAGGACTTCATTATACAGAAGGATTTTAAAAAAAAATAGTTAAAAAATCAACCCAGCATCTGAACATTCGATTGTTGAATGATTTGCACAGAAAACTAGCTTCAAATGTGGCTGTATGAGGGTGGGGGGGCCGTATTTCTGCTTCAGCCTGCTCAATTAATGAGGTTTGTGGGTTTTTTTCTTTTAAAAGCAGTCGTAGCAGCAGGAAATATTCTTTTTAAAGCACTATCAATCTCCATCCCTTCCCTGCTTCACTGCAGCCCATGGGACAGGATTTGATAAACACCATATTCACCACCAAACCTCTGGGCCACAAAACCAAAGGGTGGACTCAGGAGTTAAAAGAAGGATTAGGAGACCCAATTCAGCAAATTTAAAATATCAAAAGCCATCAAGGATTAAAAAGACATCTTTTGAAGGAGTCCCAGTAGGAGGGAGCAGAACCGAGACACACCATTGCTGATAAACACCTTTGCAGCTACTTAAACCTGCTGCAGAACCTGGAAGCCTTCAGCATCCTTCCATAGGGAGCAGATTCACTGCTCGGATCACTCAGTATCCCAAAGAAGTAGTGGCTGAGCAAACTGACTCACCAGAAGCCTCACTCGCAGCACCACATGGTCCATGCACCTCAGAAGGCAGAAAGATGGCTTTCCCCCAAATGGCTTCTATGTGCAGGATCTCCATGATTTCTTCTTGGCCTTACCTTATTTATTTGTGTACATAAGTGATTTTCAAGATCCCATCAGCTTTTGCCAATTAATTTATAGCAAACTAAAGATTCATATTCCTTATTTTTTTTTCCCCAAGCTTGATAAACATCCAAGTTCCCCACCGGTCGCACTGCTATAGGATGGAGCAAATGGCAACAGGCAATTTTTAAGCCAGCTACTGCCAAGAGAGAAGCTTACGGAGCTGTACCCCACCCACGTCTACGACCAAGGTGTCCACCAAAGGCACCTCACTCCTCGTAGAGTGTTTTGGACTCCACAAATCGGTAACATAGTCATGGTGGAGAAATCACTATATATATTAAGAATTAAAATAAGAATTAACTGATCTAAATTTTAGAGTAACCTGAAGCGTAGATTAATTTGATCTAGCACTACCGTGCCAAAATGCACAAGTCAACAGCCACTTTCTCTTTTATTCCAATTTCCTTTCCAAGCAGATACTTGACACAAACTTTGGGCTTGTAAAAAGACCCAAAAAGGCTATTTGAATTCTAATTCCTGTGTTACTCAGGACATTGTTCATTAACTTCCAAAAGATTCTTGGTGTTAGAGAATCTCAGCAGGATCACCTCAAACATCCTTAACAACCAACCTTTGACAATTAGTTAATTAGGCTCGGAGCAAACTACTACAGTGAGGAGCCCAGTGACTTTGGCACAGGAATATCTACAACCATGATGTAATTAAGCACCACCAGAACTGTAAAGCTGCTTTCAACTTATAGATGAAACCTTGAATAAATATCTGTGAGAACGGCTGGTAAATGACTCAGGGAAATACAGTCAGGACACATTCACATTTAGGTCACTGCAACTGGAAAACACTTTTGAGGAAAACTTGTGGAACAACTACAAACTAGCTAGAAGATAAAACTCTTAAATTCTGCGCTTTCAAGACAAATAATTTCAAGACATGGTAAATTTGATTCTTATAAAATTATTTTACATCATTAATTAAGCAACTCAAAGTTCTAGGAATCCGCAGAATAAATAGTCACTACTTTTTCCACTTTAACAGTAGCTGGAATAATTAAATGTACATTTTGTTACAGCATCTAAATGAGTAAATATAGTCCCTTCTTGATAAATTACATACTTTGTAATCTCCCATAGCTTTTACTCTTCAGGAAATAAAGTTGGAGTCACAAATTCAGTTTTAACATCCATCTAGATGTCGAATGGCTGGCTGCTTTTATTTACAATCCTTTTTCAGGATGAGACTCATCCCTAATCAGTTGCTCATATGTTATATTTAGGATGCACTCACGACTCCAGATATAAAATGGAAAAGGTCCACTTTTTAAGTACATAAAAAAGTTGCCACCAGCCATTCGACTACTAATTATTTTCTAAAGATTAAGTTCTAGGAAAACATGTTTATTATAAACATTTAAAAACCTGAGCTGTAAGTTCTATGGAAGCTGCACAGAAGAGGGAGGCCAGTCAACAGCATCATGTCGTGTCTCATAACAGGAAGATTTACTTAACGTTTTGGCTTCTTTTCTGTCACAATATAGAAGACTGACAATTAAAAGAAAATATTAATAAATACACAGCTTTTAACTGTAAACACCACTTGAACTAGTCTTTCAAAAAGAAGTAAAAAACCCTTAACAAATCAATCTAATGTCAAACAGGAATATATATTAACAATTCAGCTTATTTATGTCTTTCAGATGGTCTTCGGTAGATGCCAGCAGCAAAATGAACTCTCAGTACATTTCCCTACCCATTTATACCAGGAAGGAAGACGACAAAAGTCAAGGCCATACTTTAGTAATACCAGCCACGCTTCAGGAACTACACTGAGCACTGCTTTCCAGCTGAAGGTAACTCAGATTAACTTTTGCACGTTTCTAGCACGCCGCCCTCAACATAGTGGCTTGAATGGTGGCCGTCCTGCAGCTGAACACATCCAGCCCAAAGCCAAGAGATCCTTGCACGAGCTTCCGATGTACAGTGCAAAGCTAGAGAAAACTAAATACAGTAAGAACCCTTTATAGATGTATATTCTTCCACTCATTCTCGGGCATTACACACTCTGCTTCCGCTCTCCTGGAAGGAACCAGGGCAGACCAGGACACTTGACCAAACCAAGCTTCCACTCTCCAGGCAGAGGGTCCCAGCGCTCAGCTGGGGGAGCACTCACAGACTACAAAAGCGTTACCGAGCGCCTTGAGTAGTCTGCTCTTCCCACAGGACTGTGAAGGAAAAGAGAGGGTAAGCGTCAAGAATGGTGATAAACTGCAGTAGTTAGATTAAACATTTATTTTTCATATATTCACAAAATCTTCACAAAAGTATTGAAACTCAAAAAGGAATTAGACTTGAGTCAAATACAGAGATGAAATGTACAAGACAAATGAGCAGGCAAACTAAAAGGTCTTGAAAGTATTTTACTTCAGATTGAAAAACGAACAGTTCAACTGTTCTGTTTAAATAAAGATTTGCAAGATATACAGTATTTTATGAATACAATGCTGGTCATTTGAGGCAATGTAAAATACCTCAATTTTTCCTTCATGCTTTTTTTTTTTTTTTTTTTTTTTCCTTTTTTTTTTTTTTTTTTTTCTTTTAGAAAGATACTGTTTACCAAAAAGAAACTTGAGCAGTCCAGGAAAAGCTATTTTCCATTAAATTTATGAAAACCATAAATTGAGGCAAACCTAAGATTCCCAATGGAATCAAGATTATCTTCCCGCTACCACCACCTTAAAATTATCACATGCTTATTGGAACACTAATATCTGCACCCTAAGAGTACATTTGCTTTCAACGATGAGGGTGATTCTTTTAAAAACACTTCAGTGTGGTAAATGCGATACAGATCTTTGCAAGTATTAAGTTTTGGAACAGTTTTGCTAATAGCAGCTAACAATACTGGATTAATATAATTTATAAATAATTGTTCCCTAAGCGGTGAACATAAGTCTACACATTCACAATAATCTAAAACAAAATAAATACTGTGATTATGCATAATGTGGTACAAGTTTTACTAGTTTCTATGAACAAAAGCTCAACATCTTGCTGATAAAATTATCTGATCAAATTAAAATATGAATCTAAAATTTAAAAAAAAAAACATTGTCAAATTAACATCGCTTAAGCTTAGTGTTTGAGTAAATGTTATGACTTTCCATATTTTTGGAATAAATATATATTCTCTTTTTTGAAGTAAAACACTTTAACACATTGAAAATGTTTATTAATTTAAGTGACGATATCAGTTCTGGTCTTATTTTAGCATTATTTTACTTTTAAAAATCATTGCACTCATTAGTGCCCATTAAAGGTCAGGTTGGTCTGTAGTATTCTGTAAATGTATATAAAAAAAATGTTTCTAAAAGCTAACAGTACTTTTTATAAAAGCATCATCTCCAGAAGAGCTGCATTAAATACAGCCACGTATGCTGAGTACAGACTTTCCTCTTTAAAGAAATATGTGAAAGTAAATGCCACTTAACTTTCTACCACTGAAGTGTCCCAACGCCTGTTCCAAGCTACGCCTGTGAGTGTAATTACACAGTTAATTCGCAGTCATGGCATCAAAGTTACTGCAACCCAGAGCTGTAACGCGACTGAACCAGACAAACGCGGAGTTTAAATTAAATGATAACCAGATCAATGAAGAAATACTATGAGATATGAAAGGTTCGGGTCTTTAAGGCAATACAAAATATATTTCATTATTTGAAGTTGTTTTGTGGGTTTTTTTTTTAAACAATTAAGTGTAAATATAAAAAGGCCTAAGAGGGGAGTGAGAAAAAAATACTTTAATTGTAAAATTTACTTAAAGCTTCAACAGTTATCATCTCCTACAGGAGTTAGCAAAAATATAAAAGACAAAAAAACCCAGACCTGGAAGAGGGAGGGAAGGCACAAACAAAGAGGCATGGGATTAAAGCAGCCCAGGAATGCAAACATCTGTAACAAACTGAGTTTTGTTGTTTCTTTTTTTAAAACCGAAAAAAATAATAAAGAAGAAAACGATCACCAACAACAACCAAACAACCCCCCCCAAGTGGCTTTATATTTCTTTAAAA
>VXAK01015484.1:14866-31703 GCA_013399435.1 Arenaria interpres
TTTTTTTCCTTTTTTTTTCTTTTTTTTTTTTTTTTTTTTTTATTTTTTTTTGCAGTGATCAATCTTCATGATCCGTTCCGTGGCGAGCTGGGAAAAAAAAATGCAGTTGCTAATCAATGTCTGAACAGTCTGAAGCTCCGGAAGAGATCCAAGGAGTCACTATCAAACTATCCTGTAGCATGAGATCATTGCACACAGAAGAACAGTCATAAAATAGGCAACTATCTACAAAGGTCTGAAAGGGCCGCATCCCTCTTGTGTTTCCTCTTTTTGCCGTGGAAAAACTGATGGTGTGATTTGCTGCCTTGATGTTGTTTGTTTGTGACTGAGGTACCGTGGCTTGAGTTTGTTGGACCTTGGAAGCCTTTGTTAGAAGAGCGAAATAACCGTGCAGATCCATGCTGTAAAAGAAAGAGAAATTGGTAAATGAGTGCTAAAAAGAGAAAAGCGTGGCAACTACACAAGCCTATTTCTGGATAACGAGGAGGCTAACTCATGGAAGTGTCACACTTGAAAAAAATTGATAGGGCAAAAGGAGGTGGGCCATCGCTCAGCCAGCGGCACAGAGCCACCAACCTTTCACTTTGGTGGCTGCAGACAAATGCTCGTCTCCAGACCCAAAGCCACGCAGGTCAGGCGAGGGGAGTGGAGCACTTTGAATTCTGAAAAGGATAAAACTGTTCTATTGTGCCCATCTTGCAACCATCAAAAAATTCTTTTAGAGAAACCTAAGTCCATAATCCAAGCCGACAGATGACAATTGCTCAAATCTCATCTTCTGTGCAAAATCAAGATAACATTCTTTTAAGACCAGGACTAATTTTATACCACATCTTTTTACAGATGTAGAGTATCGCGTATTCACATTCCAGAACCAGAATTGGCTCTGCGTAGTAACACAAACACACAATTCATGCTATATCCAAGGCCTAGTTCGTAAACTGTCTCGTTACTAGCTAGAGAGAGATCGTCAGCAAGAAAGGGGCAGCAAGTCTTCAGAATTACTTTTCAGGAATAATATTCTAGAAGATTCCAGACTAATTTTCATACATTAAAGAAGTTCTAAATTCTGAAAAAGTATAAAAATTAAAACTGCATATATCAAAGTCTATTGTATATAGAGGAATATAATATGTCCAGATTACTGAGCTGTCACAGAAGCGTTCTTCAACATGAGAAATCCCCTAAATGCGTAAGTTCTGATAGGTCTCATCATAAATACATTTCTCTTTAGGGGGAAATCATCACCATAGATGAGAAGGAACGAGATGGAATTTCATATATCAGCACAGTATCCTCATCTCCTTTAATGAGAGACATTTCAACAAGCATCAGCAGCTAACACAGCAGCCAGGTATAGTTTTTAAAAATACATTTTTGCTGTTTTTTGCTAAAGCATAGACAAGGCTCACTAGTTCTCAAATTCTGCAGTAAAGACTGGACTGGTGTGCTTTCTACACAACGGAAATGTGTGCAACACAGCTGTATACTTCTGGCAAATCTAGATTTCCCAAAATGAAGTCAATCCAATCTCATGGGGTTTAAGGCTGGGAAAGCCACTGCTGTAAACTCATCTCTGCAAAAGAGGGCACCAGGGGATTTTAGATACTATCAGTGCTCCAGGCTTTCTAGCGGGGTAAAGTGGAGGAGAAAAATACAGTGTTTCCTTTCCAGAACCAGCTACCCTTCCATGGAGGGCATGGGAAATATTCAAATCATCGACACAGTTGTTGTTTTCAAACATTTCACAAACCTGAGATTTGTTCGTGTTGCTGGATGTATTGGCTGTTTGGCTATTTTGTGTTTTCCCACTTGACTGGGAGGATTCCAGTGACACTTCTTGTGACCCCACTCTGTTTGTGGTAGACTGACGACAACTCAACTGTTTAGAGGTTTTGCAAGGTGTTCCATCAGAATCCTTCAGGAAAATTTAAAGTATTAGTGAGTTTCTCTTAAGAGTGAGATTTTCTGAAAGTGAGTTTTCCCTTAAAAATAAAGCTAGAGTGGACAAAACTTAAAACATGTTTATTCTATTAGATATCAAAACTCTTTCAATCCAGAATTCTTACTGAGTAAATGGATTTAAAAAGGCATCGATGCACGATTCTGATTTGGGGATTTGTCTTCTATTTTTTAAATCGAATTCCCAGATTAATTTTTATATATGCTTTTTTTTTTTTTTTAAAGCACATGGCTTAGGACTACCAGCTTTTTTTTTTTTGAAATACAATTTTCCCAGAGAAAAGAGGGCCATGTGACTGTATCTACCGGATTCACTTTCTACATGTGTGGTGGCAAAACACACTGCAACTTCCATGTGGAGAAATTGCATAAGAGGTAACGTCTTATGCAAGTTAGGATTCTGGATGAAATAACTAACTAGGATTCCGAGCTTTCTGAATGTTTATTCTGTGGCAATACAAATCAGGGGGAAAAAAAAAACCCAAAGAAATTGAATCAAACTCGGAAAACCTCCAGTACTTACTACATCACTAGAGCTGGACAGTGTAGATGATGACGATGATAGAGGACCTGATGAAGAATTTGATGAATGTTTACTAAGTGTTTCTGAAGTTTTATTTCTAGGTTTTCCCAGTGCTTCGTTCTCTTCAGCAAGATTATTGTTGCATTTGTCTAGCTGCTGGGTATCTACTATCAAGGTTACTCCATTACCTATTAAAAACAAAACAGAAGCATCACCACACATTAACTGCTAAAACAGGTTGCTTTTTTAATACCCCCTCAGGTATTAAATATCTATTCTATCCAGCAGGACATGTCCAGACATCTGCACACGTGCATACTTTTAATACATGTAAGCACACGTGTGTGTGTGTGTGTGTCTGTACCGCGTGCGGGAAGCCAACACCTGGCAGAGGGTGTGGTGGTTTCCTGACAAGACCCATTAATGTTCACTATGAAAACCACTGAGCGTTACCCACAGTTTGAGATGAATATTAGGTAAGACACAGAAGAAAGTAGTAACAGAGCTCAGACGTCCTGCTTAATGACACACTACAACTCAAATACACAGGTTTAAATTCTGTTCCCATATGCCCAATACTCAGCAACTCCCACTTTTCTTCTGCTGGAAGGAGGTCATAGGAAGCCCAGAGAAGTCTGGTTGCTTTCTGTGATACCCTACACTGAAAACACAAGATACAGAAACTCTCAGATCTCACTACCTCCTACCTTAATTAAAAAACAATATATAATTTGAACTTACACCTAAACTAAATCAACAAGACAAGCACTCTAACCGTCAGGCATTGTCTTCCTGATACAGAGAGATCTTTATTTTTTTAACTACTGTTTTATCTCACTTAAGATTCCTAAGAGTTACCTCTGATTTATACAATATACGTTTGTTGCCCCACTACCTGTATTTATGCATAAAGTTCAATGCACACATCCCAAGAGGTAGCTAAAGTATCACTCTGGAGCTTGTGGGGCTGAACCGTGGTTGTCTGCCCTTAGCAGGGGGTACAGCAGTGCCACAGGGGTCTACAGACCGATGCCTTGTCCACCTCTAAAGGCCAAAGGAAGTGTGACAGTAACCACACACGTAATTTAAATCGGCAGCTTTTCAAAAGCCTCCTTTTGCCAGCCAGCACTCCTTACAGCCCCTGTGCTGACCAGATCTATGGCAGTGCAATAAGGATGTTGTGGTACAGCCTTTTTATTCTTGTACAAATCTAAATTTTCCGGATGGGAACACAAGAAAAAGTCCCTCACCTCTAAGCAAAAAAGTAAATTCCTATTAAGATGCAAACCTTGCTTTACGTGGGGCAAAAGCAACAAGGAACTGTTTATGATGACAATATGGAGGCAGTTTCCCACTGTGAGCCACGCTTAATCAAGACTTACCGTTACAGGAAGACTCTGTCCTACTCTGCATTCCCCACTGCTTCGATATCCAGTCTCTGTACGTGGCCACTTCTTGCGTTACTCTAATTATTCTACCTAATATACTGTAAACCAAGGGGGGGGGAAAAAAAAAGAAACACAAAACCAAACGTCACCACGATTCATTTTTGGCTACACAAATTTATAAACAATTAATGTCTGAGATTTAGACTCATAAAATTTACCTTTCCGTTTCGTTGTTAGGATAATATTTAGCTATGGGGGAAACTGCATGGCTCAAAACAACATAGGCATAATCAAAAGCCTGTTTCACTTGCATGGCACCATAGGAACTCCTCCCAACATCATTACCTTGAAATAAGAATATAATTAAATAAATAAATAAGATTTAAACCGTAGTTACCTCCTTTTAGACAGGAAATAATAATTTTTTTTTTTTAATTGCCCTTAAGTCCCAACTCACTGCAATTACTTCTTGTGGAATAGAAAAGGATTAGTGAATCATAAATATCTGAGAGAGCTTAAAAGACCTATAGGAGGTCCAAAATGGCAATTCTCTGGGTAAAAGTGCAACATGTGAAAAAAAAGAAAAAAGAAAAGTCATATATTACACATATAAAATACTATCCTGCATGATGTATTTTTAGATCAAAAATACATTAATTCTTTTCTATGAACAGCACTTGACCCACCCATTCAAGGCAACAATTAACCTTAACACGAAGGCACGAAACCACGCTGTATTGATGTGACTCTAGAGAATCACAGAGTAGGAAAGGACTTTACAGAATGCCAGAGGAGAGCGTGTGTAGGAGTATATATATATATAGGAGTATATATAAGGTGCAACGGTGACATAGACAAGCAGGAGGTGTCCATCCAGGTGCATCCAGCCCACCCCGGGGCCCAGGCTGCTGGAGCTCTACTGCTGCCACCACAGAGCACATGGAAGCTCTTTGGGGTGCTCTCTCATACCCTACCTGTGGTACAGGCAGGCTCTCGGGTGACACAGTGACTTTTGCAGGACCACATCTTAAAGCAAATCATTGTGTTGCGAGTGCATCTTGTGTTCCCAGACACGAATGAGGTGTTTCTGTTTGGCTTTTGGTGGTCATTCTACGCTATTCTTTGATTTAGCTCCTCTGGATTAAGCATCCCCCTAACATTTTTTTCTTAGTCAAGACATTAAATCTTGGTTTCTGAGGATACCTGGCTGTAAGGGATCTTCGATGTAGAGCATCGATGGTCTGTAGCCATCCAGCATGCTTTTTTGCACTTCATCCTTGGCAACATAAGAGCCACCATCCTTTATTCGGATTCCAGTCTTCAGATAATTGAAGTGACGTCCATATAATTCAAAAAACTCTATTAAAAGAACACCATAGTTGGCACTGGGCATACAGGCATCTTCCCTGGGATGCAGCTATTAAGAAGAGAGAAAAAAAAATAATCATTTTCTTAAGACTTCCGAGTATCAAGTACTTTTAAATGCCTTTTCTTTTTCACAGCAAACATGTCTAAGTACAGTAAGAAACAATAATAAAACATAATATATAAAGCAAACATGTCGAAATACGGTATTTTTCCTCGACAAAGCAGTTTTGCATCTTTAAAACAAGATGCTAGCAAAACTTTTTATAAACTAATTACCTCTAAAAAGTAAGGCATGTATTAATGGGTTTGTATTTGAGCTTTCAGTTCAGTAAGTGAACTTTTAGCACGAATGGCAGGGTTCTTGTAAAAAAGCAAAGATGTTTGCACTTCACCAACCTGGGCTTAGGCTACAAAAACGGGCTTTCAGTCTACACAGCCATGTAAACGATCCCCTGTGCCGCAAGTAAGAAGTTATGAACAAAACCAGTTCATAATTGTAACAGATGCAAAACTTGACTTTTGTTTTTTTTGCAGGAGCACATGGAAATGTTATTAGTCAATATAAGAAAAAAAACAGGGGTTGGGAGGGATTTTGGTTTCTTTGCAAGTGATACAGCTGTTGCCTTCATTTCTTTTGCGCTCAACAGGCAACAGCAACAGCCCTGGGAAAGCAGAGACACACAGAGTTACGGGGTAACGTTTACTACAAGAAAAAGAACGAGATTGATAAAGCCACAGCTTGGCTACTTCATATTTCCACTATATTTTTCTTCCCCCAGGCTCAACAATATAGATTTAGCTCATGAATTTTCTTCTCTTAGGTTTAAGAGAAATTTGTAAAACACGTTTATTTGATACCAG
The DNA here is from genome assembly GCA_013399435.1 of Arenaria interpres. NCBI lineage: Eukaryota > Metazoa > Chordata > Aves > Charadriiformes > Scolopacidae > Arenaria > Arenaria interpres. The sequence goes on from VXAK01015484.1 coordinate 20,969, forward strand.
CTTAAAAACCTGGACAAACAAGCAAAATTCCATTGCGTTCATTAAAGCACATACAGCGTATAGGAGCTGGAAACCAAGGACTGCTGCATCGAACACCAACCTATGTCAATTCTTCCAAATAAATTACACAATATCAAGGTTTTTTTAACCATGAATGACACATAACCCTGATACTGATACACCAGCAGATGTTGCAAACATCTCTAACACCAAAGGTACCAGCATGGGAGAAGGAACAGGAGACAGGTGGGATGTGTCCATTTTTAACTGAAAAGGGGGTGCAAACCCACAAGCAGGATAACTTAAATGATTGAATTTAAGGACTGATTAAATTCCTTCTTAACCTAACGTCCTTTTGGAGCATTGGCACCAACAGATTTCATTGAGCTTACCTGAAGGAAACTGACAGCCATTAAAAAAAGACTATAAGAACCGATTCCACCTGTAAATACTTCATTAAGGTCCCTCTGCAACAGGAACTGTTTCAATACTAAAACTAGATAGGGTAATACAGGATATTTCTGAAAGAGAAATACAAAGGCGTTAGGACACTGCGATGCACGTATACAGTAGATGCTGAGAAAGCACACCAAAGCTATCTGTTACATTGAGTTTCAAAGCTTAGGATAATTCTAACTTATTATTTTTAGTAACAAGGGAGAAGCCAAGTGCTCTGCCTGTGCTCACGACAATTATTTCACCTCTTCAATTCTGGCAGCAGATATATAACAGCAGAAAAAAGTTATTACCTCATAAAATCAGAATTATTTTGTTTGAATAAACACACTTGCCTTTCTCATACAGGTGAAAAGGAAAGCAAAGGAGGAGCTATGGAGATATCCGTGTCTGTAACAAAAACCTTCCTGCCACAGCCGAGGAGACATCCCAAAGCAGACTGAGAGCCCTGTCCTGCAGGTACTTCAGATGCCCCACACTCCAAACGCTTCCTCAAAATCACTACACCCAGATAAGATTTTCAAAGGAGCCAAATACTTACCTTTGGGGGACCGGTCCTTTAATGGATTTGTCTGCACGGACTCCCTTAGGGGCGTGCAAACGCTGCACACGTGGAGAACATGGAGCTTTGGCCAGCAGGGGAGGCTGGGGCTACACCTGTGCTCTGTGCACCCCCTCACGGGGAGGGGAGGGCAAGGGGGCTCGGGAACATCACTCCTCTGACCAACACAGAGCTAAAAAGTTCCTCAGTGTCAAGAGAAGAGATGTGGATCGTGGTGTCTGTGATTGCAACAGATTACAGGCAAAGAAGAACTTCTCCAAAACCTTCTCTGCGAGAGTCTTACGATGAGTATGGGGAGCCCTATTGAACCCAAGATCCCAACATCACCTTTCTGAACTATTAAGAACTTACAGTCACAAGCTCAGGTATTGAATATAGCAGAAACCAAAATTTGAAGATGGGGTTTTTCTCAGGAAACTGCAAAACCTTAATTAAGGCTTCAGCTGCCTCAGACATTCTAAATAAACTGGATTAAGAGAACAGGCATTTCCCAGGGTAACACCGAACACAACACATCAGAGTTAGGTCTTCACCAATGGGGGGCAAAGTAAGACCCAAGAGAAGGCCCTGCAAGTGTTTCACAGAGAGACCCTCCCGAGGCCAGTGAAGTCACTTGGCAAGCACACACCAGCTTTTCTCCCAGTTCAACAAATGGCCCTCCACGGTAGCAGAGCCATCACCTGCCGTGTGCCAGGGCCCGGTGCCACCTCTCCCCGGCCACACCAGGCTCACTCGCCCGTGCCCAAGGCCAGCTCCGGTGCGGCCGAGCTGCATGGCCTTGGCTGGGGCTGCTGGGCAAAGGGCCGGGCGGGAAAGCGCCAGGTGGGAAGCCTGGTTGGGAGCGTCCCCCACTCTACGCTCCAGAGCCACGTTTCACCTCAGCTGCTCCCCGCGGAGCCCGCAGAGCCAGGCTGCACTGATGCCCCTCGCCACTGACCTGATGTCCTCAGCCTCCACCTCCTCGCCGGGGACTTGCCTGCTGGGCTGCGAGGTGACCCTGCCTACTGCCACCAGAACCGCTCTGCTCTTTGGGGTACCGCGGGGCTGGACCCTGGAGGTACAAAGGCTGTACCCCAAGGCCAAAGCAGCCTCTCCAAAGGGTTACAAATAACCCAGGCAACAGGAACTTGCTAACAATTTTCTTTTTTTAAGCATGCAAAAATGTTTTCGAGTCTTGAGAGAAGTCTACCCCCTATCTTGAAGTTAAGAAGTACGTAGGGAATTTTGGGCAGGCACGCAGGGCTCTATGGACTGATCTAAAAATAAATTTCTATGCGGAGCGCAACAGAAATACAGCCCCCGTGCTGCGGCAGAAAACCAAACTGGGGCTGCCTGCCCCCCGCAAGGCACCGCCACAACGCACAGGGCCTCAGGAACATCACTCCTCTGATCAACACAGAGCTAAAAAGTTCCTCAGTGTCAAGAGAAGAGATGTGGATCGTGGTGTCTGTGATTGCAACAGATTACAGGCAAAGAAGAACTTCTCCAAAACCTTCTCTGCGAGAGTCTTACGATGAGTATGGGGAGCCCTATTGAACCCAAGATCCCAACATCACCTTTTTGAAATATTAAATGCACAGGGTGTAAAAACTGAAGTCAGCTCCCTAACGCCAGGTAGGAGTCTGACAACAGAGAATCTGGGCATCTTCCTTCCCCAACAAGGAGCTACGCAGCACAAAACTACTGGGCTTGATTTAGCAGGGAACTGTTGGCCAACACAACACAGTTCTGTTCATTGGGTAGAGGCTGAGGGAAAAAAGGTCTCCGGACCCGCTCCACCCTCATACCCCGAGCAGGGATGCAAGAGGCCTTTTAGGACGATATATCTAAAAACCTAAGAACGTCACAAAATAGTATCAGACAGCCAAAAATAACAGAGAGTGAAAGTGTATCTCTAGTAAGGATGCAGTCACAGTAAAACAGAAAATCAAACTAAGTCATCAAATATTCAGCTGTGTAGTGCTGTTACGGTGGTGCCTAACCTTGATAAAATCTTTGATGAGCTGGGCTGCTTTAACCCCGTTCTGTACATTAAAGCTTATATCAACTTTTACTTCAGTGAAGGAATCTGTCAGTTTAATAATAGGTACCTGCAAAAGAGAGACAGATTAAGTCAATACAGATTTCCAAGACACATTTGGTTTCATTCACACTTACACGCACTAGTAGAACTGAACTGTTTAATGAATTTGTGGAGAGGAGGCAGACAGAGGAAACGGGACTCCTGTCTATTTATGAGCTCCTACTCTTTGCCAATCTGTTTACATACACTTTGCTTTTCTAACTCATAAATGCTATTTTCAATTCTCTACCCTGTTCAACAGAACTTAATACTCCATCTTCAAAGTGATTAATTTTAAATTGTTTGTAGCCAGTTCCCGGTGCAGAAGCATAGTTTTAGTGGGAAAAACAAACACCAGAGGGAGACAAACGCTTAAGTAATAAAGATAAAAGATAATAGATATTCTTAAGAAAAGGCACACTCGTGTCATTGTGGGTCATTGATTCCTCATCAAAATTATCTTCAAACAAGAAGCACAAGATACCGAGAGCACTCTGACGTATCTCCACCTGAGTGGTTTTCAAATCAGCCATCAGACACCTGTTTAAACCCCACCACTGTTATTTGCTCTTATAATTAGCAAAAGTTATAATGAAATGAATCCTATCCTGCGTAAGACACACCATTACATATTTATACAAGGCTGTACTTACTACTTCTATGTGAAAAAGTATAATGTCTGCTTACTTGGAATAAGAAAAATCCAAATCATTTACTTATGTACAAACCCAGTCCAGAAATTCCCAAGTCTAATCACATTAACTCACAACAACGATGGGTATAACTTCACTTAAAAGCAAGTGTACGTTGTGCAGAATGGAAAATCCAATGATTTTCCCCAACAGAAGTAGTGCTTCTGCTGGAGCACAATCAATTATTTTGTCAGTCATAAAAAATGTACTAAATAAAACAGTTCTATTGGTTCTATTTCAAATTTATACATGGAATAGTTTCTGCTTATGAAAATTCATCCTTTTAACCAAGATCGTTCTTTGATTAGAAACTTAACTCAGAACAAAGCAATACCCTCTTCCCCCAAACTTACAGTTGCTTTATCTAAAACCTTTACTGAGTTTTCATCTGCTACATTGTGCTTTCTAAGAGCTTCTTCCAGGGTCCAAAGAGGTAACGTCTCCCATTTTCCAAACACAACTAAATCGATATCACTGAAATGGAAAGAAAATACAGATTTATTAAAATTAAAAGATAAGCAACTGATGTCCACACACAACTAGAATAAAGCTGACAGAACAGAGCTTAACCAAATAATTTATTCTCCATTTTCTGAGGAAAGGGGGTGGGGATGAACTCTTGCACTCGAGGAAAAACAGAACATTTCAGGTTACCAAGGGGAGGGGACAGACATTAGTCTCCTTGGGCCACACTGCCAGCAGAGAGTGATCAGCTTCTCCCCAGTGATTGAGAGCAAGAAAGGAACTTGTTGTGAATCACCACCTTTGGCTGTATTAATCAGTAAGGCCGATTTAACAGCTTGTCACTGAAAGGGACAGCCCTGTTCCCAATCCTCCACCCCAGATGCACGGCTCGGTCTCCTCCTTTGCTCTAGGTCTGGTATTTGTCTCATCCACGGCAAATCAATTCAACATCTTAGTGGGCCTGGCAGAAACCAACTGCCCCACACACCTTTAAAAAACCCTCAAAACATTCTGGGGTAATTTTCTGCTTCTTTGTAGCTCCAAGTTGGTTTTCTGTGTGCCCAGAGCAGCAGTGGGCACATGGTAACCAGCCTCTACTGCCAAGAAGAGGAAGCAGGGAAGGAGAGAGGAAAACGTGGCAGCTTAGACTTCAGGAAGCAACAAGCTGTTAAATAAGATCAAACCATCTAATTAACTTCACTCATGAACTTAGCTCCTTGAAGAGGTGTTTCCATGCTGGTATGCTTCCCCCCTGTACGTATAGACATCCATTTGACTACACAAGGAGCTCACACCCTAATTCAAGGCCTGAACTCAAACTCAAAAGGGGACTGGTGACAGCGAAGGCCACTGTGAGATCCTGAGCTTTTTCCTCTTCGCTCCCCAACTACTTCTTTGATGTCCCCTGCTTGGTTGGGGACACAAAGGAGGTGAGCATATAACCCTATAGTCACACCAGCCGGCCGCTTCGGTCCCGTGGAAAACTGCGTCACAGAAAACACCAAAAAAATTCGGAATACTTTTTTCCTCCCGTAGATTCTACAGGTCTGACGATTCACAGACACCACCGCTGTAACAATCTCAAAGGAACTACAGCTGCGTTAGATGAAATATCTCCTGGCGACCAGCGGTGTCAGGACGGGCAAGTCCAGCAGCAGTTGAGCTGCACACCACTCAGCTGACAAGGACCGGCAGCATCAGCCAGCTTCAGAAAACCACCTTCAAAACCTGCCTGCAGAGCAGGAAATGCTGCTGGACACTTCTCTTCTCAAGTAAATTAGCGCTAAACCCACTCCTGATGCTGACAGTTAACAACCGGAGACATTTTTCTGATGCACACCACGAGGGGAAAAAAAACAGCTCCGTTGTCACCTTGAGGACAGGCACAAAATAAGCAGCTAAACAACAGTATGCCTAAACCTTCAATGTCGCCTTCAGTAAAAGGCAAATTCTAACACAAAGTAGCAGAATTAAAAATGCACTGTAGGTACTTCTGAATCCCAGAACCTGAAATCTACATTAACTACACAGTTACTGATGGGTGGGCAACACCTAGGGCAAAGAGATGCTTTCATAGAAGGCAACCGTGAACTAATTACCAACAAAAAAATGCTGGTTATTTTGAAAGTTTGGCAAGAACTGCCACAGGAAAGGTTTTTGTGGGTTTATGTACTGTGTGTAAAGCATCTGCATTTATTCTCCTCCAAAAACTCAGCTGAAAGAACTACGGAGGAAAGGCAATATACGAAATTAAATAGACAACAGCAAAGTGGGTTCAATACAACAGTTTCAAAACGATCAAGCAAATCTAGTAAAGAACTATTTGCTATCGGTCACGTGGACAGGGAATATCTCTCTTGCACTATCAGCATCCAACCAAGTTTAATCAAGCCTATTGAAAATCAATGAAAAAAAAGGCCAAGAATGAGGCCAAATGTGAAAGCAATGTGTATTTGTACAGCTCACTTCTGACTTTCCAAACAGAAACCGCGCAATTCAGCTTTCCTGCAGCTCCGTAGACTAAAGCAGATACTAAAGCATCTGTCAGATACATTCTTTTTCAAAGAGCCTTCAATATGAAGAGATGAAACAATGAGTTGGGTTCCCATCACTTGCAGTCAGTACTAGATATTAATTCCTTGTGTTCCCAACGTACAGAACTCAATTCAAGTGTGAACCTCAGACGTAGATATTTAGATGTGTTTATCCCCTACAGCCATTTAAGCCTTTCATTTTAATTAATTGTCAAAAACACTTACAATTTCTACACAGAAGATACCAGTGGCACTGAGTAATGACTTATGAAAACTAGTAATAAACTTGGAAAAGGTAGAGGTTGACGATCGTACGAATTTCACAGAAGACTGAAAGAAAAAAACAATTCTGTACGTAATCTTTTCTCTTCAGTGTTAACGTTAACATTAACAAGGTAACATTAAATGTTTGAATTTAATTGTCTGTGGAGATAAAATTTAGCTTTTCTTTTAAGGCCAACCTCTTATTTTGGTTCAGGCATTTAATGAAGCCAAATCACAAAATAAGTCTTTTTTGACAACATGGTGATTCAGATCTTTTACTGATATATGTAAAATCTATATAGACACGTGTATTATAGTCTTAATTACTGTATTTCTGTACAACTTGCAGAGCACTAATAACTTAACACTTTCTTAATGTAACAAGTATACCCACAAGGAACATAGATATTGGGATAAATCACTACGAGGGTACAGGTTTTTTTTCTCTTGTATAGAATTTACACTGAAAAATTACTAACCTTGTAGGTAAATATAAACCAGTTTTAAAACTTCCAAATATCTGCACCTGAAACACAAGAACAAAATACATGAAAACAAATTTTCAGGCTTCAGAAGACAAACAAGTTCTATTAAGTCGCCTGTAAAGGCTGGTTATTGCTACCCTCCATTGGCAGATTTTGGTACTGCTGACAGGCAGAAGTACTCCTTTCTATTAAACTACTTACATCTCCAGTGCAGTATAAACAGCTAATCATCATTCTTATTACCCATGAAACATTAATAACTTTGACCTTTTTTTATTACAAAACCTTCTTTGTAATGTAAAAAAATTCACCGTGACCAAATTTGGCAAAAGCCATAAACCACAAGATTTAAAAACACTTAAGAATGACAGAACATTTAAAAACCCAGTATACGTTCAATTTATTTTTTGCTTTCATATCTCAAAGTATAATCTTTAGTTTTTAAACACATTTTCTAAGCTTAAGCTTAAATACATGCTTTAAATATGCTTTGCATACTTCATTATTTTTTTTCTGCATTACATTTTTTTTTTCTTCTGAATTACAGAGCATAGAATTACAGAATCACAGAATGGTCCAGCTTGGAAGGGACCTTAAAGATCATCGAGTTCCAGCCCCCCTGCCCTGGGCAGGGACACCTCCCACCAGACCAGGTCACTCAAAGCCCCATCCAGCCTGGCCTTGAACCCCTCCAGGGATGGGGCAGCCACAGCTTCTCTGGGCAAGTAATAAGCACAACTCTGCTTATTTCTGATTAAACGACAAACAAAAAAAGTTTCAGAAAGTTTCACATGCCACAGATTTAGTTTATTGTGCTGGATTTTGACTAGCGCTGAAGGTTTAAATGATGGGCTTTCCACAGTAAGCTGTCCAAAACCACACTCTCATTAACTCAGCCAAGCCTCGCAGGGAGGTCGGACTCATGCACTAAGTCTCGAAGGGGGGACTGGTGAGACTTCAAAGTAAAAATAACTACACGATTGGACTAATTTTCAACCAGAGAGTCTTCTGATGCGTTTCCCGGAGCCACCTTACAGACTTGTGTATTCTGCTTTAATGAGTCTCATGCACTAGCTTGATTGCCACCTACTTGTACGTCCAGTGACTCCCTTTTTAAGTTTTTGCCCTTCTGGATAAGGAAAAGGGGGAGATGGGAAGAGGTGATGTTTTGCAAGTAAGTGTCTCGACACTTGAGTAGACTAAGCAGCAGTATGAGTGCTTCCTCTTGATTATTTTGTATCACTTCACTCTTTTTCACCCCCTCACCGCCAACAAAAAGCACACTGGCAGTAAACGTACTGTTGAAAGCTCAGAGCTTCTCAAACTAGAGAAGACTGCAGGAGATGCCACAGAACTAGCATCGATCATCTTCTAGATCTTAACAAAAGCATACAGGCATCACAAAGCTAAGAATGTAATAATAATTATTATTACTATTTTTAATCCAGGGCAGTAATATAAGCGTCCTCTGTGAAACTGGGTTCAGTCAAACAAGGATTTATTTGGCCACCAAAAACATCTGCGAAGTGCTTTTGCACAATAAATCAACCACTGCTGGGGTTTGGAAAAAACTGAATGTGCTTTCACATTATCAAACAAAATAGTGTGTTCAGCTGAACAGCAAAGCGAGCCTTTAGTGAATAAACAACCCTGAAAGTATTCATAAACTTACTGATACAACTTATATGACCTTTACCAAAAGGAATGAGGCAACATCTGCTATTGTACAATAATTTGGAGGATGAAAAACACTCAATTATTATAAAAGAAACCCACACCCACACTTCAATCCCTCTTCTCCTCAAATCCGGAAAGACGGAAATGGAAGAGTGGGGAAATCAGAACAAAAATTTTAAAGGATTTTTGATTTACTATTGAATAGGAATTTAAACTGTTGAAGCTCTGTAGCCATGTACGTATTTAAAGCATCCCAAATACAGGACACTACTATGACTTGAGAGACGTAGGCATTAGTTTTTGTGGTGTGCCAACACTGCCAATTATGTTTTTATTCTATGCGGACAGAGATATGCATTTGCATTCGCAAGATAAGTTAAGATTCACAGTGCTTGTCACGTACTCCTACTCCTGTGTGGTATTTATCTTACATTTCTGAGAACTTGTTCATGTTAAATTCCAAAGTTCCTGAAGGAGTTTTAGTTATGTGTCCAAATACGTCCTCACTACGCACAACACAACTTGGAAAACCACAAAAGCTTGGAAAGTCCTTGCTACCAAAATCCCTCCATCAAAACAAAACAATCTAACCGCAGCCAATTTAATTTTCCCTTCCTTCTACATCACTAAGTAGAATTTTCTGAAGTTTGTTAAATTAAGCAGAGTTCATCTTTCTACTTTCATTCCCAATCATAGTATTTTCATAACCAAAGCAACGCAAAGTATGCAACATTGCTTCTTTTCACATCTACAAGGCCACATAATAGACATGAAGCTGAGGGCATTATGATTAATGTCTCCTAAATTCCACTGTGCAAGTACTTATTTATTCAAGAGTTAAATTTTCATATTCAACTCGTCAAAAAACTTTGTCTTAAAATGTTTTCATTTACTGTTTTGGGTTGTTCCATTTCAGTGTAATTAAAGCCTTTCTTATGGTCAGAGCCTGGCTGATGCCAAGAACAGTTCTCACTTACTAGGAATGTTTCCTTCTAAGCACATTCCCTTGAGTAAGAGCGCAAATGACACAATTGCTAACTTCTATAAATAAAGTAACAGTTCAGGATACCTAGTTTTAACCCCCCCATCTGCTTTTTCAGCATTTTCCGAAGTGGAACAGGAAAAAAAAAAAACCAAAGTATGTGCACAGCCACATTCCACACACTCTCTATACATTTACATTCATGAAGGCTCATTTTCCTTTCCTTGCTATCTGATTTTCATAGAGTATGTCTTACCCACCTAGTTAGTGAGAAACTACAAACTAAATGTGTGTGTTTAACTTACCAGTTTATTTTAGCTGGGTTCGCTGCATCTATGGCTCAAAATGAACAGCTTAAACATTAACTTATCGCTTTACACTACAGCTAAAGCGGAGGACATTGGACCAGATAACACTCCGCCTTCTCAGAGCATGGACTCAAAACCTCAATCTTACAAGTAGCTAAACCAACAAAGACTTCCAGAGGGTTAGTGATTAACTCGAGCGACTGAAAAATTACAACTAAAGACTGTCAAAGTTGAACACAGCTGAGTTCTGCAGTTCAGTTCCCAAGCAGATCTGCAGGGTAAGTATTAGAAAAAGACCATTACAGTCATTTCCAGGTTATAACCTGGCACACTGCTGTCACTGTCCATTCCCTCCTAGCCTCCAGAAAACGGAAGGGTGTACAAGAGGAGAATTCTTCCTCGACGTACCAACAGCAGACAAAATGCAGAGCTGGGCTTTGAAGAGCGGTTACCGACTTGAGCAGAGGGAACCGGCACGCTCTTGCTCTCTAACGTTTTCAAGACCAGCGAAGGGAGGCAGCCACGGCACTTTGAGCCACCACTAACCGAAAAGTGAATTTCAGTTTTCAACTCCAGGGTGTGTGCTTCTTCCCAGTCCCATTACAGCCCAGCTCAGCGCTCAGCTGTCACTGTGCGCTTGGGCTTCTCCTTCTTAAACAGATCACGGCTACAAAAACCAGTTTCAGTAGCTTAAAGAAAATCTATTTTCTCAAAGCCCCCAAAATCATATATATATAAAATTTATTTTT
>VXAK01015499.1:2110-14274 GCA_013399435.1 Arenaria interpres
CCAAAAAAAAAAAAAAAAAAAAAAAACCAAACCCAAACTTTAAGAATTCAGAAGCAGTTTGTCCCATTTATCTACTTATAAATTCATTTACAAGTTTTCTATACTCAAATTGCTACCCAGAGGCAAAAACTCAATCACATACTTGGATTTTTTTCCTTTGCATCTCTCTCCTTCAACATATTATAAACTTCCACTCATTAAAAAAAGTTAGTGTTCATCTTAGTACATTAGATATTCTTTAGGTCAGTATCACCCTAAAGTTTCAAGTACAGCCGTATCAACTTAACCATGGAAAAGAAGTTTAAGTACTTTCCAAGATCAGTCAGGTAGATGTCAGAATTTTGAGAACTGACCACAAATATCCTCATTCTATACTGTTTAAAAAGACAAAGGAAATATCTTTTCCAAATAAGACTTTTCCAAAAAGGTCCTATCAACAAAGACGTGGCAGGAAGTGATCACAATTCTGCATATAAGAATATGCTAGAGGAACATTACATGAATATTTGATACACTGAACCGAACTCATTGTTAACTAAAACAAAAACTGTGCATTAGAGTAACTGGAAAAATGCATCCATAAACTTACAATCCTTTATATGTATCGAGATACTCAAGAGGAAACACACGCTTGGATATAAGCAAACACTTGGTCAATTTGACTCTAAACCCAAAGTGGTGTTACAGAAGTTACAAATCTTGACTTCCTATTTCTCTATAATCAACACATACTAATAAATTATTACACAAATTTCTAAACAGAGCTGAACACATGCATAAATCTACATGTAAGCGTGAACCCACTGGTTAAAACATTAGGTTTGACTCCTAAGTAGTGCCAGACTATTTTGTAAATGATAGCCAAGTGTAAAAGCCTTCAGTAGCTTAGCTGCTCCTCTAGATGGTAGTATGTGTTCAGTTAATATACAGTTGTCTTCTATGTCCAATCCGAATTTCTTTATATTGGTAGAGTACAGAAGAATAGAACAGATAGCACATTCTCTAACAATACCATGGAAAGTCTACAATAAATCCTTTAAAAATAGTTGAAAAGAAGCGTGATACGTGCATATGAATGGATGAAGTTGAAACTACTTCGCAGCATGCTTTATAAACCTCCAGTGAAATACACAGTCCATAGAGAATAAGCATAACCTATTTAATACATAGTGCATTGAAACTGAATACTGACAAGATGAGAGGAACACCACTCACTATCTCTGAGAATATAATAAAATCATTAGGTAGATAGCAGTCCAAATACATTTAACATCAAGGTAGCCCAGAAACAGCTGAAATTAGTCATAATCCTCACAACCTTCTGCCCCACTTTGCCAAGAACCCCTGCTAGAGGAGCTGGTTAAATCTCCATCAGAAGAAGGTTTAAACTGCAGGTTTACGCCAGCATATTGCAGGAATCCAGAACTGACTCCCCTTTATTTTAATACTTGGGGAGGAAACTGAGGTATTTCAGGAGATGAACTGCATGTAATTTAGCTGCCCCTGCCATGGCACAGCCAACCTAAAGCAGGGCAGAAACCTGCATTATTAGCCCTTGGAGCTTACTCCAGGTTCCTGCTTTTAAAAATCAATGCTGTGAAGAAAACAGCTTTAGGAGAAAAAGCTGAAGACCTACATGAATTAGCAGAAATAAAGAATTATCTAAACACGTGATAGGGATTAATTAGGCTAAGCTACTCTACTTTCTCTGGGAGCTTTGTAAGAACAAAGTTCATTCCCCAACCCCCTTTGTCCCAGTCCAAAACACCAACCTCCCATGCTATTTGTTATGTTCAGTTCTCTTGTGTTAAATCTAAGAAATTTGAAAACAAGATTTTGGACTAGCATAAAGAAAGAGGGTCTCACAAAAGAAAGATGTGCAGCTATTTCCCTTTCAGAACATCTATGCTGTTAAATTGCAGAACTGAAAAATAACATGCTTATATTTTTATCTGTTTCTTTACAGAGACAATAATAATAAATTATCAAGATATAAATGATCGTGCCAGGCATCTAGCTAGTTAAGTACTGATTCACATTTGATTTCATTCACAATTACTATCTGGATATGGAAATAATATGGATTCTACAAAGCTTCCTAGCGTTGAGTAAAAATGAAAGATGAGTTAATATCAAACTAATTATTGAGTTGATGAGATAGTGGTCCAGAGTCAAAAGAAGGTTAGGAATTTGAGAAATCTCAATACAATTTTAAGGTATTGAATTTACTCTCCTGAGTTCCTTGCTACTATTTCATTTTCGAATACAACAATTTTAGCAGTTCAGACTTATCCTCAGAGAAAAGCAGAAGTGTTTCAGATGAAAACTGAGCTCAGATTAATTCACTCATGGAAGTTTCATGTTCAACAAGTTGCTAAAAAGAAAGCTTACACTCAATTTCTGCACAATATTTAGCTCTGTACCATAAAACATTAAAATTAAGAAAACTAGAAGTTTATCTGCTCTTCAATAAACATTATCCCACTCTCAACCACCAGCACAGAATTCAGCTCTTACCTGGCTCCTCTGCATACACAATCTAAGAGGACTAAGACTATTTTACCAGCAAAGAGCTGAATCATAGAGATCTACAGAGATAAAGCCACAGTTTAACTAGTCCCTGCTAAATCTGTACAAATTGCTGGGACCTGACAAAACTGGAGGGGTGATTTAAGAGCAGTACTAAGGAGGGGGAGAATATCAGGAGGCATGGCAAACATCCCTGCCAAAACTGGGGTATAAACATGGTATCCTCTGTGAAGCAGCAGCATACTGGGGAGGGGTGGTGGAGAATATCTAACCTTTGCTACAAGCTTCAGAAATAGACTGTTTCAAATTTCAGAAAACTGTCATTTACAGCCAACATGGGCTACCAGCTGAGATCAAATGCTGAGGAGTATTCTTCTGCAGGACTGCTGCAGGACAGCCAAAGCACTCAGCAAATGGAAGACTACCTGCCAGAAGACCATGCCAAGAACGTCCACTGTGGTATAATCCAATGCTATCACTTTTCTTATAGGCCTACAGGAGCATAATCAATGATAACGTGTTGGTTGAAAGGTTCGCCTTACAGCATTCAGCCCAAACAATGATTTGTAAATGATGTTTTGAAAGTACAAACTTCAGAGACAACCAATCACACCTCTACTAATAACCTTTCACCTCACCTTCCCGTGATTTACAGCTAGAGGATTTCCTGGATCAGAAGCTTTTTGTATGTTTAATGGACTCCAGTGAATCATTCTTCCACTGAACTGCCCAATTGCTCTTGATACATATTTCACTCCAATCATCCATTAAAATAGCAGTAATCCCAAAACTCATTTGCAGCCATACGGAAAAAGTTCCTTTTGCTTAAACCTGTCTCTTTCTAGGGAGACTGAAGCTCCTTAAATCTTTCACTACCAAAGCAGGAAAAAAGGTTAAATTGTTCGCTATTCATGTTTTCCACATTGTTCATCTGCTACAGTGGATTTTCCTTAAAACATTCATGATTATTATCCTTCTCTGTACTTCTCTTATTCCATTACCCACTATGAGATAAGGAAGGGAGAGGAAGAACAAAACTCAACAACCAAATTATATCAACACACAGATTTAAAAGGTGGCATGACATTTTCTGTTTCTATTTTGCTTCCTCTTTCCTTCCTAGCAGCTTCTAATTGTCTAAATGTTCAGTTCAAGTGCTAGAAAAAAAACAGACCACTTCAAATATTTTCATCTTTCAAAAAAGCTGAATTGTGATAAAAATATTAATTTGGATTGAAACAATAGCAAGACGGTCTGCCTCTTAGCAACCTGGAGTAGATAAGGCTTTGATTCAAATCTGTACTTGATTTGGATCATACAGTTTGGTGCCAGGCAGAGTAGGGGCTCATGACTAATAGTCTGACAACCCATGAGCCTCAGATCATTAAATACGAAACAGTGCACTGGGGAAAAAAAAATAAATACACTGTTTAAGCAGCTATCTTCAGAAGGTACACTGCAATGAAATTTCATTCAGTTGAAAATGTCTGAACCCACTCTAAACTATCCTCACTACTTGGCACTGGTATGACCACTACTGACATCCTGCAAGTAGTTTGGTGGCCTACAACTCAGGAAGGATGTTGGAAGTGCAAGAGCTTTTAGAAGCAGCATCCCATGAATGTTAAGAGAATAGCTTCACAGTGAAAGTCTTGGAACTTAAGTTGGCTTATCAAAACACTAGGCTACAATGTAAGTTAAAAGGCATAGACTGATCAAGTTAAGTGCATATAGTGAAATTTCAAGTGTTACATCAAAGAGTTCTTCAATAAAGCAGAAAGGTGACAGATGGCCCAATGGACAAACCAATAGATAAAGATTTAATAAGATGCCCATTTAACATTTAAAGGTAATCACCTTGTCAGAAATTAGGAAGGCTTTTATATGTTGTCAGAAGACACAAGAATATAGGACATTTTTCACTTATGTTAGATTACTTAACCAAAACCAACACACATGAACCAAGACATCTATCACCTTTAACAGTTGCCACAAAACAGTTGTCTCTCCTGATAATCATATCAGATGGTATAAGCACAGACAGTTCATATTTTCATCAGCTCAGTTATTTTCTTCCTTTTGTACTTTCCCCACCCTTAAAAAAGGAATCTACTTTTTGAGCATTGCATTTCATGAACATGAATGTAGTAGCAGTGGCTTTAAACAGGAGTACTTTAGGAATTCTTAAAAATCTAATGCAACACTCGCTCATTTGTGGTAGCATAAAGAAAAAAGAAGCCATCATGCTGAAGGAAGAAATTGACCTTTTCTATTCCTTTCATCATTACCGAAATTGATGACTTTTTCATTAAAATTCTTAGTGTCAGGATTATTAACAAATCTCAGAAAAACATTAGGAAAAACAGTAGTCATCTTCATTTAAGAAATCAATGATCTGCACTATACTTCATTAAGTTTTCATACTACAAGCTTTATGCCAAAATACTTTGCTATTACAGAAAAGCACAAACGGTAACTTGCACAGTAGGATGCAATTAAAAAGCAGTATTTTGGGGATTCGTCTCGAACAGCTAGCATGATCAAAAAATTAAATCCCAGTTGCTAGTGAAATACTAGGACACGTTTCTTATCAATGCACACCCTGTATCCGACAGTTTTCAAACACATTTTTTGTGGTCATCTTTCACACTGTTAAATACTGCTTTGCTTTAGCCTGCAGTCAGAGAACAGAGAAATGAAAAAACATTTTAGAAAAACCTCTCTATATTCTTAACATTGTTAGAAATTCAGAGAAAGTAAACTCCTAAAAGACCTGCCAACTACACCATAGGATTGAACAGAGCATTCATTTTCTTTCATGCTAAGACATTCATAAACTTTAGTAAAATTAAGTAAAATATTGAAACAAGTACTGAAACAATTTATCTTAAAAATACATTTTACTCTTTCAAGGAGATCTAGCTTGTTTGGTTCAATAAGGGTAACCTATGTTACCCAGAAATTATTGAAAAATTAACCAACTCTTAAATTAAAAAATAACACATGATAAAGTCAATATTTAAATGCTACTGGTTTTACTGCTATTAGGTTCATGTAAAAAGAGACTTAAGTTTTTTTTCCAAGTGAAAAATCACAATGTAAACATACTCTACCACTGTGCAATTCCACTCCATAGAATTCAAGTGTTCGTGCTATATTTATGTAGCAGGACTCTGCTTCAGACTGCTTGAGGCCACTAAAAGAGGAGAAGAAAAAAAGAAAGGACTATAGTCAAAAATAAAAGACAGTATTATATTTATTCCAAATGAGGAAAACCAAAAGAACTCCACAGCCCAGTGTCTGAGAAATAAACCTCATTAACTAGTGCCACAAGTTCTTCACTGGTGAAGGCCCTCCTAAACTCCTCTCAAAAGTCAAGAAAATTATACAGAATTTTATTACCTTAGCCATTCTGGACCAGTCCTTTTTAGAAAAATCATTTGCATCTGTTTTGTTTAAAGGAATGAGAAAACAATTCCTCTGTAAAAGCTTCCTTTACAACAAGGAGCTGTATCTGTAAATAGTCTATATTGTAAAGTCTCCCAGAAAGAAGTAATTTAGAATAAAGATTAGAAACAGGAACATACTATAAAAAAAAACCAAAGGGGACAAAGAAGATTAATTAACTTAAAGTTAAGAAACTCACTGAGGAATAGCCACCTGGGTTTATCAACAATTTGTAAGTCCTAAAATACCTTTTTCTGCTGCTGCTAGATGTGAAGTGTGCTGCAAGACTTACAAAGATTCTATTTTCTGGTCTTCCAGAAAGCTTCTACAATTTTGAGACTCTTTTTTTCAGAGACAAAAACTCAAAAATGCCCCACACCTCAGATAAGAAGTTTATACATCTTCATGGAAAAGCTACATGGAATCTACTCGGAGGTTTAAAAACCAAAGAAACCAACAGTAATCCCTACCTAGCTGGTTCTCCCATGCAGCCTACTAATTCTTCATATGAAAGGAATGCAATGTAGCCTAAACAAGATTCCTTTAGCCATGATGATGAAAGTAGTCCTTTCCAATAAATTGCAGGGCCAAGATCAGTCAAGAACAGATCAGACAAGAGGCCATTCTAACCTGGAATCTGCCATAGCCTATTGACATTGTGCTGTGCTCTCAGTGATCCTGGTCTCACAGCACAGATCAGCAATTCACACACTACAGCGTGTTCCAAGTAACTGTAAGAACAGGCTGAGGGACACATGTAATATCTACACACATCTAAGTAGAACAAGACAACCCATATAATTCGATTATATCTGCAACTAAGTGCAGGTAAAAACAAATCTGTGCTTGGTGAGCTTCCAAAATGACATGCATAAAATTACATTAACCAAATGCAATTTAAATACAACCTGTAAAAAGCTGACACATACATTGTGTTAATAACTCCAGATACAAAGGCATTCCATGTAAGGCATTAATTCTCATTTTTAAAAGGGTCTTTCCCTCAAAAGGTGAACATTTAATACTCTCAATTAATATCCCTCCTTTCAAATTCCAGGCCATCAAAATATTATGCCCTGAAACAGCCACTCTAGGAAATATTACAATCATGCTTCATGAAACTGAAAGTTACCTTGAACTGGAAAGCCATTGCCATCAGTGTGACTTGAGGATGTCACAATATTGGGGAAAAAAAAAGCAGAGACAAAGAGAGAACTGTTTGTACACAATCCTGACATAAACTGCATACTCAGATCTACATCTACAGTGACTATTGTCACCTTGATTTTAAAAAACATTATTAGACCTTATCTCTTTCACTGTGTCAGAAAAATAGAGAAAAAAAAAAAATCACAAGATGACCATTTTATTATACAACAGGATGCTGAATACGTTTGCAGGAGTACAGTATTTTCAGTTTTTAAATTTTGATCAAGAACTTGTTCAGAAAGATGGGGGAAGTCTGTTGCATACCAACAAATTTTAATTCTCAATTTGCATACACCGTCTACACCAGACCAATCAAGCCTTGTGTCTTGAAGGACCAACAAGAAAAAGTATCTCAGCACAGACAGATTTTTTTCTTGTTGCTGTTACACCTCCCTACTCAGAGATGAAATGAAACCTTGAGGTCCCTAAGCAGGTGGTAGTTACTCAGTGAGAAAAACAGGCAAGAGGAAATTCACTGGCATCAACAGGCAAGAGGAAACTGGTCTTGGTGTCTCCTTCCATTTTTTATAGCTGTTGATACCCAAGGGCTAACAAACATCATCTGGAGTATAAGCATCATATGAAGTTTCAAAGGCATCTTTCTCCTCAGACTGATGGCTAGAAATAGCAAGTACTACAAAAAAACAATTTGGATAATATCAACATCCTAAGACCTCAGGCTGCTTTTCTACTAAGTAAAAAAGGGTAAGAAAAGGGTTAGAGCAAACTACATACAGAAAAATTGCCCTATGGATTTAGGGATGAAAACAGAAGGAAAGTTTCAGAAGCCGTATCAGTTTAATATGACAACAGTCGCTTTCTCAACAGCTACTTACTGTCCACTGAATAGTGTCTGATATGAACACATTCATAGAATGACTCTCTCAGATTTTGCAAAACCGCATAAAAAAAAAAACTTGCATTGAGCTACAACATACAAGACATAACATGGCTTCTCAAGGTCTATATCATGTTTCAGCGATTCCAGCCCTTTAATTTTCCTTTATAAAAGTTTCCCAAAGGATAGACACTAAACATTTTGCAATCCTGTAATCCAAGAATGCTGATTTAAAAGGGATAATAATTTACAGATATTCCATACGGTCTACAACAAATACTATTTACTCCAGATCAGCATAAATCTCAGTCAAAAATAAAACTCTTCTCAGACTTTAAGAAGATAAATTCTCCTTTTCTGTCTTTCCTCCTCAGAAGGCTTGGTGAACCCAAGAACCATTCTTATCGAGTATATTACTGGCACTGATCTTGTCAAAACCATGTCTCAGCCGTACGTATCCAATATGAATGCCAAAGGAAGATGCAAGAAATACTGCCAGGATATATACAATAGTTTGTCTGCCTCTCCCTGACTCTGAAATAATTAGGCCTGAAAAGCTGAGTTTCAAAAAAAGTGTTAAAACAATAAAGAAACATTTTTCCCAGTCTAGTCTATTCAAGTATTTTTATTCACAACTTCATTACCACCACCTACCTGAATTAAAATACAGGAGTTAAACTTCTCAGACAACAAGGCTTCAATCTACCATAAAGACTCAATGAAAGCATCAATTTCACGGAAAGGACCCAGAAAAAAAAGGAGTCTTTCCATCTGACCCGACCCATCTAGACCAATAGTAACTTCTAGTCTTTTCTCTGCAGGACATAAATGATTTTATACCTCTGGTTATGATAGCACTAAATACAGGACCAACAAATATCCAACATCCAACCACTTCAAGACTCTTCAGAATCTTCCCTCAGTGGTCTCCAAGATGATTGCTTCCTAAAAACAAGCAGATTTATTCATGCCTGTCTACAAGTCCTCCTGTAAAAAAAAATTTAGCCTACTGGAAACTGAAAATTAATTTGGAAGGAGTAGAGGCCTCAGCTGTTGTGTTCCTGAACATGAACTGCTAGGAAAGCAGCCCAGATTAGCACCTACACAGAGGGAATGGCTGCAGTTCAAGTTCAGTGGTTACCTCTCTTTCATGCCATAGACAACTAAGCAACATGCGTGTTCTGGACTGCTAGGCAGCACACATTAAGTTCAGAACTACTCACTACACCCACTAGCAGCAAAGAAACAAGAGGGAGAGTACTGAAAGATAACAAAAAAAAGTCGAGGAATATCAGGGGGGGTGTATGTGCATGTGAAAATGGAGATATTTCAGGAAATAAATCAAAGAAACTGGGAAAGCGGGGAACTAGGTCCGCTGCAGGAAAGATACAGAGAGAAAAAGTCCATAGAGATTTGGATTTCATTTGCTTGAATGCTCACAGATTATTTTTTAGGTAGGCATATTTGCATTCAGCCTGTGAGTATCTGATCAACACCACTAACTCTAAAGCTGCAGTCTTACAAGAGATAAATCAGCAGGGTCAGAAAGAGTAATTAGCAGCAGACTGCAATAATCTGTTGTAGCCTTTATATTACACTCAAGAGAGTGGAGAGAAAGCACAATGTTAACTGAAGTGTTTCACGGGGGGGTTCCCTACAGATCAACAAAAAAAGACCTGTAGGATTTGAAAAGTGGTCAAATGTTCTTGATCCAAAAAAAACCCCTCAAACTTCTAGTACAGCATTCTAGATGGTGGCCATTAATAATGTATAACGTGAACTGATCTACTGGTTGTTATAGATACAACTTCAAACATTTTAACACATTGGCATCATATTCTGAGTATGGTTAGTCTAGCATCTACATGATAAAACCAAATATTTCATTTAATAGAAACTATATGAAATAAAACTGTCATATTGGAACTACTAAGAACTTGTGGCATCATTTTTTTTCCTTTAAAAACTCAAGAGGCAAGAGAGAACTAAAAGTGAATGTTACCTGTGTTGCTCATGTAGCGATTCTACTTTGGTAAGAAAATCTTTGTTCTGCTCTGGTATAAAGTTGTAATTTGACAGATATCCCGAATGATGTACTGAAGCATTATAGTCTCCAAGTTGTGCTGTTAGGAAACAAGAAACAGATACAGTTTTCATACTTAATTGAGTATTATTTAGAAGGAATTCATTCTCCTCATTAAAACACATATACATATGGAGAAATGCAAGCATTTCAAATTATTTCCCAACAGGCTGGAAGTGTTGAACACAGGGATCTGTATGACATAAGTGAAAACAGATTATTTTTTATTCAAAAAACGCTTACCATTACTATAATCTCAGACAGTGAATGACTCAGTACTTTATTTAGTTACTTATATAGCCCCACTTTTGCATCACAAGCTGTAACACCAGGCATTAAACACCACATTGGCACAGATGTGCAGTACTCTAACATTAGAGAAAACCAAATTACTTCAGTAAGTGATGGCAAATGAAATCAAGTTGATTTACGTTTACTTGACTATAAAATATTAGAAGTCCTCAACGAGATCTGTCACTTAGGACGAATCTACTTTTCAAACTGCCAGGTAAAAATTGTTCAAACTACCAACTGTGGCTCTGTCTCAACAACTCAATTGTTAATCTTGCCTCAGCTGAACATGAGTTACTTAATAAAGCACAAGAAATAACTGCTGGTTTACATATAACACTAGCAAGCTTCTACCAGAAGTAAATACATGTTTACAGCCAAACTTAAAAAAAGTTTTATCCCTTCAAAAATGATACCAATTAGTAAATACTCTTAAATAGTTACTAAAGATAAACCTTATCCACAGTTGGTGGTATGGTTGGTGGAAAAGAAATGAAAGTTCTCTTTAAATCCTAGGTCAGCATAAGTTTGTATCCTGGAAAACATACACAAACCTTTTACTTGTTATAAAGATGTAAGGTTTTAGGGCTGCAGGGAGACTGCTTTAAATAATGTATTTGCCCATTTGCCATAAATTTACCTAGCTACAATTAAGCAAGTAATTCAAAACCCCATATTTCATGAAATCCGTGTTTTCATGAAGTAGTTGAAGAGATTAAACCCCCCCAAAATGATGGTATGTTTAAGCAAATCACTAGAACCTGTACTAAGCTGCTTTTTCCCTAAGGAGCAAGAAACAGTTATTATAAAGGATTAAAGCTTCCCATAAGCTATTTGTATTACTCATAAATTAACACAAAAGAAAGTACTTGTATAGACTGCAAACATGTCAGCATAGAAAGCCCCTCAACTAAATCAAAGTTAAAGAGCATACTTTTAGGAACAGCATTATTACCATTATTTTCCAGAAAAAGCAAAGTATGAAAAATTGATGTAAATGATTCTGGTTGGGGGGCAGGGGGAAGTTGTGGACTACAGAACTTACAGCTACAATAACTGTGGTGTATCTTTAACCCAGGGGGTAATTAATATTTGCCACTTACACATTCAAAAAGCATTATTTCTATGGCCTAGAAAATGGAACCACTGTGATACAAAACAATTCCCAGGCAAATGTGGTCATAAACTAATATAGTTGCACATCTAATTGTCAACATCAAAGGAAATATTTAAATACAAAAGAAAGTGGAAGGATAAACAGTAATTTATTTTGAATCCAGATGTCCCTGAGATGGCCCTTTTTTTTTAAAGATAGCCCGAATTTTAAGTTAGTTAGCAAAATGGCTAGCAAAAGACAAAATATTTACACTTGGAACCAAAAGTCAACATATTTGAACCCTTCTGTCAAATACAACTCTGAAGAACAAAACAGACAACCAAAAGACAGAAGATACAGAAATATAACAAGGAACTGAAATAATTTTTAGGAATATCTATATATTAACAGAAGTTCAAGTCTCTGCCAAGACTAAAGCAATAACAATGAAAACAAAAAAGAAAAACTTTTTTAACAAAATAGCTATGTTAGTAACAGTGTAAAAATGAAGCACACAATTTCACAAATGACAGTACTTGATGGAAGACTTTCCTTTATAAGACATTAACACAACCCATCTTTTCTATGAAACAGTCTACATTTTTAGAGTTTGTCACAGGTAGCTTGAATTGCATTTTTATCAACAGGAAGAGACCAGATTGCCAAGAATA